>JAOTQQ010000010.1:5116839-5253243 GCA_026546715.1 Gallinago undulata
CTGGAGGGGTTCAAGGCCAGGCTGGATGGGGCGTGGAGCAACCTGGTCTGGTGGGAGGTGTCCCTGCCCAGGGCAGGGGGTTGGAACTCGATGATCTTCAAGGTCCCTTCCAACCCAAACCATTCTATGATTCTATGATTATCTCTGTGTACCGTAAGTTCTCCTCTGGTTTCATTGCAACTATTTTTAGGCAAGTTTTGAAAAGTTTTCCCCTCGGGGCATGACAGGACAGCAGGCTCAGGAAGGTGGCAGCCCTTCTAGAAAGAGGGGACAGCCACCTTCACACAAAAAGACACACCTATTTATTCCCCAAGTCAGGTTCTCTCGCCTGTGGGGACTGCTGAGGCCATGCCAGCCTGGGAGTGGGAGCTGCTGGATGGAACCATCCCAGCAGGGTGGGCAGTGATGGAGCTGCCCCTGCTCCTGGAGTCTCCCTGGGTTCTGAGAGCAAGGGGCGAGTCATGGAGCCGCTGCTCAAGAGCCATCGCTGAAGCTTCTTCCAGCAAAAAGGGCAGCTGCAGCTTCATCACTTCACCTCTTGGGTAACTCTCTGCAGCAAATGCAATGCAATTACCATCACTGATGTAAGTGCAATTACTGCTCGAGATGCTTGAGAAATGCCCGTTGTCTTTCAGAGGAAATTTGGGAAGGAAATCATCTCTTTTTGTGTTTTGGGGAATTTTAAATTTCCACTCGCTTTTTTTCTCTCAAAAGAAAAGTATGAGAAACATGCTTTTTAAAATACTGTTGATGTAAAAACATATTAAGGAAAGAAGAAAAAACCAAGAAATTTGTAAGAGGGAATTTTTGAGCAGTAAAGAAATCATTTTACATATTTTACTTTCTTTTTCAAATCTGTAACCACAAATTTGTATTTTTCGATTCCAAGGTTATTTATCTTTTTAGGTAATATAATTAGTTCAAAAAATATATTCACCAGCTTTACATCCAGGTCTACCCTGTAGATAGAATATAGGAGCTTCTGCATCCAGAGCCGTCCCTCCCCATGGCTGCACCACCGAGCTCCAAGCCAAGGAGACTGTGACAGTCATGGAGGAGGAAAGCAAATTTCCTTCCCTTTTGCTGGCAGCCCAGTATGGGACCAAAGGGGACACTCTGTTAAAATCTCCCAGAAAGGCAGCCGGCTGAGCGCTGGCTGGGAGAAAAAGGCAAAAGGCAGTTAAAAAAATAATGGAGAGGCCAGTAGAGAGAAACAGAGATAGATACTTGGCTCCCCAGATCTGGGGATGCAGCGAGCACAAAGCATTTGGAAACGCTCAGAAGTTGTGTCTGAAAAGCTCCCTTGGCTGATGTGTCAAGGAGCTTCCAATCACCTTTCAAAAGCTTCCCTTCTCTCTGCTGCCTCACTCCCTTTGTAATGGGTGGCTGTTTCTAATTATCTGTAAATGTTAAATGTTCCCTAATTCAATCAGAACAACTTGTTCACAGATGGCAAACCCTTCATCTGCTCAGCTTTCAGCGGAGTCTCTGACTCAAGAGCCATTGATCCCTTTTTTCCCAGAGAGGCTGGCTTGAGACACACAGGGGGTGCAGGGAGGACAGGAGCGTGTAGTGTACAGGAGCAATTCCGGGTCTTTCCCTTTTCCCTTGACAGCTCCCACACCATCCTCTGCTCCCGTGTAACCCAGTGCTCCCTCCTGAGCATGATGCTGGTAGATGGATGGCTTGGGGTCAGTCCCTCCTCCTCTCCTCACTGCCGTGATACTGCTCCTCCTCTCCTCTGGGCGAGCAGTCCTGCTCCGTGCCACCTCACCCCACCTTGCAGTAGGTAGACAGTGAGGCATCTTGGATCCTGAGGCAGTTTTGTCATGAGCCTGTGGTTCACCTCACCCTGCATCCCAGGTTGAGCTCAAGCCCGTTGGACTCTGTGTTTCTTATCTCGTTGCCTGCTGGTGAGTGGCACGTGCCAACGCTTATTCTGTGCTCCTAGCACATGTGCTCACTCACATCTATACCCCCTCAGACATAGCACTTTTTCCCTCGCTGCCATCCAAATTTGTCCATTAGGGCAGAAAGCTACTGCCCAATGCCCAGGAACAGCTGTATCAGAGATCCTAAATCAGGTATCCCCATTCGTGTCACTGAAATTTGCAATATACACTACACAAGCCAGGGGGCACGGGGGACAAAGGAGGGCGGTGGTGAGGTTTTCTCGTTAAACACAAGGGAAACTCTTTTTACTGCTGGTTCCTAATGATTTATTGAAGCATCTAGTCTTCCCCTCAGACCTAGAAAAGGGTCTTGCCTTTGATCAACCAGTGACTCACCATCTGTAGCCGAGGTGATTTACGACAAACGCAAGCTATTTCTGCACATGGAAGGGGAGAAAAATAGGCCTCATCATCACTGGGAGGGTGGGAAGGATGAAAAACAAGCCGCCCACAGGATAATGCTGGCGGGGCTGCTCCTCGCAGCTTTGCCGCTCCCCCAGCACCCCAGCGGAGCGCCTGGCTCCCCGCGGCACAAACGCTGCTGCGAGGGGTTGTGTGGGGGAGACTCTTACATCTCGAACAAATGGCTCCGCGCCAGGATAGGAATAGAAGAGCTTAAATTATACTCTTCATGTTGCATGGCGGGGCTGGGCGGGGGTCTCCGTCAGCCATGCCCACAGAGCAGGGCTGAAATCTCAGCCCGCAGGGGCAGAGAGCATCCGCAGCCACTGCTGAGCACATCAGGCTTCCAGCTCTGGACCCGCTCTTTTCAATATCCATCCTTCCCTTCCTCATGGCGTAGCCAAAATCTAATCACTTCCAGATCAGAAACTGTATTTCCTGGAAGATTTTATTTTTTTTGGGGGGGCAAAAATTTCCAGCCAAATCCTGGCACAAAAATGAAATCCTTAAAGACCCCTAAACTCTTTCCATGACATGCCTAAAACCTGAAGTATCACCTGCACTGTCCCTCTAGCCTTCACTTTCTGACTCTGCTAAAAATGCCTTTAGCTAAAAGACAGTCCCCCTGTTTAGAGAAGGAAAATGTTCCATTGTTCAGGATATGAGCAGATTCACAGCTAACATCCAGCCACCCATGAGAGACTCCCGGCACAGCCAGCTTTGCAGAATCACTGCTCCATATCCTCCAACAACTGGCTCAGGAGAAGCAAAGTCATTAAAGTATGCGTTGCACTCGCTGGAACAATCCTTGGGCAGAAGCTTCATGCAGAGCCCCACTGGGCAAAGTGCTCTGCTGCTCAGGAGCGGTGATTAGGCAGGGTTTGTTAATGAAGCAGATTTTTAGTCACTAAAGGCAAATGGAGAGAGAAGGGAGAGAGAGCAGACTCTTCATCAAATGGTATAACGTGGGCTTGCTGCAGCTGATCTTCAGTGGACATAAATCAGTTCAGTTGTCCCAGCTTTTATCAGCTGAGGATCTGACCCACGGGACGTGCGAATCATTGAAGGGCACAGCACCAATCACACCATCATAAAACTGCTCATCTTTGGCAACTGGCTGCTGCAGATCTCAAAGCATTTTGCAGAGGTCCAAAGCTGCTTCAGAGCCACAAAGCTTTTGCTCGCATTTCCAAACTTGTCTGTTTCATACCCTCCCTGAAGGTTCAGCTGCTTTAAATCATGGTGATCCCCTCGAAGCAGAGGAGGGGGGTATAGAGGGAACCTGAGTTAAAGCATAGTCAGCCCTGCTGTTCTGATCTCGCTGGGCCATCCACCTCTGTAATGAAAATCAGCATCACCCTGTGGATACCAGCAGAACATGACCAATTTACTCTGTCTGAGGCTCTGTTCCCAGCTCTATGCTACGTGTTTTGCCCTGCATGAGAGATGAAAGGGTAGATCAGAACTCTTAAAAGACCCAACACAGTTTTAACTGTGCACAGATGGTGTGTACAGGAGGATTGCATGCACAACATCCCCAAATGCAGAAAAATATGCTTCCCATTCTCTTCTTCTCTCTTCTAATTTGTCATCCTCCTCCCCATCTTCATACCTTTCCCCTCAAGCAGGAGCAGTGGGTCTCCATGGCCACAGAGAGAATTTCCACTTCCTGCAGCAGATTGCCAAGTAGTCAGGTGTGATCTTCTGCCCTTTACAACTTTCCCTGAATGATGTAACTCTACCACTCCAAGTACCCTTGGAATTGTGAGCCCTTGCTCATATAGAGGTTCAGGATGAGGTGGGGGAACCTGTGCCTCTGTCGCAGCACAGAAAGGGCATAGAGGGAAGGAATGAGCTGGAGGTGAAGAGGCTGAGCAAAAGGCAGAGAGGCAAGTGTCCCAAAGCCATGGAAATGGAGTTCATGGGAGTTTGTTGGCCCAAACAAGCCAAGAAGACAAGACAAGACAGAAGAAGACAAGATAAGGATAAGCCCTTCCCCAAAATAACTCCTGTTAGATGCAGGACAGATGTTCCAAACTGCTCCAGAGCACTTCCCAAAGGACCCAGGCACCTGCTGCATGGCTTTCCAATGGCTTTCTGTTAGTGCCAGCCTTTATCCTCTCTTATTATCCATACTGTGAGCGCTTCCAGGAGATCTAGTATCTCTCCCCATGCTGAATCATTTGTGACAGGAGGAAATTATGTCTGATGGGAGCAGGGATGGGTGGTTTTGGAGATACACCTCTCCTTTCCCAGAGGGAAACTGGGAAGGAAGGGAAAGAAGACCCCCCATGGTGCTAGGTGGTGTACAAGCACAGAGAAGTAGAGAGATTGCAATCAGTTCTTACACAGGCTTTCCATGTGTCCTTCAGGCATAAGCACCTCAGTTTGGCAAGCCTTTCTAAATCTCTGCAGTTAGCAGAAAAAATTAGGCATTTTCCCAGCCACCATCTGATCCTTTTCATCAGTCACTGCTCTGCACTGCCCACCCACCCATCCCTACTCAGCCAAGCCCCTTCCCATACAGCCCTTCATCACTAGGGATCGATTTCCTATATTGACTGAGAAAGGCCCAGCCATTAACGAGTTCATTTTCCATCACTTAGATGCAGATGGATTCCCTCAGGAGCCCTAGGGTCACCCAAGTTTCATTAACAGACACTGTAAAAGTATTTAAATACATTTAAAAAAATCACTCAACAAATGGAGTGAGCCCATAGTACTACTCTTCTCAGGTTATCTTAAAAGATAAAAGAAATCTTTGCTGCCCACAGAAAGACAGAAAGCCCTTAACAGCTTGTCCCTGCTATTAGCCATCTCACAACACGTCACCTCTAAAGAAGTCCAATTTCCCATAATGCTCCAGATGGGAACCATCTATATTCATTTGTCCATGCTCTGCCTGAGTGCATTCCAGGCTCTGAGGGCTTTTGGTCTCCGAGCTTTCCTGTTAGCTGTGACCCATTGTCTGGTGGTAAACTGAGGCATGAAACAATGAAGACTCAGACCCAGACTGGATGCTCAGATACACTAGCAGAATAGATATCAAAGACAGACATCAGTAGCTCTCCTGCAAAGTGAATTCTCATCCCAATTCTTTATATCAGGGAAAAAAAAAACGTAACGGAGCCCTCTCTGGCCTTCAACACAACACAGAAGATCACATGGGAAAATACGTGTCAGAAATACAGGCTGAACTCAGGAGTTTATTTCTGCCACAGATCTCTGGAAGACAGGCTGAATTTTACTACTGTGAAACTCCACGTAGACGCTGGTTTAGCTGACACTCCATGAGAGGGGGTTTGGAAACCAGAAACACAACCAAACCTCCACCAAAAAACATGACCACAGTAAATTCAGCCCTGCAGACAGTTTCCATTGTAAGCTCATTTATGTCAAGCTCTCAAGCTACACGTTCGGAAAAATATGCAAACAAAAATTTAATGTGACATTTTTCTCCCCGCTTGGAAAGAGATGACTCATTAAGTCAGTCTACAACTCTTATTGGGTGCCCAAGATGGCAGGGTCTCACAGCACTTTGAAGTATACTCACATTATCCAAACATTAGGACATAGGGCAAATAAACCTGGCTCCCCCAACTCCCAGGCCTGCATGAATCCTTCCTTCTTGTGGGAAGGCTTTAAAGTACCATATATCTACAAAGTTTTTCCTACTATCTTTTTCCATCATAAAAAAAAAAAAAACCAAACCAAACATCCAAACAGCTAGCAGTAATTAGCAGGCACAGCCTGGCTCTTTGGCTGATGGAAAGTTTTGGGTACATTTGCCATGGGGACAAATGCTTATCCTCAGAGCCAGGCCAGCAGCTCTGCAGGGAGATGGGCAAAGCCTCCCTACCCAGTGTCTTTGGAAAGATCCCGTGACCTCCCAGGGGCTCAGCGTAAGGAAGGTGACCTCCTCCCTCCAGCATCTGCAGAAGGAAGCAGAAGCTCATGGATGGAGAACAATTGCTCCAACAATTAGACAGGAGGAGAGAACTCCCCCATGAGGAGAGGTTTGTCCTCTGAGGGGGAGCAGTAACATCATTTCACTGGTCCCTCTGCAGTTACTCCAGGCTGACAGAAACATTTCCCTTGGAGTCCCTCCAAATTCACATCGCTAGCTCCTCAGACTGCAGCAAAATTCCTCCGAAGAGACATCAGCCAGGCCCAGTTGGCATTTACAAAAGAGGCTGGGAGGGAGGGTTATTCCAGGTTCACAAAAGCACTGTTTGGAGTAAAAACCCTTGCCTTCCCTGGGATGGTGGAGGAGCGCGCACAAGAGACCTCCACCGCTCACCCAGCCTGGCTATAGTCCCCCCTTCTCACTCACAGGAGATTCATTAACACCGACAAGGTAAACTCAGGCTGTATTATTCATATCTGTATTTATCAAGTATTTATGCTGACAACCTAGAGGGCGATAAATCAGCATCACCGGGATGTGTTGATTCCTGCGGCCGATTCTGATGCTGACAAGGCTGCTGCCTGCCTCGCCTGGCGGAGGGAGCAGAGGGCCCTGCTCGCAGAGAAACAGCTCGTTTGTGACAGACGGAAATTAACGGCCTGGCTGGAGGAGGGGGGGAGAGAGAGAGAGAGAGAGGACAGCCTTTGCTGGATGTGCCTCAGAAGCAAATGGCAAGGATTGAACGGGGAAGCTGCTTGTGCAGCAGAAACCTTCCCCCACCTGGATGCGGATTTTAGCAAAGCTCACACCTGTACCAGCTGGGAAGGGCTCTGGGGCTGCTCTGTGTCCAGTCACACCAGCAGGGACAGGGAGGGGGGCTGCCGTGCTGCCACGCACATGGGGCTGCTCCGTGTTCACAGCAGCACCGCAGCTCCACACACTCCAGATTTACACCACCATTTCCCACGCCTGGGCTGGATTTACCGCAGATTTGCTCCAGTTAATGCACTGGAGTGGCTCCAGAGGAACACCTTGGACAGGGGGGAGTTGATATGGTCCAACTCCAGGGGCTCAGCAGCGTGATGGTGTCATCCAGAGTCACTTTGGTGGCTACAGGGGCATCGCTCCCCGTTCACAGCAGCAGTTCTACTGTCATAGCGTCAAATTTACACCCTCCTGCTACTGACTCGACAGCCTGCAAATGAGACAGGCCTGCAAACCTCTTGACTTCTTGCCCTGTTATCCGGAGATCAGGTCCCAGAAGAGCTTATGCAAGAGAAGAAGCCTGTTTGTCCAACCACTAAAAGCAAAGTGCTTATTTCCACCTGTAAATTTACAGCAAGTCCTGATCCCGATTCAAATCTGAAGCAGAGTGTGTCAGTGAATTTCCAGTTCAGAAGAAATCCTCTCTGGGGCTTTTCCCTCACGGATGGCTGCACAGCAGCCTCTAAAGCCCTCAGCCAGACAGCTATTCCGGGTATTGGTTTGGGACTCTGTGTCCTGCCTTCCTTGCCATGCACGGGCACTGCCAAGGCACTCGGGAAGGGAGGGCTACAGCGCTGCTCAATAACGCGTGCTATTTTTTAATACCATAACCGTTGAGGCTTGTGTGTGCTTGGAATGAGCTGTGCCAGCACCGGAGAGCGCATCCGTGCAGATGTTGGAGCCGAGGGACAAGTCTTGGAGACAAGAGTGAGAATTCCCCTTGCCGGGCTCCATTAGCCATGCCGGGAACACATGCCCTTTGAAATATTTCTGCCGATTTCATTTCATATTTCATATTTCTCCTCTGTATTTTCTTTCTCTGTGCCCTGACTTCTCTGCGAACGCCGTGTTGAATCCCCAGCCCTCCGTGCCTGTGTGCGCACACACACAATCCCAAACGCAAGCCCGCCTGTTTCCGGGCGTGTAAGACAGACCTTTTAATTCCTTCTTAGATGTCAGCTCCGCCAGGGACGAGGCGAGCTCCTTCTATCCAGCGTTTAAGCAGCTTTTGCCGAAGCCGGGGCGGCACGGGCTCAGGCAGCCCCGGCCCCCTCCGCGGAGCTGATGCTCCCGGGCTGGGAGGTGGGGGGGAGGCCGGGATGGCTCCAGCGGGGCTCGGAGCCCTGGTGTCCCCCCCGTCCCCCGGTGGTGGGGCAGAGGCGGCGGAGCCGGCCCTGCTGACACTAGATGGTGCTCGGCCGTTGTGCTTTGGTGCCGCCGTGCCCGGGGCCGCCTCCCGGGCTCCCCGGGGGAATCGCACCGAGGCACCGGCCGGTTTCGCCTGCCTTTTCCCTTGCCGGGCGTTCGGCCCCTCCGCCCCGCTAGAAACGCTCCTCCGGCCCTGCAGCGGGCATGAGGCTGCCCCAGCCGTGCCCCTGCCGGGACGGGTGGGATCGGCTGCCCCCCTGCCTTCTGCTCCGGCACCGGGAGAGCTCACCCCTCCTCCCGCAGCTCTAAGTCGGGAGACACCTCAAGAGCACGCGGGGCCCTTTTCCTAACCTATCAAGAGATGCAGCCTCCATCCCTTCCTCTGCCGAGCTCAGAGAGGACCCAACGTTAACAGCATCTCCCAGCAGCAACTTCACTGCCGATGGCTGGAGCGGAAGGTGCGTGTTGGCGCAGAAAGCCAAGAAGAGTGGACCAAAGAGCTGTGTGGTGCAGTGATTTGAGCTAGACATGGATGCTGCTTGCAGCAGTCGCACCTGTGCAGGAGCACTCCAGCCCAAATTCACCCTTAATTTGTGGCTGGGTGGATTGAAAGGCACCCAGACCGGCTATTGTTGGGCATTTCCAAAATGTGGGTCCTCCCAAGCACACCAGCCTTGCACTTCCAGCCGCTTTCCACTGAAATCCGATAGCAGAACTCATACCACATTCTGCAAGGCTGAGATTCCTAATCTCCCTGGCTTTTTTTCTCCATGTATAATGAGGATTATGGTTTAATTCCTGCCTCACAAGGGGGTGCTGTGGGGATTGAGAGGGCCATGGCACTCAGATAGCATTGCAACAAGGCTATTACAAACCCTTCAACAGAGGGGGACAGAAAAAAAACACTGCTGTTTGCAGACCGCTTACAACTTGCATCAGCTTCCATTAACTGGGAGGCAATTTTCTCACCAGTTCAGATTTAATTTCTTCTCCAACTGCTGGCCCTATCCAAAGAACAGCAGGACAGGAGTGACTATCAGCGCCGAATTGCCTTTTACAAGGATGGTGCTTTCAGATCTGAGGGAGTGTCTGCTGTCTGTACAGTGTATGTGTGTGTGTGTATGTATGTGTGTTCATGTAAGCATAGAATCATAGAATAGGTTGGAAGGGACCGCATGTAGGAGGCTGTATCAGGAGAGCTCAGAAGTGAAGCCAAGCAGAGAATCAGCTCAGGAAGCCCTTTGCACCTCTGATCCCTCATTGTTGGCTGTGCTGCAGACACATTATGTGTGTTTACAGATGAAAAAGCAAAAATAAAACTGATGCCGGCTTTAAAATTCTGTTCAGCGCAGCCTTCTGCACTGATTCAAAATGTTTATAAACACAGAAGTTAATGTAATCAGCACTGCAGCAAATACACACCAGGTACACGGCGGAGACGAGAGTGTCAAACGCGTTCCCAGCTCAGAATGACAGGCCTCTGCTGTGGGCTCTTCACCAAACAAAAGCAGCTGAAAAAACCCACTGAGGAATGTTTTAAAGAGCAATTCCTCCCCACTTCCTTCTTCCCTCCCTCCAGTACCCTCTGGTAATCATAATTGTAGAAAATAAGATAAGATGTCCATTCCCACTGAGCCTTTCAAGTCGCGGGGCCTTGCCAGACCGTGTGTGCTCAGGGAGCCACTGGGAATGAGCCACTGCTGGGGAAGGGGAGCGGGGACACAGCCCCAGCCATCCCTGGAGGAACAGGAGCTCACCAGCGTGGGGGGAATTCCTGGGTGACAATTCCTCCTCCAGGGCAGGCAGCAGCCCCGAGGATGGAAAGACAGCAGTCCCCTGAGGACTATCCATCAGCCCAGCCCCATTGTTCCTGGGCATCTGCTGTGCTCATCCCCCAGTGATTTGGCCCAGCCGTTTTGCCCTGACTCCAGCCCAGCAACAGCTCACCCCAGGGAAGGATGTGTATCAGCTCGCCAGGGAAAGACCCCATCCAAAGGAGCTGTGTCATTGCAGACCCCCTCACCAAGGCCATCCCGTGTCCTCCTGCACATTGCCAAAGGACCGTGCTCAACCACGTCAGCCGGCGGGAAGGATTTTGGGAGGTGCGCGTCAAACGTTCAATGACAGCAGGTTGCTGCAGAGACGTTACCTCACATGTCAGCATCAGCAGAAAACTCTTCTGCTGGCTGAACAGCCAAAATGCTGGGCGGACAAAACACTGCTCGACTACAAGCAAGCCTTTATTTATTTTTTTTTTCAGCCAAATGTTGTTTCATGCTTTAATTGCAATTTTCAAGAACTATATTAGCATGACAACTTATGTAAGTGTCGGCCAAGTTACTACACCATTTCTAGTATCTGTGCCTAAAACAGATTTCACAGGGGTGTAGAGGAAAGGGCTTGTATAACTTTTGGATCCCTGTTCTGATGGCTAGTTGCCACCTAAAATAAGACTTCTACCATCCCTCAAAATCAGGAAGGGGTAAATATCACTTCTCTACAGCATTAGGAATGATTTTCCTTGGGGAAGGGGGGATTCATCACAGCCCAGTCCTTTGGACTATCTGAAGCACCAGGTGGGTTGTTCTTCTCTCTCTTTGCTTCTAGTGGAATATGTTTATAGGTTTATGAAAGGGATTTCTGAGCCTCAGAGTGGTTCATGTGTTCCTGTACGAGGAGTGCAAAGGACGGGCAGCGTTTGAAACCAACAACTGGTCCGGGACGCAACAGCCTGCCCTATAATTGCAAGCATCATGGCATATAAAGTAGTTAGGGCTCCTGCTCCCACATCTCTGGCTGGGATGCACTTTAGAAACCTACTGCTGGGAGGGTTAGAAACAAGGAAACAATCGGCTAAACCGGCTGACAGAGCAAAGCAGAAGGCAGCCCTATCAGCCCCTCAGAGGACAAGCACACAGAGACCTCCTCAAATAAAAAAAAAAAGTATGACGCAATTAAATATGTTACATATTATGATCATCCTCCCCTAGAAATAACAAAAACTGCCAAACCGAAGTATTCTACTCCTGCCTTTCCTCCTCATGCAGAAGTCCCCTTGGGCTTCACGGAAATTTTGGACTCACAAAAAGCTGCAGAGCAGGGGCCCCATGGCACTATGTAATAAATCTTAGAAGTTAACAGCCAGAACTGTGCCAAATGTGATGGGTTTTGCTTTGTGCAGAATCATGAAAATAATACATTCTGGCTCAATAAGTTAGGCCTGATGGACCAGGGCTAATGGTCTGCTGCTGCTGCTGCTGTTAATGGATTTACATTTTTGTCTCAAATGTTTGAGGTCTGTGATTTGGGATGCCAAT
Organism: Gallinago undulata; assembly: GCA_026546715.1. Lineage (NCBI taxonomy): Eukaryota > Metazoa > Chordata > Aves > Charadriiformes > Scolopacidae > Gallinago > Gallinago undulata. The sequence continues at coordinate 5,128,551 of JAOTQQ010000010.1, forward strand.
GCCCAAGGCTCTATCAAATCTCCCCATGTTCTTGAAGGGAAATCTTAATCATATCCCAGATGTAGCACTGAAATGTCACCTTGCTTAGATCAAGCTCTTATAAATCCCATTTTTTTCTTTCTGGGATTGATTTGATTTGAGTTTGCAACAAACTGATGGTGGTGGTGGGAATTTCATGTATTTGTCAAGTCTGCCCTGTGTCACCTGCAAGCCCCCAGGAATAGCATTCCCCTCCGTAGCCCTCACAGGGAATGACTCGGGCAATTTCGGCATTTGCCAAGCCATCGCTAAGCCCCACGGCCAAGCAGAGCACCAAAGGGCTGCCAAGGGTGAGAACAGACCCGCCTGGTGTACTGCATAATCACAGCTTTGGCTCTTCTCTTTCCTTTCACAGAGGAAAACCTCTAGCTTTTGGGCCTGTGAAGGAAACCCTGAACTTGTGAAACTTGGGTAGCTGACCCGAGATGTCCTTGCCTGGGTTCGCAGAAAGCTTCAAACACTCGTGCTGAGGTCAGGCCTGCCCCACACATCCCAGCAGAGGCTAGTTCTGAAGCCTCTGCTCCACAAGCAGGATGTCCAGAGGAATCCCCAGTGGTCCTGAAGTCTATGAATCTATTAACTAAACCTCATTACTACGTAATAACTTTTGTTATTTTGGCACAAACCTTGTATCTGGCTAATCCGCTTTGTTACAGAGCTGCCCACCCTTCCCTCCAACAGGAATTAACTTCTAAAGGAATTAAAAGGAGGAGGAGACTGCTGAAGGGGTCCTTAGAGGTATCTTTTTATAGCCGCTGGCTGCCCCCCCTCCTTCCCTTCTCCACGATGTGTGGTATCCTTCCCCACTGATTCTGTCCTTTTCTGCTTGCCAGGCATTGATTTGTTCCTGTGTTGTTCTAATGGAGCTTGAAATCAACATGACTTTGTTGCTGGTTGTTGTCATTGTTGTTCACATCTTTGTTTGGGGTTCGGCATCCTTGTTGAGGCCAGGGCAGCTCAGGAGCTGGCTAAATACCTCCTTAGCAAAAGATCCACAAAGGCTGTGTCTGTGTCCGCAATAATAAGGGCTGTGACAAAGCGCGGCAAAGCAGTGCCTCCCTGCTCCAGCGCATCAGCCCTTGTGCTGGTTCTGAATCCCCCCGCTTATCAGCGCGGACACAGTGTGGCCAGAACAGGCTCCTTCTTTCAGCCGGCCCCGGGAAAACGCTGTACATCACTCAGGATCAGCATCCAAAAGCATTCGGGAGCGTAAATCTTAGATTCTGTATAATAGCTGTGCCTATTTCGCGCGCGGTTTATGTAAGGTGGATACGTTGTGTGAGGATAGGTGGGCTGCAGGCGGTCCAGCACCCCTAAGGGTCTTGAGAAAACGAGCTTTAAGCCCCCAAAACCCGGGCGCGCAGCCGGAGGTCACCCTAAGGAAACCTCCGGCGAGGCGCCCCCGGGCTCCCACATCATCCCCGGCAAAGTCGGCCGAACAAAAGCCAGCTGCCGCCAGCAGCCGGCTGGAGGGGGAGAAAGGGCCGAGATGGAGGGGTCGGCGGGGGGGGGAGTCGCCCTGAACGGCCCCGGGAGAGGGGTGGGGGGTGGGGGAAGCCGGCGGTAACGCCGATCCCCGCGGTGTCGGGGCGGCGGCGTGGCGGGGCTGCGGGGCAGCAAAGAGTTAACGCTGCGCCCTCCTTCCGCCGTGCACTGACATCACGCAGGAGAGGGCGAGCGCCGCCGCCGCCGCCCCGCCCGGGACCGTGCGTGTGTGCGTGTGTGTGTGTGTGTGTGTGTGCGAGCCCGTGCCCGTCCCTGCGAGCCGCCGGCCGTGCCTCCCCGCCCGGGCACCCCGCGACACCGCACGCCCCCCGCACCCTCCCCCCCATCCCCGCCCTCGGCCCCGGCCCCGCGGCCGGCCATGGAGCACCGCAGCCGGCCCCTCGCCGCCGCCGCCTGAGCGCCGCCGGGCTGCCGGGCGCCCCGGGAAGCGGAGGGCAGGCAGCGGGCGGGGGCTGCCCGGCCCCGCCGCCGGAGCCACGGGACCGCCGCGCTGCGAGCGCCGGCAGCAGCCCGCGGAGGGCTCTCCCTCCTCCATCTGCTTTATTTCTTCTTCCTCCCCCACCCCCCGCACCTTTTTTTTTTTTTCTTTCCCTTTTTTTCCTTTTTTTTTTTTTTTTTTTAATTGTATTTTTTCCCCTCCCCTTCTCACTCGCCCGGCTCGGCGGACGTGCTCGCTCCCGCAGCCGGCCGCACCGCTCCGCGCCCGCGGAGAGGGGCCCCCGCGCCCCGCCGAGCCCCGGGGCCCCTGCGGATGGGCGAAGCTCTCCTCCGGCCGCCCGTCCTCCTGCTGGGCGCAACGCCTCTTTGTCCTCCTGCACCTACAGTGGCTTTTTTTAAAATTTTTTAATTTTTTTTTCTTTTTTTTTTTTTTAAAAAGCAGACCTGAACATCACCGGGGGCGGGGAGGGTGGGGGGGTGGGGGGGCCCAGCGACGCTGCCAGACCGACCCCTGCCCATTTCTCCTAAGGAACTCTCATGGCTTCACAGCTGCAGACAAGTTGCCCTGCATCTTGGTGGACTATCGGAGTTTGCATCCTGGCGGCCGCGCTCCTACCAGGTGAGCCGCTGCCGGCCGGTCCCCCCCAAGGAGGCGGTGGGCTCTGCCGGGGCGCGGCGGGGGTCGGGGCAGACCCCCTCCATCTCCCCCCCCCTCCCCGGGGGAGGGCTGCGGGGGGCCGATGGGGGGAAAGGGGTGCGGGAAGTGCCGCGGAGCCGGGGGGATCGGGGGGAAGGATGGGATCGGCGTTTTGGGGTGCGCGCCCGGGTCCGGAGCAGGTGTGGAAGCATCTGCCCGAGGGTGGGAGAGAGTCGGGACCGATTTCATCTCTGGCTGGGAGCGGAACAACACCATCGTTTGTTTTGGAAGCAGCTGCAGGCAGTGGGCTCCGGAGTCCTGGGAGCTGAGGCGGTTTGTTTGCTTTTTGGATCGAGCAGCGTCTAGCGAGGCAGAGCCGCCAGGCTTCCCGGAAAAGGGAGCCACAAGGCTGGGTAACGAGCACAGATGTTTCGGAAGGAGAGGTGGAAGGCTTTAGCTGTCCAGCATCCCCAAAATCCCCGCTCCCCTCAGCACACACGCTTCCCACGGGCTTTTTTGCCAAGAGGCTGGACTGCTCGCGGGTTTCAGACCTTCCTTTCACTGCTTTTGCACTTGGGTGTCTGATGGCATCTGACATATCCCTTTGGTTCCAAGCCGTCCTTGGAAAGGAGGAGATGGGCAAAGATTTGGATCCACTTCTCCCCAGCTCATTCGACCTGTGCTGGTGGTGGCAGAACAGCGGTGTGTCCCCACCCCGGGGCTTGGTCCTGCCCTGGGCTCTAGCACAGCTCTTAGAAGCGGGAGAGTGACCCACTTTGTGAAGTGCCCGGGGGGGTGGAGGGGGGAACTCTTTTATTCTGCTCCAGTGGAGAATGGGTTAATGCCATCCTGGAGGCCTTTCCTGAGTCCGAGGTCGGAAGGGGGACCAGTTGGGTTTGCAGTGCTTGTGAGTGAACTGGGAAATGCAAATAGAAATGATTTTTGCTTTTTTGAGGCTGGACTCCTAGTGGCTGGGTCTGGAGTGGGTGGCAGCGGGCGCATGTGCCACCCCTGGGCTGGTGTCCAGCCTTCTGCAGGGGCAGAAGCAGCAGCCAGTGCCTGCAGAAGGAGGGGGGTCTGCAGCTGGAAAGGAGAAGTTGCAGTGAAGGCAGGGTGGAATTGCCTCTGTTCCTCCTCTCATTGGGCTGGGGCAGCGTCCTAGAAGAGTAACCAGGCTCACTGGGCTGTGACTTGGAGATGTGGCCATGCTTAACAAGGTCTGGGCCAAAAGACCAGCCATCCGAGCAAATGCCAGGGCCCAGGGCTCCCCAGTGCTAGCGAAGACAGAGATGGTAACATCCAGGGCATGGGAGATCAACAGAGCACGGTGACTGGATGGTCCAGCTAAAATGGGTGAGGACAGAGGTAACGTGGAAGGTTGGGCGGTCAAGAAATCAGGGAGACTGCAAGAAGGAAAAGGTTAACAGAGGGATGAGAAAGCAGGTCTGGGTATACCTCTGTATTCCCAGGACAAAGGGATCTGCTGTGCATTGCAAAAAGAGGTGATGGAAGGGACAGCCTGGGGCTCCCTGCGCTCCTCTTGTGCTTCCAGGCAGGTGCCTGGCTGAGCTCTGGCTCCTCACAAGGAATCTCAGAACTTTCCATGCTGTTCTTCACCTGCTGTTCCCTCCTTCTCACCCCTCCACCGGGCAGCCCCGTGCAGCAGACCCTCCCCACAATCCCTGGGAAAGGCACGGGAGGTGGAGTAATGCTGCAGCGACTGTGCTGGGTAAACCAAAAGATCTGCTCCCCCAGTTCCTCTAGGAATTGCATTCACCAAGGAGACACACAGACAGTGACCCTGGAGCAGGCTGGCATCTCACCTTTTTCTGCCAAGAGAGACTTTTTTTTTCCCCCACTTACTCTATTTTTGGCTGTTCTCGAAGCTTGGCTGGCAGCGGTCAGGCAATCCTGTCTCCTGCCACTCTGCAGTACTCCGATAGTTCTTGCACTGTCCCGCTGACAGCTCTGCCAGGATTAGCCCGTGGTGCATCTAGCGGTGCCTTGCCAAGGAAAGGGTATGGCCAGCTCTGCAATGTTCCGGGAAGGTAATCCTTCCCAACCCCTGTCCGTGATCACAGAATACCCTGAAGGCTGTGTGGGTGAGACTCTCAGCTGGACCAGTTTAGTGGTGGATGCACCACGTTTGCGGGAATGACTGATCCTTTATTATGTATTAACTCATTCGTTCGTTTCATTCATTTTCACGCTTATTTGTGCTGTGGACGCATCCCCAGAGTAGGGAAGGACCAGCACAACACTGTGCTCAGTGCTGCACAAAGTCACAGCAGGCTGACAGTCCTTAGGTCTGAGCGCCGTACTGAGGCAGGTAGTTCCTCAAGTTGGTAATGCCTTTGCCAAAATCAGCTGAAGGTATATGTATAACAAGCTATACGTAAGCTTTGAATGCAGACAGGCTTGCTTATCAAGGAGAAGAGGAGAGGGAGACTTAGGATCCTCTGTCATGAGTGAATTCATAACCATACACTTTGTTGGAAAATGTGTTTTGGTCTGTAGCATCCCAGAACGATGGGAGGAAGGCAGAAGACACTACCTGCTTTCTGGAAAACCTTTCATGCTCATCCGATCAATGCCATTTCATTTTTGTTCCCATACACATATTCTACCTCCCCCTTCTGACAACGTTAGCTTTTTTTCTGATAAGGAAATAAAAGTTCCCTGCTGTAAAAGCTATAAGGAGTCCCTTATAAAATTCTGCTTTACAAATTGTCTTTAATGGAATCGGGTCAGTCGTCCAGAACGGTTTCAATTCAGGGTTCCTGCAGCCTTCCATGCAAATCTGCCTTCCTGCCCGTTTGGAACCATTAAGCAGGTATCAACTCGGGCTACGGTGTTAGGGCTTCCAGATATTCATATGAACAGGGCTTTATTGAAAAGCCATGGCGTTGTGGCAAGGAGAGATCCCCAGCGGCTGATCTCCAGAGGTTAGGAGCACTTGCGGTTAAATTTGTGCTTTACAAGTCTTAACAATCTGTCTGTTTATCCCCGCCATGGAACTCGGTACAGCTTGAGATGTAACCACGCAGAGCAGAGACATTCATCTTGTGCTTGGTCCTGCAACGGCGGATCTGGGCCTCTATTTCCAAATGCTCTCCTCTGTCTGGGGACAGATTCCTGTCTGCTATCACTGGGCTACCTCCTGGGCTCCGAGAGGGGCCCGTGAGTCTTTCTTTGCAAAATGCTTTGAGATCCTCAGCAGGGGAGAGCTGGAGAGGTGTTTGAAGCTCTGACACAGGGTTTTTCCATCTCGGCGCTTGAAAGCAGCATTGGTTGAGCTGTAGTGACCTGGAGGCCTTAGGTCAAACTTGGCTGCAGCTGGAGGGAGGGATCCTTTTTGGGGGGGTACGACGGCCCTCTGGGGCGCTGATAACAGTTAGTGTGTCACTGTAGGATCTGGTCCGTCTTGTACCTTACAGAGCTGCTTTAATGTCCCAAGTCAGCTTCCAAAAGGCAAAACATTGCCAGGGTTTTGTTCTGCCTTTGGTTTGAGTTCTTAGTTGTTATTTTTTCTTTCCCCCACCTGTCTTCTCCTAAAACTCAGAACAACAACATCAGGCTATTTCAGGAAGCGAAAGTGTGTCTTTGGCTGACATTTTCCCATTAGGCCTGGCTCGTTGTGGTGGAACCGACCCGTCGAGTTTTAAGCTGGTGTGAATTGATGAGCTCATGTGTGTGTCAGCGTGGGTGAGGCGACAGGCTGCAGGCAGAGCCAGCTCAGCCTGCGGGCGGGAGGGAGCCTGCCCCATGGCCGGAGCCAGGGGACGGCCGTGGTTAATGCTGTTTGCTCTCTGAACCGGCAGCGTTAATCAGGCGAGAGCTCCCAGCCCAGCGCCCATGCAGCCATTTGCAGGGAGGCGTACGGAAGCAGGGGCATTGCCACATCCAGCAACACCTCTAGCGCCAGGCCCAGCGCTCACAATTAACTGGCGGCTGACGAGGTGCCGATGCCGGCGGAGCCTGGCACATCCCTCCTCGCGTCGCCCCTCCTCTGGGCTGCAACTCTTGCCAGCCACAAAGCCAAGCTTACAGGGAGGCACCAGAAGGATCCTGTGGGCACCGCTCACACCTCAGCTGAATCACGAAGGGAACCAGAAGAGCCGGTTGTTGTGACCTGCTTCCCAGGCCTGTGTTTCCCCCTGGCACCCCTTGCCCTCTGCTAGCTAAGGCTAAGGCTGGGGACAGCCGGGACAGCCTGTCGTAAAGCAGGCGAGAGCAGCGAGTGGCCACCACTAGCCAGGGGAAGGCTCTTTCCCATCTCTAGCACCCTGCAGACAGGCATGTGGGGGAGATGGTGGGGCAGCACCAGGGGAAAAAAGACTTTTTGGAAGAGCAGAAGTCATGTCGCTGTGAATGCTGCAGGGATGAGTTGGTAAGTCCTCAGATGGCCGCAGTCCTCAAGGCCTCTGAGGAAAAGGTTTTGCATCTTGCAACATCATTGCTCGAGGTCGTCATGGCTCTTCCTCAGTCCTTTTCACAGGCCAGTGAGGCATAGTGGTGCAAAAAGCAGAAACAAATGAGAGAGGGACAAAAGTACTCCAGTCCGAGCAACCCCTAGAGATCTTCTTGCTTTTTCAAATACGTCAGATGAAATCAGGGGCGGCTCTGATGCAGGGTGAGTTGGTGCCGCCAGCCACTGGAGCTGGGACCCAGTTTGCATTTGAGACACCTATTGTGTTAATTACCGGAGCACAGCCATCCCAGCACAGAGAATTCAGAGCTCTGCAGTGAGGGCTCCCTAACCCACATTATTGTTTCAGGTGAAAATTTGTTTAACTAAGGAATGAAACCTCTCATGATACATCCTCTCGCTTTCCTCCTGGCTGCTGTTGAGCTGCAGATACTCTCCTGGCCTTACTTTTTTTTTCCACTTCTCCCCATGAGGGTTTATTCCAGGCTAGATTGATGCATGTGCCCTCCTAGCACACATGCACATACCCCCCCAGCTGGGTTTTCAAGGGGAATCCCTCGGCTGCATAACAGAAGAGAAACTCCTGCCCAAGCTGCTCAAATGCAGAAGTATCATCCATGGCAGGAAGGACAGTTTCCTCGCAGTCTGTGACGGAGAGCCTGTGGCAGCCAGACATGTCCTCCCTGTCCTTCCACCACGCCAACATGCTAGGTTTAAAGTTCTGCATTTGCAGTCTTGTCTCTGTCACACACGGAGATGGGAGGTGAAATTTGCATGTTAGAGGAATACCTTTCCCAGCACTGTGTTATTTTATATGCCCCTGGCTGTCACTTCCGTGTGTCCCTGCCTCCGTGGGCACCCGAAGAAGACCTGGGGAGTTGCTGTCCGTTCGCTGTTTATCCCTCTCTCTGGGGCTGATGCAGCCGCTCAGGCAGACTGGCATCATAAAAGCTGCGGCAGCTCTTGCCTCTGCAGCAATCTCAAGGCAGTTGAACAGCAGCTACTGGGCATGAGAGGGGGAGAGAGAGCTTCAGCCCCTTGCTGTTTGCCCGTCCCAGGAGGACAGGAGGTCCCAGGCTAGGGAGGATGCTTGTACCCTGCACGGCACAGGTCTGCAGCAGCCGGGGCCAGGGGGAATCTGGCCAGCGGTCTCTTGCCCCTTCAGCATCTCTGTGGGGTGCTGGGGATGGATAGGAGGAACTGACCCAACTTGATGAACCATCTCTTCTCCATTCCCCCACAATAAAGCCGTCCCTGCAGGAGTTTTATAATCCTCCTTTGACGTTATTTGGTGTGATGCAGGAGGAAAGTCTTTCTAAGCACTATCCACCCAGCTCTGCCTCTCTGCCTCACTCTGCTCCGGGCCTGTCCTCCCTGGCTCTGAGCCAGTCCAGTTGCAGACTGGTGTATAACACTGCTTGCCACCTTCATTCGACCTACAAGTGGGCAGGGGGAAAGAATTTAAGGAGAGGCAGGATCTCCTCCCTGAAAGAGAAAACACAGGGATGGGGTCTTCTCTTCCCCATCCCAGCCTATTTGTCTTTCTAACTGCAGGAAATAGCAAAGTGCCTCCGTCTGTTCCAGCCATGCAGGGATGCTACAGAAGGACCTGCAAATCACATCACTGCCTTGAAGCAGCGGCAGGTACCAGATGGACCACCTGGCTATGAGACAGCAGGTGCTCCCAAGCCTGGTTAGTCAAGAGGACTCTACCTCCATCTCTCTTCTCAGCAGTCCTCTCTCTATCTGGGAAAACCCCCTAATCAAACTAATCTTGAATCTATTTTTCCTTTCCCATGGAACATCCATTCCTCCCCCCCGTGCTAGAGTGAGGCATCCGGAGGCACGGCCAGGATTGACAGAGGGTCCATGCAGCTCACAGCCAGTGGCTAACATCCAGCGTTTCTGCTCTGGTGACAGGCAAGAGCGGTTCCCAGCACAAAGGCCCATCTGTGCTGGAGACGAGGGGGCTGGAGCGGAGTGCCATGCGGCCACCTGAGAGCAAAAACCAGCCTTGTTCTCTGTGTGAGGCTAAAGACACGCTATCACAACAGGCTGCTGCAGAGCTGGGTCTGTGGCCACATCGTGCGGATGCAGGGGGCACTGGATTTCAGCTGGCCTTACAGGTAGCTGCTTTTCGCACCGAGGATCCAACTCTTGGCAAAATCAGGTTTCATTTCTTAAGCCCTGGCAGGACACACTCTGGACTGAGAGGGATACTGCCTGAGCTGCTTTTCTCTGACCATTTTTACTGTCCCTAGGAAAAACAGCCCAAGGGGGTTGTCTGTGGCCAGAGTTCTAGCTATGGACTCAGGGTCTAACGCTAATGGGTTGAAAAGGCTGGTGGGACTCAAGAGCTTGAGCAGAGCCCTATAATTAGAGGCTGTTTTGCTGCGTGTCCTAGCAAAGCCAGGGGTTACAGACTGTCCATGATGGGCAGAAGTCATAGGCCTAGGGGAGAGTTTAATATGATGAACAGGGTTTACTCGGAGGCACATACAGAGGGCTGGATAGTTCAGGAGAAAGGCCAGGGTTTCCGTCACTGTCTTCTCCAGGTTTCTGTGTGGAGCAGCTTCATGCACGATGGCTACACTGGCCTTTGCAAGCCACTGTGGCACTCAGGGCAGGGGTGAGCAGCAAGGGAAGAATGAACCCTGCCCCATCCTTGAACAGCCTAAACAAGTGAGCTAGCCAAGCTCAGAGTTCAGGGCCGGATGAGTTATCACCACACTGTGGAGTCATAACTCAGCCCTCACGCAAACCCATGGCCACAACGGAGGTTCCCCTTGCCTGGAAACACCTCCTCGCCCTCCCAGTGGCCTCGAATTAGAAATGAAGAGGCTGTCCCAGTGTCTCGATGGGCTACAGCCCTAGCTTTCCTAAGTGCCGGAGCTACAGCCGCTGCTACGTTTTCCTTAGGGAGAGGCGTCCAATGGGCTTTACTCTTTGAGTTTTCCTGGGCTAGATAATCAGCTCTGAGACCCCTGGTAGGCAAGCCCAGAGTCGCATCCCCACCAGAGTAGTTGTGCCAATGGCCTCCCTAGCCTGGGGGTGCCAAAACTAGAGGAAATGGTAAGGACGGATAATCAAAGTCACTTAAGGGAGTGTAGGTACACAGAAGCAAAAGACCAGCCCTGTTCTGAAGAGGTCATAGCGCACAGTATTTCCTTGCTGCTCTTGCCGATGTCACCTTACTCGCTTAGCCAAGGCCTGTGTCATTTGAGAAGCAGTGCTGTTCTCAAGGGCTGGAACAGAAGGCAGCAGCTAGGGATTTGGTGGTGTACAACAGAGACAACTTCCCAGGCTGTTCATTACTGGGCCCAATCATGCTCTTCCCCTTGTCAGCAGCACCGGCGCGGTGGCTGGGGACCGAGCTGCAGGAAGGGGTATCTTCTGGGTGCAGGGAGAACCAGGGCTGCGCCCATTTATGGTCATTAAAGATCAGGGATGTGTTGCATAGCAGCATCCTTGCCATGCTGTAATTTATATCAGCTGCCACAGTTTCCATTGGATACAGGACCCCCTCTTGGCTCTTCAGGCAGTGCTGCTGGGTGCTGTTAGTCTGCGCATCCCACCGCTGGACACACTGGACCTCTGTATGTTTTACTGGGGAAGGATGAGCTCATTTTTGTGTACCGAGGTGCCAAGACCCAGCTGGTGGGTGCTGGAAAAAGGGTAGTCTCAGACCAGCCCGGAATCTGAATCTACAGGACAAATCTATGTCCTGACTTCAAAGCCAAGTGCGGTGCTTGTTGTGTCATATTGGTAAAGCACATCGTGTCTTACGAAAGGCTTTAGAAAAGGCTTCTTGGTTTTCTCTTCAAGGCCACAGTTATGAAAGACACTCATGTGCACCAACACGTGAACGGACCCATGTGTACTGGAGTGCCACTTCTGTCCCGGTGGCTGCCCCTCTGCAGGCATGTCCACCCGCTGCCAGCACTCCCCTCTCCCCGGGCTTCCACAAGGTTTCTGCTGTCTGCTGCGGGAAAGCAGGGAGGGGAGGGACCTGCTGGTATTGCTTGTGACATCTGCGGCAGCTCCTCTTGCTGTTCCCCAGCTGCAGGTGGGGATGCGAGACCCCCAGGATTCAGGGCGGCAGCAGCCATGCCCCCCTTACTGCAGGGCACGAGGGCCAGGGCAGCTTCTGAACATCTGCTGCGGGCTCAAATGGAGGAGAGAGCTTGCTGGGGAATGGGGAGAGGGAGGCCAGGAGCTCTGTGTGTGCAAGTTTTATGAAGAGACTTTTACTAGTGATGGGGCTGAGCTTGCCAGACCGATCTCATTTGGTTGGGTTCAGCAAGAACCCAGGGAAAGTGGGGGAGGGCTTACTGGGATCTCCTTGCAGAAGGAGTGATTACAGTGTGCTGTGATCTTCAGAGGCGGCTTGTTTGGGGATTTGCTTGATGCTCTGATGCCTAATGGGTGTGCTCATGTATTCCTTTGATAGAAGCTGAATAGGATCCTTTTGGGAGGATGACAGCAGTCCTGGTAAGGGGTGGGAGAGATGGGAGAGAGAGAAGCTTGCACAGAGCACAGCTTGCGAAAGGGGGAATGTTCTCCATGCCTGAGGACCCATGAGGGAATTAGGAGCAGGACTGAGTTTGGCAGGAGGAAAGCTGCAGTGGTTGCAGAGGAAGGCAGTGCTCTGGCATTTATCTTCGGGTCCTCTAGGACCTGCCCTGAGAGCAAGGCTGAGAACTTTTCACGCCATTACACATATTGTTGCCATGCAGCATCATTCAACCTGTGGTCAGTCAGCCCTTGACAAGATTCCCTAGATGACTGCCAAGCAAGGAGCCTACCCAACTGCCCACCCTGTGCAGGGAAGGAAACACTAACCAACTGGGGCAACAATAAAACATCAGAAAGGAAAGGAAATGAGAACTAGCCTGGTGATCCTGCAGAAGCCGCTGCATGGATTTCCCTGCCCCACAGCTCAGGTGGCCTTGCCACGCAGAACGGCTGGGACACACTGCTCCAGCGGGCAAAGCACCACGTGGGGCTTTAACTCCAGGGCCATGTCCTTCAGCTGACATCCACGAATGGGTCCCTGTGACTTGGTGTCCCCTTCACCACTGCGCCTGGTTATGGGCTCGGGCTCCTGGCCCAGCAAAGCAGCCTGCCCTTCCCGTGTGGGACATTACCCCAGACACCAAGTAAGCAGGGACAGTGCAGAAGTCACCGCTCAGGATTCAGAGGAGCTGATTTGCATTTGCTACCGATTCAGTTGGGAACTCAACTAACAATTTGCCAGCGAAAGAACCTTTATCCCCTGACTCCCCCCAGTCCTTCTGGGATTTTGATTTTTTCAGCTTACAACAGAAGGATGGTGGTAGGAATGAATTCTCTGGGGCTAATATTTCCAGCTATCACACTATAGAAAGAAAATTCTTCCTTTCTTTCTTGGCGTGGCAGGAACAGACTTTCAAAAATGTACCCTGATTTTTAAATACCCTTTTCGCCTGTGGTGTAAATACTAAAATGTGTTTTTTCTCTCCCCTCTCTCATGGAGTTTAAAAATATCGCTAGCCTGGGGAGGTGCATCTTTCAGTGAGATTTATAACGGCTGCTCTCAAGTGATGTGGAAAATGAGCCTCCCTCTGCCCCATCCAGCCTGGCACCTTCCAAGAATTTATTTCCTTTATTTGCTTGAGCCTAAGAATACTTAGAGGCTGCATCTCCGCCCAAGCACTCTAATTATTTAAGTTTTCTTTATGGCCAGTCTCTGGGGAGCCCAGTAGGTCCAGGCTGACGATCCTTCCCTCGTCTGGGTAATTCAGCCCTGCATTACTGCCGTTTGATAATGATCAACAAATCACGGGCTGCTGTATCTATTGCCCGCTATGTATCACCCTGGCTCCGTAAATTGGCCGAGCCTTGGGAGCTGGTGCGAGGTGCGTGGCCTCTTGCTGGCAGGGCAGGCAGGCAGGGAGCAGCGAGCACCGTGTGGGCAGGGGCTGGTGAGTCAGTGTCATGGGGAGCTTGCTGGGACAAGGACTTTCGCACAGCAGCTGGCGTGGCACGGATCCTGACCTAGCTGAAGCCTCTAGATGCTATCTCAGCTTCGCTTGTACTAGGGCAAAGCAGGAAGCAGGCAGCTTCCTATGCGAGCACAAAGCTTTGGCTCATTCCCCTCCAGCCACCCAAGTCCTGGTCAGCGTCCCATGCCGTGCCCACGCCAAGCTGCCACATTGCTTGTCCCGTCATCCCCTCGCTCAGTTGTGGCATTGCTTGTCTCTCCTCACCTCTGCATGGCCAGGTGAGGGTTTGGGCTCTGCTGCCAGCCAGTGTCCAGCTCCATGGTCAAACTGTGGCTGCCTGTGGTCTTAACCAGACTCTGCACCTCCTTCCCGAAATACATGCTCCGCCAGCACCCCTTGGCCCCCACCTCTGTCTCCCTGCTGTGCTCAAACCACGACCCCAGCTCCCTGCCCAGCGTGAAGAGCTCTCCCAGCCTCTCCCGTTAACCTGCCTGGCCAAAGGCAGGCCGGAGAGTTTTGGCAGTGAAGGGCTCTTTTCCTACCCCTGTGCCAAAGCTTCCCAGCCCCAGTCTGATCCGCAGGAATCCAGAGGAATCCAGAGTCTCTGGAGGCCGCGTGGTTGCCAGCGCCTCTGCTCCTGTCACGCTCCATGATAAAGAGAGAGCAAGAGAGATTTTGATTACGTTATGACAAGCAACAGAGAGATGGAGTGAAAGCTGCAGCCTGCCTATTGTAATTCCAATTAGCAGGGGTAATGTGGCCAAAGCCTGACAGCTGTATTGATCCAAACTCTCTATGGGGAGAACCTGTAATGCCGTTTTCAGAGGTCCCTGGGGCATGGGGCCGAGCACATGTACAGCTGTGGGGCAGGAGAGGAGAAGATGGAAGAGATGTTCATAATGGAGCACATGGACAGGCAACTGGTGCATCTCACCGTCTGAAATGCCAGAGCCAGCCTGGGAGCTAAGCTCTCTACAAGGCTGGATTCGCCTGAAAATCTGTGCTGCAAAATCCCCTTGAACCCCTTAGGACTTCTTTCTGTCTGCATGATGAAACAGGTTGTCTTGGTGCACGTGTGCAGTGAGTTTGTCAAGATTCAGTTTCTTCTCTGGACAGAATGTACCCAAGTAAACTAAAGCAGCAGTGATTTTCCTGCTGGGGAACAAAAGCCCAGGTCTGCCTGGGAAGGGGAGAGGAAGGAGGAGTTTCCCTCTTGCACTTCAAGGCAACTCCTCAAGGTCGGAGCTGAGGCAGGCTGGCAGAGGCTGTGGGCAGGCTGTTTGTGCAGATGCTGTCTCAGCTGTACCCTTTCTGAGGCTAAGGGGAGGACTTCAATCTGCAGTTCTGCTGGTATTGATCTGAGACCTTTCACTGCCTCTAAACTCACTTTGGAAATAAAAGGTTCATTCTTTTTAGGTATATACATATATATTTTGTATTCTTCACGTCCCAATTGCCACCGAGTTTGTGGAGAACCCTACGGCACCTCACTGGAGGTGGGAATATCTGCTGCCTCACACCAACTTCTACCAGGCGTGAATCAGCTTTTACTTAAAGGGAAAGAATGGCCTGGAGGTGATGGCAAAGGCAGGCTGAGCTCAGAAGGGCTGGCATCATTTCTTGGCTTTGCCACAAGCTCCCTGGAATATCCTTGGCTAGCTCGCTTCACCTCTGTGTGCCTTTCCTTGTCAAAAGCTGCCGGCAGCGGTCCCTCTGGTCTCTGCTCTACTGCCCTGTGCCTGCAGGGCGCCTTGCGCAGCTCATCCTGCCGACCTCACTCTATACAAGCGGGAGATCATTTGCAAAGCACGAGGAAAGGTGGCTCCCCTTTATTTTGTCATTTTTCATAGCAGCCAGGAGCTGACAGCTCCTTGCCCGGCGATTTTAGAAGACAAGACATTGTTTTGCATAGATTGATGTACAAATATTTCGTGGGCCCGGTTTCTTACTGCTCTGAGTGTGTGATGTGTGGGTTGAAATCATGGAAGGGGGTGAACATGGTCCATTGGCTTTGCTGCCCGCTTTAATTGAAAGGTCTCTTGATTTCTTGCTCCACTGGTTGTGCATTTGGGTCACTTCTGGTTTCCAGTCCCTGGGGAGGGGGGCTTGCAGGTAGATGAGACGTGTGGGCTGGATGGCCCCCATAGCCCTGCTGCCTTGCCAGCCTGGGGCAGCTCCCACCCGCACCCCAGCTCTTCACCGAACAACACGCTGGGCAGGACAGATGACAGTGGTTCATACCTCCCCCGTCCTTGGTGGGTTTGCTGTGAATGCTGAGGCAGGAAGGATGGCTGCATGCTGGGGACAGTAATGTAAGGCTTCGGGTATCTGTGATGTGTTTTGCTTTTGCCACTAATTTTCTAGGTGGCTGTGAGCAAGTTTCACACCACCTGAGCTGCCCCACTGTGGGATGCAGGTAACAGAAATCCCCTGCCTGCTGCACGTACAAGCACTTCAGGAACTCTGTGGTCCTTCCATGAGACGGGGCAGGTAGCAGTGCAAACCCAGGCCCTGCGAGCCATTCAACTTGTTTCACGTGTGAGCCATCACATGGTACTGATTATAGTTGCCTCAGACAGCAGATGGATTTAAACAAGTGTCTATATGCTATAAAAGCTTTCTAGTCTATCTCCTGGGTAGATTACGATTTTAGCCATATGCAGGAGTCAATGGTATTCCAAGGCTGGGGGAAAACTTCCCTAGGAAGATGTGTACCACAACAAGCCATTTCTTTTTGCGGCCAGAGGAGCTGCAAGGAGGGAAGTTCGTATCCAAGCTCCCTGGAAGCTTGGAGCTGGGACTCTGCCTCTCAGTGTAAAAGCAAGGGAGGAGCAGGCTCAGCCACTGACTCCTGCCTGCCCCAGTCTGGCTGCATCCTCCGCCTCGGTGCGCCCCTGCAAACTGGGCTGGGAGTGTTTCAGACTGGATGAGTTATTACAAAATCCTGGTTTGGACAGAGAGAGAGATGGCGGGCTTAAAGCTCGATAATTGTTAATTATTACCCAAGCTTCCCATGAGACTTTCTGGGGAAAAGACAGGCCTCTTGCAAAGGTGTTTTCGTGGAACATTAGTCTCTGTCCTGGCCGCGCCGAGTCCTTTCTCTCTGCCTTCTTTCTGCCTCCAGTGGGATTAATAAAGAGCTGCTGGAGAGCTTCTTATCTAGCAGCTGAATAATGTTTGTAATACAGGGAGGGGAGGCAGCTTTGATCCGGGAAAGAGAGCAGAGGGGGGAAAAAAACAAGAGATGGGCTATTGGGGCAGGGGGAGGGTGTGGGCCAGGCTGGGCTGTGCTGGCGCGTGGGAAGCAGGCATGGCTGCTCCTGCACCCAACCTGTTCTGCAGAGAAAAGATGTGGGTTTCCAGGGCTTGTCAGGCTGGGGAAGAAAGGGCTGAACCCAGACGCCAGCAAAAAACAAAAAACCCAACCAAAAAACAAAACCCCAACACCTGGAAACCCCCTCTGAAGGAGAAGAAGCCCAGAAAAGGGATGCTGCGGACAATACCCGTCCACACCAGGGGGCTTTGCAGCCCACGAGATACTGCCCTGGCACAGACCTCTCTGGCAAGAGTACTGCTGCCCGGCAGCTCCTGCTCCCCTTCTTCTCTCACCAGCAAAGGTGGCCACATCCAAGCTGGCAGGGGTGCTCTCGCCGGGCGGGAGCCCGCGGGCGACGGGGCCACACCTGAGAGGCAGGACGGGCTCTGGCTCTTCTCACGGGTGTGGGCTGGGAGCCGGTTGGGCCGGGCTGGTCCCCCGAGGCCAGTACCTCCGTGAGCGTGCCAGGGCCAGGGGAAAGGGAGCAGCTTGGCACGGGAGACGCGAGCGATCGCTATTAGGCAGGAGGGGGTTTAGCTCCCCGTTCCCTGCAGCCTCCCAGCACGCTCATCCCGCACCCTGGGACCGTCTGCTTTGTGTCCCCAGCCTCTTCTGGGGCCCTTGAGCCATGAAAAACACTGCTTCCCAGGTGGGACAAAAGCTCCTCGGGACTCCATGGGCAAGAAAAGCAAGAGAAGACACCCCCCCCCCCATGGATCTGGGGACAGGGCTGCAAAATTCAGCCACAATCCGCAGAGACTGAACTTGTCTGGAGCTAAGGAAGTTGTGATAATGGTGGTAACAGCTCCAAAACTGGCTCTGGAGAGCGAGTGTTGCTTTGGGTTTTTCAAGAGAAAATCAGCCTGAGCAGTTGAGACAACCTATGCTAAGAGCTAAGGTTCCTAAAGGAAAAGCCACTTGTTTTATTTTTTCTTTCTTGCAACAGTGTTCCTTGGCGCTCTTGGCCTGTGTTTCCCCATAGAGAGTCCTTCCCCTTTGCAGGTCCAGACAGCTTCGTAGGCTTTGAAGTGTAGTTTCACGCTTGCTGCTTTCCCCAGAAATGGAACCAGTTCTGGGGCTGACCACACCACACTGGTTTGCAGCTGGCTCTGCAGATCTGATGAGAAGAGGTCTGTGCCCCTGAGAAACCCCCTCTTCTCTCTGGGTGCCTGGGGCAGGCCTGGCTGCTCCTCTGAAATACTCCAGGGGAGTCGTGGGTATCTCCAGAAGGGCTCAGATGTTGTTTGTCTGCTCCAAAGCCCCACACCACGGCCCCACGTGGGCAGGCTTGACAGCTAATCCACAGAGAGATTAGTGGCTGAGTTTTATCTTCACCCACCCCGGTCCTCATCCCCGGTCTGCTCGGATGAGTCCGTCTGGGAGACCTGGCAAGGCTGTGCCAGCTGAGCCCTGTGCCCGCTCACTTCACAGATGGAAAGGTCTGGCCCCCGTGCCCCCACCCGCTGTGCGATCCTCGTCTTACAGGGTGAGGTTTGCTAAAGGCGGGCAGGGAGATGCTCCAGGTGTCTGAGAAAATGTGGCTTTTCCCGCAGCCGGAGAAGACAAGGTCACAGGATGGTGGGTCTCAGAGGGTTCATGCCCCTCGGGAGGGGACCATGCAAGTTCCTCCGTCCTGCGAGGCCACCCTGAGGTGGTACTGAGTCCATGAATGTCTCGCCATGTCAGAGGACAAGGGTGAGGGGGCGACCGTCCTGTCCCCCCAGGCAAATGGCCCTGCCCCATTCCCCTCGCATCTGGATTTGGCTGGCCAAGGCCATCTGTTCCTCTCGGCCCGTTGCCATGGCGACGGGGTGGCTTGAGATGGGGTTTCACCAGCGGCGGCCGGGGGACGCTGGGAAAAAAATGCAGGCAGGGAAAAATCTTCCAGGTTGTTTTTTTTTTTTCCTGGGCGGAAATGAAGGGGAGAGGGAGGGATCCTGCTGGCGGAGGCTGCGTCCCTTCCTTCCTTTCCTCCCCACGCACAGCCGTCCTGTCTCCAGGCTCCTCCTGCTCGCCCCCCTTTCCCTTCCCGTCTCTCCCTTTCTCCCCAGTTTGGGTCTCCCATGTGTGTCCCTGCAGTGAGATGGGCTGTGGCTGTGCAGGTGTGTGCTGCGGGGCATCCAGCCCCTCCTTGGCATGGCGGCAGGCAGTGAGTCCACAGGGTGATGCAAGGAGGGACCGCGGTGCCTTCCATGGAGCCTCTCCCCCAGCCCTGGTGCTGTTCCCAGGCAGCTCCTATCACTGACACCTTCCAACCTAGATGATTCTATGATGACTCTCTGTGCCACTGGAGCATGCTTACTGGCCCAGGGGAGATGCTGTTGTAGTCCCCCCCAAGCCATGGCTGTGTCTGCATCCTACGACTTCCCCGCTTCCTGCCTGGGCTGGTGGCTCTCAGTCTGGTGGTAGCTCTGGCTGAGGTCACCCGTGCCAGCACAAGGACCCTCAGGACGTCTGCTGGTGGATGGCTGGGTTTGTGCTCATGCTCAGCTCAGCCAGATTTTGGGTTCCTGCTTGCAGGGCCGTGGTCGGGCCCCTCCTCTCCCCATGCAAAACTTGTGGTTGCATGGGAACAAGTTGGCTGGTGGGCAAGTGTGGACTGGTACAAGGGCTGGGAGCTGCTGCTGGCACCGGAGACGCGACCTGGGCTCCTGCGCCGCCTCTGCACCAGCTGAGCCCAGGCGGTATGAGCAAGCCCTGCCCGGGTGTGCGACCAGGAGGAAGCTGTGGCAGTTTGGCTGTCGGTTTTAATGCAGAGAGTCACTTGTCAGGCCAAGTTACTCCCAGTCCTTCTCTCTAGATGAGCCTGGAACAGAGAGGGAGCCTGGTGAAAATGGTACCCTGCTATTTGTGTACGTATGCCTGTGTCTGTGCCGGTATATTTCAGGTGGAAATGGCTTTAGAAAAGAAAACAAAAATGGGAACAATAAATAACTGTCTGCTGATGGCAGTAAGATCTGGGCTAATGTGTGACAGATGAAAATGAAATGAACGCAAAGTGACAGATTGACAGAAAGACAGACATGTTTTTGTGCTAGTTTAGCATCCTGATAGAAACAGAAGATAATTCAGGTTGTGAAGGACCCCAGGAGGTCAGCTGCCTACCTACTGAAGCGGACGGGTGTGCTAAACACCCTCTGTCAAGAAGTCAATGCCCCTCACCTTGTGGCAGACACACTAGAAGGTGGCTCTGGGTGGCAGGGCTGTGGCAGCCGGGAGCTGCGAGCCCCGGGTGGCTCCTGCAGGCTGGTTGCAAACTGATGGTAACGGGGCTTGGAGCAGTGTGGGCCCTGGGAGAGGCAGGGGGTCAGCAGGCAGTGAGCAAAACTGCTGGGGGGGGAAGCTTAAACAGAGCTCATTTTGGGTGCAATACTTGCTGGAAAGGCAGTCTGGGTTTTTTGATGATGAGGCTTTTTGTTTGTTTCTACTAAACCTAGGGAAACGGGATCGATGGAGTGAGTTATCACTGTGTACCGTTGTGCTGGAGTCCCGCCGTGCTGGCTGCAGTCCCAGACGGGAGATTTTCTGATCTCTGGCTTTACCCCTGCACTGGACACGTCTCTGGACATGTCTGCTCCCAGGGCAGTAAGGCAAATAGGAGGCGTTTGGGGGCCGAGCCTGCTGCTTTGAAGATAAGTCTTGGTTTCCCAATGAAAGCAGTGGGAAATGGAGTATCAGACCTGAAGCTTCACTGAGCTATTTTGAGAGATGAGAGTAGAAACCAGGGGCTTGTGTGGTCCTTGTGAGTGCAGAGCTGGCTTAAAGTCACCTTCCTCTTCCCCTTGTATCCCAGATCTAAGTGCAGCAGGACTGAATGTCACCTGTTCCCTTGTGACTCGCGATTTACAAGCGCTCATCCTGCTTCTTGTTTGCAGAGCAAATGCCCTTTTCCTGTTGGCTCTGCCCTCCCTGCAGTGGGGAATCAGCATATTTTTGGTCTTGAAGCTTCTCCCAGATTTATGAGCTTGCTCTTCACCTTGAGAGTAAGGCTTCCATGCCCTGAGAAAGCTTTGAAAACCAAAACACCAATTGCTGACTTAAGCAAACACCATTTATCCTCCAGCAAGTAAAATTTCTTTCTTTTTCCTTTTTAGGACACAGGTTGTTGGGATTTTGTTGTTGTCCTCTCTGTATTTTTCTTTTTCTCTGGAGACTTGAGTCCCAAAGGGTTCCGAGCAAAATCAATGTAATTTGTAAAGAACTCATAAATAACACTTATGAGGGATACTGCCTCCTTGCCAGAGACCAACAAAAACCCCACAAAAAACTCCTCTCAGTTTCCTCTCCCCTTGAAAAGCAAGGTTCTTTAATTGGCTTTTAATCTGGGGAAGACGAGAGCTGTTTGCATTGAATTGGTAATAGGGGATAATATCTTACCCTGAGTGATGGGTTATTTGATCTCTGTGCGTCAGAAACCTGAGCATATGTCTGTGAAATCAGGCGGAGGGGGTGGGATACCAAGGCTGGCTCAGGGCCCAAATAGGAGCACAGCTGCTTTTTTATTTCCAATAATAATTAGAAATAAGACGGGGAACAATCACCTTTTGTCCTGTTGCTCCAGGGCACCAAATGATACTAGGAAGCTGGGGAAAAGCCTTCAAAGACCTGCACGGGGCAGACAAGGGGTGTTAAAACGCTACCCAGCTACTTAATGGGACAAAGCCTGGCCAGCGCTGCAGGTTCCCCCTCCCCGAGCCGTCGAGGGCTGCAGATACCCACCTGAGCAGATGCACAGCAAAAGAGGGCAGCTCTGCTCCTTTGGCACTTACTCCAGGCATGCCAGGAGCCCTAAGGAGAGGGGCTGCACGAGTGCTTCACGTCATGGGGTGCGGGGGTGACACCCCCTGCCCACCCTCATGCTGCTGGTGGATGCGTGCCAGGCAGTTTGGAAACAACCCTCGTGCCCGCACTATGGCCCTTCTGCCTGGGAGAAAGAGGAGGAGGAAAGGCGAAGGCTGTACTGTCCAGAAAAATGGCCAATTGCTTTTTTTAAAACAGACAAATCTCAGTCATGGTGGGATCAGGTGTTTAATAGGGCTGAGAGAAATGGGCAGACTTGGCATGGGGACATGTGCTACACTTGTGCCCTGGCTGTCACCGCACAGAGCCAATGGTCGCAGCAACAGCAGCCTCATTGACCTCTGCGGCTGCAGGGCGATGGTGCTGGCCAAGGACCGCTCAGAGCAGCAGTCCCGCCATGGGGTCTGTGTGTCTTGCATAGGCTCACCATCTTCTGTGTCTCCAAATGTCACCGTCCTGCCTCTGCTGGCCCCAAACCGGGCTTTGAACTGGGGATGAAAGGGGGATAAAGTCAGGCAGTCGCCGGTTTACCCTCCCAAAGTGATATATTTGCTCTGCAGGCATCACAGCGGTTTTGTAGTGAGATCCAAAGTGGAGATCATTGACGTCATTAGCCTATGGATTGGGCCTGTCCTCGGCTCCTGCGGCACAGGGAGGAGCAGTAGGTGCTGGGAGGCATGTGGGCCTGGGAGAGCGCCGGGTCCCCGAGCGCCGAGCCCAGTGAAACGTGCTCTTAAATGCCTCCTGGCTTCAAGCTGACTCAAGCACACACGGGAGACTTGTTGATGTGGATGACACTGTTCTTTCCTGGCTGGTTTTGTTTGTTTTGTTTTGTTTCTTGCTGCAGCTGCCTTTGGAGCAATAAATAGCTGTGGATCTTGCTTGTGGTCTGTGCAAAGTAGTTAATATTTAATCAGAGGTCTGAAGCTGGATTTGTTTGGTTGCCGAAACATAAAAATTGCTTTTTCTGTTTTTAGAGCTAGGCAGATAGGGCCAGCCTTTCAAACAAGCTCAGGGTCAGCTTTTAATTAATCAGTTATTTTAAGATTGTAGTATACCGGTCAATGACAGGTTTGCTCCCAGCAAGCCACCCTAAAATTTGCCAAAGCATCTGAAATGACTGACACACAGCATGTCCCTGGTGTGAAATATTGTTATGGACAAAGTCCTGCTGATACATGCTAGCTACAGAGTGGTATCTGCATCCACTCCCCTTTCTCATCCTCTTGGGGTTTTCCTCCAGGTCAGTTCACGTGGCTGGATTCTGCTCCCCTGGATACAGGTAGGAGGTGAGAGGGATATCCTTCCTGCAGCATGGTCTCTTTCCAGGGAGATAGGAGTGAATCCTGCCTGTCATCCGAGCCAGACCCCACAGCGCTGTGTGAGCTCAAGCCCTGCTTGATGGATCCCGTCACTGTGCAGAGCGCAGCTCCGGGGTTGGATCCCAGTTGCTCCCATTTGCAACATTTCCATGTTGACTTTGGATTGCTGTAGGAATTTGGCAATCCATGGGCCTCTCCAGTGGATTGTGCGGTGCCAGGTCTCTGGATTATTATCCCTTGAGACTAAGCAGTGGGATGGCCAAGGCTTAGCCAGCTGGTGTTTTTGTTGTGTAGGAGGGCATGGTTTATTTGTGAGAAGGACCAAGCAGCAGCATGTCAGCTCTGCTGCCTGATGATCAGAACATCATGCCCGCTAAAAAACAGCGATTGTATTAGGTCATGGAGTCCAGCAGTCCACCTCCAGGGGCCAGTGCCTTGTCAGGTCTTGTTTCTGAGGGTGCAGTGCTTTGTGTCCTGGCCTGTTATGCAAAGGATAGAGACCTTGGTTCCGACCCTGTTGATCCAGACGCTCCCTGCTGGGGCTGTAGCACAGGGCTGACTGATGGGGAGCTGCCTTTGTGAGCTGCCTGGGGAATGGCTGGCAAAATGGGGAGCAGGGCAATTACCAGGGATGTTGTTCAAAGGTGTGTAAAGGTTGGATTTTCACAGCTAGTGAAGGGTGTTAAGTACCTGCTTCCTGCTGTCTTTGGAAAGGAAGCAAACTGGGACAGGCAGACCATGCCATACACCCTCTGCCATGTGTTGGACTGTAATTTCCTTGACCTGTTATTCAGGCTATATAAAATGCAGTGGTCCATTTGAAGCCAAGAGAAGACTTAGCACCCTTTATAGACCAGCAGCTTCGTGTCATGTCCTCTTAACTGGACAAAGCATAGGAATTCTGCACAGTTTAGGACAGATTTTATGGCCTTTCCTATTAATATTTCTGTTGCTGGTACCCTGAGTCTCAGGTTCTGGAGAGATGTAAAAGGAGAAGCCGGTAAGATCCCTTACAGCTTATGAAGGTCATATGGGACAGGTCTTTTCCATTCTGTCACCTTGCCCTGCCACATTCGTCAGCGTACAGGTGATGCTCAGTGCAGGATCCCGCCCGCAGCCCTTTCTGCACAAGCGCAAGGGGATGCAAGGGTTGGAGGGGTTAATGCTCTGCCGAGGCATCCTTTGTTCTGGGCAGGCTGCTGAGGTTTGGAAATGGGAGTGCTAAGAAGCGAACACCACAAAATATATACGTCCGCACTTTATGATGCCGATTTTCAGTTTCAACAGCTGTTCCATTTGGAACGGATGAGCGTGTGCTCCGGCTTAGTAGGAGTCAATTAAAAATAAACGGAGGGAGAAGGACTGGTGTTGGAGCCCGGCGACGCTCGTCGGACATAGAAGTTGCATCCTTTCAAGCCTGGATTTTCACTCCAATTTGCCACAGGCGGCGGGCTCTATCTCGGAGCTCTCATTAGCATAGAAATGCTGTTGGTTGCTCTGAATTCCTGGCCCCATGGCTTTGTTTCTGCTCACGGCGGGAGGGGCGATAAAGCCGTCCACCGCTCCCCCCCCCCCCGCCCGGGGCCGGTGCTCAGCCGGGCCGGGAGCCCCTCGTCCCTGCCCCCGGGGCTCTTTGTGCCGCGGGATTGCCCTCGCCTCCTGCGGGCTGTCACCGCCGGCCGGGGCCGGGAGGGAGGCTTTGGAGCCTGGCTACCCGGGCGGATTAGCCAGCAGACAGCAGGCATCTGCAGGGAGGGGGCAGGGAAGGGCTGCTGTCTTTTGTTGTCGCTTTTGTGCCTTATGTGGACAGAATATGGCCACCGGTTGCGGCCGTCCTTCGGTTGTTTTTGTGTTGTTTTTTTTTCCTTTTACTCCCCCAAAGCAATGAGGAAAGAAAACTCTGGCTTAGTCCTGCATCTGCACAGGTGGACATCTTCCCATCTCCTGGCACAGGAGAGGAACACTCTGCGCAGGAGAGTTTGATTATAGGTAGGTCTCCTGTAACCTCCCCGCTCTTAGTCCTGGTCTGACCATGTATTTTTTGGCAAGAAACCTTGCATCTTTCTGCCTGGGTTTTTGCCAGCAAGAAATTGCAAGCAAGGTGGGGAAGTACAGGATCATTACGGGGAGGGAGGATGCGGTGTGTCCCTTCCTAATGGAAAAGACCTGATGGCCCACAGTAGGATCTTAAGTTTCCTCCCCTTCCTATTATTGCTTAATGGATGCTCCCCTTGAGCTCCTCTCTTTGCTGAGATGGGAAACATTGACGGGTTCTGGCAGCATCAGTCAATGCCCCCTCCCCTGCAACAA
This sequence comes from Gallinago undulata, assembly GCA_026546715.1. NCBI lineage: Eukaryota > Metazoa > Chordata > Aves > Charadriiformes > Scolopacidae > Gallinago > Gallinago undulata. The sequence continues at coordinate 5,153,332 of JAOTQQ010000010.1, forward strand.
ACAGCTCTGGGTGACCACTGCCTCTGTCTCATGGACAGGCTGTTCAGGAAGGCAGGAGGGGGTGGGAGAGACAAGAGGCCAAGCATCATTTTACAAAGGCTGGATTGAGCATTGGGCCAAAATGCATCATCTTTAAGTGATGAGTCAGAAATGTGATCCACAGGCAGCATCAGTTTTCACAGAGGGGTAGTTTGCAAAGGGAGAAGAAAAGAGACAAGTGCTTTGCTTAGAAACTTGGGCAAGAACTAGGACTGCCAAGGAGGCTCTGGAAGAAGAGGTAGGTTCAGCTGATGTTCCCCTTGTGGCTTGTGATTTGGGGCCAGTGCTTCATAAGTCATAGAATCACAGAATCATAGAATGGTTAGAGTTGAAAGGGACCTTAAAGATCATCCAGTTCCAACCCTCCTGCCCTGGGCAGGGACACCTCCCACCAGACCAGGTTGCTCAAAGCCATATCCAGCCTGGGCTTGAACCGCTCCAGGGATGGGGCAGCCACAGCTTCTTGGGGCAACCCGTTTCAGCATCCCACCACCTTCACAGGAAAGTCATTTCTGAAAAGAACGGGCCCTCGTGACATGGGGTCCCCAGGTAGGCAGCCCCTTTAGAAAACATGGGCCAAGGTCTCCTGAACGAGCATTTTGAGCAGTTGGTGGGTAACTTGCTGAATGAGCAGAGTCCTTTCTCTAGTCCAGGTCAGTGAGAAAGGCTTGATTTCACTGGGGATAGGTTCCTGCAAGACCCCGCTTTGACATCCAGTGGGAATATGGAGCTAATCATCCAGACTCCCTTGTGTCCAAGGAAATAAATAGGCACTTTCAGGCTAAGATTTATCCAGCCCAAGGTAGATTTCTTATGCATACTGAGTAAATTATGTGGTAGGAATTTCTCTTCATTGACTCTGCAGCCAGCAAAGATGAAGATGTCTGTGCTGTGTGGCGTGAGCTGTGTTTTTCCACGAGGGGGGCTGCTTGTTGTGCAGAGAGTGTTTCTACTCCTCTCACCTTTCTGCCACTGCAACTCTAGGAGCCATTTCGTAGCTTGGCATCATTTTCTGGAGGTGCTAAACAGCTTTACAGAGTGGAAGACGGCCCTTTTATTGGAGCTTCCTTCTCCCCTTCCCTGCTTCTCTCAATAACTCCTTGTGTCTTCCAGTATTTTTTAGTAGTGTGTTTGTGTGTCAGGAAGAGGAAACACGTGGATGGAAAATTAAATCTGGAGAATAAATGAGATATTTATTAATTTATTAATATGACAGAACTAATTACCGTCTCTCTAAGATTCATCTCCTTGCCTGGGTTCCCACACGCCAGTGACTTGGTCCCAAGAGTCACATTACTGTGACAGCAAGGCTGAGAAGATCCTCCTGAGGGGAATGAAGAGCAAAACACACAGCCTGGGCAGGCAGGGCACGGTGGCATCCCAGCACTCTGGCTGGGGGTGCACAGAAAGCTGAGGATAAGACAGAGCAGGAGTGACTGGACAGAAGCTAAGCCATCCCCTCCCTTTCAGCTGCTTGTGCCCACTGGGGGTGATTCACAGTTCGGTGCTTCCTCCAGGATGGAAGCAGTGGTGTTGCAGAGGACAATCTCAGCCAAGTGACTTGTCTGCAAACTGTTGTCCGCACTGCAGGACTTACTCTCCATTCATCCAAAAGAGGGGTTGACTATGAAAGGTGAAGTGTCCTGAGTGCATCTAGCACAGCTTATGTGGTGCTTTCAGCTGCTGGGAGGTCTTGCACTCCAGCTTGCACTTCTGCTCCTATTAACGTGTTATTTATCACTAGTATGGGCAGAATCCTGCAGTCCCGCGGGATGCCAAAATGTGCTGATGAATCCCCTGGCTTCAGCCCCTGGCGTTATCAATGAAAAAGCCATTTATCCTCTCTGTGTGCATTGAAGAATTCTTGGTTCATTTTATTCTTCATCACCTTCAGCGTATCAAGTCCTGGGACTCTATTTAAAATCTATTTGAACAACGGTTCAAAAGTTTCACGCCTTGGTGAGGTTTCGTAGGCTGTGTATTCAGTCAGTGACTTCTCTGCATCCTCCAGGATCTTTTGCTCCATTTCTACATCTTTGTAAAAAACAAAGGCAGCGGATCGAGATCAGTTTTCAAACAAGCTGTCTGCATACTGCGAGGACCCTTGGGCCTGATCCTGCCTCGGCAGGCAGTAGCAAACAAGGACAGTGTGGGCTCTTTGCTGAGTTGTGGCTAGAAACTACTGTCACGGTGCTTCCAGCTGATGGATGTTCTTTGCATTCATGTTTATTAAGTGCAGATGTTTCAAGGTGGGGTTGGCAAGGAAAAGTTTTCTGCAGTGAGATGGGGTCAAGTGAGCCTCCTCAGCTCTCCCCTTCCCACACACCCAGCTCCCTGTATGCCTTTGCTAAATTTTACTGCTCTAAATATGTCAGGTTGGTCTTTCTCAGAGAAGGACAGTGCTGTCATGTGCAGAGGTGCCAGAAGGGCAGAGCAAAAGACAGCGTGGAGGGTGGGAGAAAAGGAAAAGAAGGAGATAGATAGAAAGTGTAAGTCAGGTGCATTTATGTGCATTTCTGAGCCTGCCACTCCTCTTCCTCCCGGGAAGGCAAAGCTGAGAGACGGAGAAGGAGCTTCCTTTGCAGCCAGCTCTTTGCCGGCTGCCCTTGACACAAGAGTGGGAAATCACCGTGCTGGCAGGGACCCTAAGGGAAGCAGTTCCAGCAGAGCTTGCCTCCCCCACACGCCATCCCCTGGGAGAAGGCAGGGATGCTGCCAGCAGGCCCTGGCACCACAGCTCTGCTGAACAGCTCCAGAGAGAGCCCTGGGCTTTCCTTGGTGCACTACAGCCCTGGCTGAGCCCACGCTGAAGCTCGGGACCCTGCCTCCCAGACACAGCTGGAGGGGAACTGGAGCTCCACTTGTTAGTACATCAGAGCTACGCTGCAGCAGAGGTTGAGGTTGGCAAACAGGAGCCCAGCACCTCCTCCTTTTGCAACAGGATCTCCTGACCCTGTGGATGCTGGTGTTACCCAGCATCTCCCTCATTGCAGACATCTGCTGGCAGGAGGCAGGGGTCCAGTGACAGTGGGACAATTTTAAATGCCTGTGTGTGATCACAGCTACAGTTGTCAGTAGGGGTTGCTCACCAAGTCACCCTGCACAGCAGTCTGCATCCCAACAGGATGGTGTGAGCTGTAGGAGCTTTGTGAAGTCTCTCCTTCATGGGATATAATATAACCCAGTTGCTAGCAGGCAGCATGATTTGTTCCGTGCTTCTGCAGGTATTGGCTTTGGACCTAGGTCCTGCATTTCAAGCAAGAGAAAGTAGTTGGTATTAGCAGTAGGGAAGAGCGGACAGTAACATGCCTTGAAGGGGCAGTTCCTCCCTGGTGTAGCAAGCCATCATCAGCTCCTGCCCTGAAGCACGAGGGATGAAATGCTGTGTTCTCCTCCTGAGCTGTGGCTAGGGCCCCTGTGGGTGGCCTGCCTTGGGGGACAGGAGGAGAGGGAGGGCACTCGTGGGAGAACACCCTACAAAAAGGCTCAGGCACAGTTGTTGTGGCAGAAGCCACTTCCAGCCTCACTATCCCCTCCTTCGCCAGGCTGGGAAGCAGGAGGGCAGAGCAGGCTGCGGGAGCCTGCCTGTACTGCAGCACACCTGTGATCATAACAGCATTGCCCAGCACCCCCTGCATCTGCCAAATCACCCCCGTGCTTGGTTGAGGGGTGCCTGCTGTGGAGAGGGTCCTCTCCGCATGTCGTCAGCACCATGGGTCCTTTGGGGGAAGATGAGCCCACCAGGCAGGCCGGGGGCTCTGCCACCGGGGCAGTTGGAACAGAGGAAGACGCTGTGCCTCCCACCACGCTCCAGCCCAAGGCAGCCCCTGAACAAATGAGGTCAGGCCAGGAAGAACCAGCCCCGCTCTCCTCCTGCTCTGCCCAGCTGTGTCTCTAGGAAGGTTTCTCATTTATGGGCTGGGTTTCTCTTTTGGCTGCTTTGTTTATAGGGGAATAAATGACACAATCAGGCAGCCTCATCTTATGTGTAGGGAAGGGAGGAGAGGATTGATCCAGATCTTCCTTGCTGCTGCAATCAGCTTAGCTGTTCCCAGGATGAGGGTCTGTAGAGATGAGCCTTGGGTAGGGAGACCAAGACCCTGCTTCTGTCTGCAGGGTTTTGTGCCAGCACCACTGACCCTGGTGTCAAGCTGCTGCTGTAGCCAGATGGCTTTCCCCATCGTCCAGCCCTCTCCTTCCTCCCCACCTCAGTGCTGTGCTTTTCAAGGCCCATCGCTGTGGGCAGACACGAGGCAGCCTGTAGCTTCCTCCCCTCCTGTTCTTCGTGCATTTGTGCTGGCTTGCTCCTTGTGCCCTGTTTCTGGGTGGCACCTTTTCCCTGTGCAGCTGCTGGCACTCTGCCTCTCCCCGTATCTCACACCCAGTGCTCCTGTTTGCTCGGCTGGGCTGTGGTTGGAGGGGTGAAGCAGAGGGAAGAGGCCCACTACCTGCCCACCTGCGCCTGCCAGCACCTGACAAGCTGCCGTGGTAGCCATAGCCCAACGTGGGATGGAGAAGGCGGGTAGGGAGCGAGCGTGGGAGAAAAGGGCCTGTGTATGAAATATTCCAAGTGGGGAAAATTGGCATGTTTGCTAATGCTATAAAGTAGGCAGCCTTTTCTCAAGCCCTGGGGCAGATAGGTAGGCAATAAAGGAGAAAAAAACCACTAGAAATGAGAGCCGCCAAGCTGACGGCCCAAGCAAGCTGAAACCTGCCTGCTGAAGAGGCTTGTTCCAGAGTGGGAAGGGGCAGATTCCCAGTCAGGACTGGCTCTGTGCAGCCCCTTTCTCATGGAAACGGAACCCAAGGTTTCCAGGAAAAACTGGGCTTTCAATATCTGCAGGGGAACTCTGCCCCCAACCCTTAATCTTGATTTAAGGCTGCTCCAAGCTTGAGGAAGCCTGTGAACCCAGTTTGTGTTCAGTTTGAAATGCAAGCCCAACCCAGCAGTTTCTCTCTGCGAGTCACAACTCACAGAGCTTATCTGAGTCCTATCTGAAGCCACACTAGGGCTAATTTACAATGACAGTATAAAAGCAGGCTCATTCTAACACCACACCAGGACCTTTCATTTGTGCTCAACCATGGCGAGCCCACCGGAATAGGAATGAGAGGGGAAACCTTTTTGGTGGATCCTGCTGTGACAGCTGGATTTTTCCTCTATGGAGGGAGGACTCAGGCAGTCTGGAATATCACCCCACCCCCAGGCTTCACTGATCCTTCCCCTGGTTCGTATGCAATATTTGCATCTGCCCTTGATTCTCACACCAGAGTGGCTGCCTTTAGCCTGCCCACCCTTGCTGAGGCTGGAGAAGGGGAGGGCAGTGTTTTTTCTGCATTAATCCATCCCTTGTCATAAGGGCTGGGAGCCAGAGTACATTCCTCAACAAGCCAGCACAGACACCCCCTCCCGCCACACACACCTCTCCCTGCTTTGCACATCCCTGTGTATACTGTGGCCCTTGTCGGATCGGTCCCAGGCGACAGGGACTGATTCCATGGCCCTTCTGCTTTCCTGCTGACATTTCTAGCTAAAGCTGCATTTCTGGGGCAAGTCGGAGCAGGCAGCCCAGTTTCTGGTTGGGCAGGCTTTGTTTGTGCTCTGGGAGAAATGGAGGGGTTGGCTGCAGACCTCAGCTGGGATGGGAGTTGCACGGTTGTGGCCTGGGAGAGAGGGGACGTGTTGCAGCTTGCTGCCCCATTGCTCCCCCCTCTCCCCGGTTCCCTCTCAGGGTTTTGGCTTCCTGCTAACAGGGGTGTGAAACGGTGCCAGAGGGAAGCAGAGAAGGAAAGTTGGGAACAGCAGAAGCAGGTGTTTTTCTGGGAGTAAACTTGCTGGAGTCTGAGCACTGAGTGTGTGTTGAGGCTCTGCAGTTTGGAGGCGTAGGGAAGACCAGCCATCCCCCTTGAGCTATGTCCAGGCTCTCGAATTAAATGGCTTGTAGTCTCCTGTCCCCTTGGGGAATGCCACCCCCGTGTCATACCACTCTGGTAGCTCAGGCAGGGCCACGTGAATACAGGAAAGTCCTCTGGGTTCCCAGGTCCCACACAGAGCTGGATTTCTGCCTTTGGGGGCTAGGCTCCAGTGGTGGAAGCCAGCCTCCTTTGCTGTGCTCGCTGAGAGCTCTTTGCAGCTGCAGACTATCTCATAGATAGCTGGACAATTGATGGACAGCTTGCAAGAAATGCAGTGGAGCATCATGGGGCACCTTGAATGTGTGGCTGAGGCACTTGGTTTCCCTCCATCACATGAATTAGCCATGAGACAGAGCAGTGCTTATATATGATGAGACGGAGTACCATTGTTTCCCTTACCCCATTTCCCCGTCTTCTATTCACTTCCTCATTTTAATATTTTTTCCCCAGCCCTTTCTCTTCCCATCTCTCTTTTCTCTATACTATCCTTTTGTCTTTCTCTTTTTCAACCCCCTTCCTGCTTTTCTGCAGAATGCCTCTGCCCAGACACAACAGACGCTGAAGGGCAAGAGAGGAACTACTCCAGATGCAATCTCCATTTTGCTCAAGGATCATTAATTACCTTGATGATTAAATACAATTAAAGATCCGCAAGACCTTTCTGATATCAGAGCCTTTAGCAAGGGCAGCTTTTAGGAACCTTCACCAACAGTAAAACAAAAGGAGGAGACAGACGAGTAAATCAGGGAATCCCAATTAAAATCCATGCTTAGCTCATTAACCTAATTACACATTATGTCCTGCTAGCCTCAGCTCCACTGAGGGGGAAGAGAGGCAGCAGTGGGGGCAGGCTAGTTACTGTGTGCTAACCGTACCAGGTTGTTTATGTTAGATCTCTATTGTCTCTTTGGCTGAGAAAATGGCCTTTGTGGGGTATTTCTAGCTGGGCTGAGGGAGTTGGGAAGCATTTGTGCCAAGGCCCGAGGGGCGGCGTGTGTGCATGTATTCTGGCATGTCTTTCCTCTTCCCCAAAACGTCCTCTCTACATCACGCCCTGTTCTGTACCCTGCTTGTCAGATGGCACCTCCAGTGCTGGGCAGGAACCTTCCCACACCCTCCTCCCCTTATCCTTGGAGAGGCACTGGCAGCGCTGGTGGAAGGAGGAGAGTGCCCCGATGGGATGATAAGGGAGATGAGGAGGCGGGGGGGGGGTGTCTCTGAGAAAGGGGAAAAGGGAGGGGGGTGGGTGCTGAGCATGGAGACTCCTCCAGCTGAGGCAGGCTCCCCTGCTGCAGAACGCCAGGCCCCCCTGACAATGCAGGAGCCGCCGGCTCCAGTTATCTGCTGTGGCACCAGACGCCCTTCCTCCCCTTCCCCTTTCTCGCAGCCAGGTTGCACAATGGCTGCCCCTTTGCCCGTCCTGAGCTCTGGGTCCAAGATCCTGCTCCCAAAGCCCAGCAGGCAGAAATCTGTCGTCCCCCCCCAACCAGGAGCTTAGGCCAGCCGTTGGGGCGGGAGGGAGGGAGGCATGGTGTCTTGGGAGCGTGTTGTCCTACCAGGAAAGGGAAGAGAACTGGAGCATTTGCAGGCCTTGCCTCTGCTGAATCCAGGTGACACATGGATTTGTGGTTTTTCCACACGAAAGTCTGAGGGCTGGATCCTGCGGAGTGCAGCTGCGTTCAGCGTGCTTGGCTGCCTACGTGTCTGTGTTCAAAGGGACGGGGAGGAGGCAGCAGGCCCCAGCATGTCCTACCCATAACCAGTTGAATTTGGAAAAGCAAGTCAGAGCTCGAAGGGGTCAGGGTGCGGCTTCCCCACACAGGCAGGCAAGGGAAACGGGATCATACTGGAGCCCACGAGTCCCGTGGGACCAAGCTGTGACTTTCCTAGTACCTGCAAACATGGAGAGGGAAGGGAAGGAGGCGGGGAGCCAAGAAAGCACGCTCCCCTCAGCAGAGCAGTTCCATGTGGGGTCTGCAGCTCAGCCATTGCCAGCTGGGAGGGGACAGGTTTACCCTGGAGAATGTCTCTGGATTCCTTGGATCCTGGATTCTCCTGCAGTGTGCTTGGGAAGGAGGCAGGGGAAGAGCAGAGAGGGGAGTTTTGCATGTGCGAGAGTTTCAATAGAGGCACAGCACAGCTTGCCAAGCACTATGCCACTTATGGGCTATTTGAGGTCCTGATGGGGAACGCTGGCATAGCCTCAGGTGACTTCACACAGGGCCAGGACGACCCAGCTGGCCAGCAAATGGCCATCTCTGCATTGGCTCCCATCTTCGTCTCTTGGGAAAGATTTGTTCCTTCCCTCTGCCTACATATAAACACACCCCAAATCCATTTTCTTTCTCATGGGTATGCTGTGCACATGTGACGAAGCTGGCAGGGATCTGAGTGGACCATAAGCTATGGGGAGCTACTGGGAGTTGGGTAGGGCTAGGTAGGATGGGGACAGATGAACTCAGATGGAGCCCAGAGGTGCAGGCAACCTGCCAAGTGGGTAAGAGAGCGAATCCCCTTGCACAGCTCAGTCCCACATTGTCATTTAGTCCTAGGCTGAGCCATGGGGAGGGTGTTTGGCCTGGCACCAGTTTACTTGAGGACAGTGTGTATGAGAACAGCTGTTGAGGAAAAACTTCCACAGCGGGTACCAACGTGAACTGAGGCTGCAGAGGCAGCCAGGAGGCATAGAGGTGATCAGAATCCTTTGAACTTCAAGAAAACAACAAATAGAAAACAGATTGGGAAGTTCAGGATGCAACTTTTTTTTTTTTTTCTTTTTCTGATAAATTTGTCCTTACTTTGGAAAGAAAAAAATCCCACTCTCTTAACAATCTGTGTATAAGTTTTGTGGAGTTTCTGTGCTAAACCCTCAGTCCACTGCCTCTAGGCCAGCAACGGCTATTTCTGGGGATTTCCACTTCACATCCTGGAAGACACACAGATCTCCTGAAGCTGTTGGGCTGTGACAAAGTGGGATCTGCCTCTCTGCAGTGATAGGAATGGAAAAGCAACAACTTTCAAACCCTGCTGAAGTCACGGTTCCTGGGATTTTGGAGGGCGTGTTGTAATCCAGATGGGAGGTTTGCATTTGCACTGCTCTGGGATCACAGGCATTGCCCCAAACCAAACAACAGACTCTAGGGCGCAGGAAAGAAGCTATCCCCATTGCCATAAAACCGTAGGCCAGCCCTCACAGAAGAATTTAATCTAGCAGAAGATCAGCAGGCAGCCTTCCTGAGACATCCCAGCCCCACTGGGACAGCAGGGTTTGCTTTACAGATTGACCATTCTTTGGCTGGTGCTCTGCTTCCAGGTAATTAAAACGGCTTAACCCTGCAGCCCAAACAGCTGCCTGCAGATAACTTGTCTATATGCCCAAGAGACCCTTACCTCATTGTCTGCTCCAGAGAACCCCTTAACTGCAAGGCATGTTTGGAGGATGCAAGGATTTCATTACACAGTGAGAGAGTGAAGGCAGAAACTCAAATACCTTTTTATGGGATCAAGGCAATGGAAAGAAAGAGAAGAGAAAAAACAGATTGTAGGGATGTGAAAGAGCAGAGGATTCGTGGATCCTACAATGTGAGAATTTGGAGTCTATTTCTCAGTTATGCCAAGTGTGTCTGGAGTATTCCCAGAGCAAACAATGCAATTACTTTAGTTTCACACTATGCCAGTGAGTTGTCAGGCCTGAGGTTCAGACTCCCAAAGGGTTCTGTATAGACTTGCATATAAGCTGTTAGGCTTTCCTAAGGGATATGGACACTCTGAGAGAAAAGGCTATATTCACTTTTCTGAGGACAGTGTAAACTTCCTCTTCCTCTTGGGCTTCCTGTTGCTTCCCTGTCTGAGTCCTTCGCTTGAGGAGATCCACAGGAAAGCATCCCAGTACTTTTCTTAGTGCTGGTTGAGCTTGTATAGCCCACAGGGTTGAAAATAGCCTTGGGGATAAGATTGGGTTGCCCTTTCAGGTTGCCTTTAGCCTCGCAAAGAGGCAGTTATTTTCCATTTCAGGGGTGTTACTTCTTTCTGACGGGATCCCTCTTGAGAAAGGTGTGTCTCTCCTCTAAATGAAGTCTCTTCATTTCCCTTTGGGGCCCATCATTCTTGTATTCTCGTTTCCTCTGTCTCACTGCCCATGTGTTTTGCTGGATCTGGGCACAGAGTCTCTTCAGGTGCAGAACCCATCACCTTTGTATTCTTGCATGGGTGATTCCAGAGTAGATTGATCTGCTCAACACACTACTGAGCTGTTGAAAGTTCAAGTCCAAAGACTTATTTCCTATGTCTGTCATAGATTTAGTGCTGTGACAAAACCAGGAGATTCTCAAGTCTAGTGCCTTTCCAGAACTAGGAAAAAACTTAGCTTTTGGTTTAATGAATGATTCTTTCGTTTCATCCACCTTGTGAGTATACTGGCGAGGCACCAGTCTGTGTCTCGCGGCTGCAGTCCCCTTGCTTAGGTCAGCCTAGCACAAGTAGAGTTCTTTACCAGGATGGCTATACCATTTTTCAGTGCCTGAGCTTACTTATAATGAGCAAGTTAATCTATTCCTGCATGGCACTGTGCTGTGCCAGGATGATATGTCCTGCCCTGCTTTGTGTTCACCCAAGGCAACAACATGCCTTAAAACTGGTGTTTCTGCTCACCTTTGCCTCCTCTCAGAGTTTCTACAGACAAGCCTCTGTTGCCAGAGGTGGCTCCTTAGACCTCTACCCTTAACTGAAGATTGACCCTTTGAACTCTCTAACCCCCACACTAATAGGAGTTAATGACATTTATCTACATACTTATCTTTCTTTTCCACTGCCTACTCCATTACTCCCCACGCTGAAGTTATCTGGGTACCTTACCACCAGTAACGGCTTGTGGCATCCAGGTGACATTAACTGTTTTTCCAGGATGGGAGAATTACTGTTCAAACAAATTAAGAAGCTCCATTTAATCTCTTTTCCCTAGTTTCTTTCTTTCTCTTTTTTTTTTTTTTTTTTTCATTCATTTAATGCCCATGTAGCTATTTCTGGAAGTCTTTCTCCACTACTATTCTGGTCATTTTTTACGAAATTGGAGGTGGGACTTTTTGTCCTCTTTTCTCTTGCTGTTAGCTATTTATATCCTTCCATCCATCTTCTTAGGTAGTCAAGCATCCAGCTGTGTTATATCTATCACCTTGATACCTAAAACAAGTAAAGATGTTTCTTAACAGCTGTTAGCTCAAGCAGTGGCTGCTCCAGAGCAGGGGTGGCAAACAAGCAACACTTGAGTTGCTGTGCACCTTGTGAGCAATTCAAGCCCAGTTACCACGCCCAGAGGTGGTGAAGCACCAAGGGGAGCCCTGGCCGGGCTTGTCCCATCCTTCTGTGGAGCACTGAACCCCAGGGAAGGTGTTTCTGTCTCCTAGGGATTCATTCTGCACAGTCCCTCCTTCCCTTGCTCCCTCACTTGTGTGATGGTCCTTGGCTGTTCTGGAAGCTGGCTCCTGACTACGCAGCCAAGTGCATAGTGATCTTGCCCAGTTGTTTTCAGCTTTCCAAGGGGAAAATATAAAAGTTCTGCTGGAAACCTGAAGGACCCTTTATTTTCTTCATCTTTCCTCCCACCAGGGGAGCTGGCTGACATTTTTTGGGTAAAGTTTGTCTTTAAAAAAGTACAGCATTCTGCAGGAACTGTGTCCATATTGTCCTGTCTACTAAAACATGTAATAGTCTGGCTTGTGTTCTCTCTCCTCCTTTTTTTCCCCCCAAGCTGAAAAGAACATGAGTTCTCTTAAATAGCCTCCCATGTATTTGTTAGCAAGTGGGAAGACACAAACAGCAGACGGAGGAGGAGGTGGGCACACCAGGCAGGTGGAGGGTGGGAGCAAATCCGTCTGTCGGGAAGGCAGAAGAAACACGGAGTCCAAATGGACAAGTGCTGGAGCGGTCCCATCCCGGGCTGCCTCACACGGCTGTGAGGGTTGGCCCGAGGCCCCAGAGAACTCCTAACCAGGGCACAGGGTGGGATGAGACTCCTGCGGAATGAATCCAGATGGACTGGGGCTCAGAGTGGGCTGTGGAAGATGAAGGTGGGGAGATTCACAGGCAGGCGGGAGGTGCTTTCTCTTTGGGTGTGAAAGCTGTTGGAAAGGTCAGCTGTGGAGATGACTAAAACACAGAATGGGCTTGGAAGTGGGGATGTTGGGCATTTCAGAATGAGTTTTCCCTCTGCTTTGAAACAAACTGGCATTTGAAAATTTCCACAGAAATGAAATTTCAAAAGAAGACTTTGGTCTGGCTTAATCCAAAATGTCCCATTGCATTACAACCAAAGCATTCCATTCTGGTTGCCGTTCTGGTCAGTGCTTTACCATATAGCATTTAAAAGAAATGAGAGTCTAAAAGGAGAAGTTGTTCTACAATAAAGTTAATAAGTCTTAAAATAAGAAAACCCTTTTGTTAAAGTGGGAAAAACTAAAACCACAGAAAAGGAAGCATTCTGTTCCAAGGCTAGCACAGATCATTTCAACCTTATCAAAGGGCTTTTTATTATTTTAATGTAGTTTTGTCAAAATCAGCACGTTCCAGTGGATAGTTTTGGCTTGGGCTAAATGGCACTTTCCATCAGAAAAACATGCCGTCTTGGAAAATTTTCCAGTAGCTCTAGTTTTTGTTTTTTTACATGCTTTCCATTTTTGTGGCAACTTCGTCAGTCCCTGGTTTCAGCCAGGATGAAGCACACAGAAGTCCCGAGAGAGCAGTCGACCTCCTGCTCTTTGAAGACCAGGATGACTCACTGGAGCTTTCCTCAGTGGTTCAGAGGAAAATATGTCTGCCCCACTGAGCAGCCTGCTGTTCCTGTCCACATGGCCAGCCTTTTGAACACGGCTTATTGCTTCATAAGAAGGAAACAGGGAGCCTAGTTCTGATCCAGTTTCAACAAAAGTCAATGAAATGACGATGAAAGTCAATGAAATATGCCAATTAAGGCCAACTGAGCTATTTAACCCTCAGTCTCTGGGCCTGGTTTCTCCAGCATGAAGCTGGAAATGGGATGTTGACTCTGGGCTTGCTCCATCCTCTCAACTGTTAATAGATCTTTATGGGGATCTGATTGTTTTTTGGTTCTGGTTTGTTTCTTATTAATCTAGACTTCAGGAACAGTTAGGTTTAGAGGAAATATGATTCAAGCCTGCCATACGGATTCAGGCCTTGTAGCTACCTGCAGCTCCTGTGACAGTTGTTGGTATCCCAGCCTTCCTGCTCAGGAAGGGGGAAAAAGTGAAACATGCTGAAAGAGGCCTGCAAAACCAGCCCAAACAGCAGCAAGCCAGTGTGGATACTTGCTGATGCATCCTTCAGACTCTGGGTGATGCATTGCTGAAATGCCTCCCAGGATGTGTATGAAGGGACACCTTTGTACCTGGGCATAAGGAGCCTGATGAGTCACTCAGCACAGTGTGTCATTCCACCTCCTGAGTGACACTCATCATCGAATTCCCCTGAGTGTTGTATCACAACCCAGCTCCTCCCTGGGGCTACCTGGAAGCACAAAGCCATCTTGTTTAAGGAAGGGAGAATAGGGCATGGAGAAACTCTTAGTTTCTTTTCCTGGAAGGTTGCTTGCCTCCCCCATTGCGCTACAGTCACTAAGTATATGGAACTCCTAACTCTTAAGTCCCCAGTTACCCCTGTTTGCCCCACCAGGAAGAGCAAGCCTTGCTCCTATAGAGGGGTGTCCAAGGGGAAATGTATTGTGGTCCCTACTTTGCAAATTCTTCTCTGCAGAAGTCCTTTTGAACTCCTGCTCCTCCTGACTCGCCCTCTGCTCTGGGCTAAACGCTGTCTGTCTTTATACTGCAGGGAACCGTAGCTGCCTGCCCTCAACTTTCTGGGCAGGGAAGAGTGGGTTATAACCGTGTTGGTCTCCCTTACTATCCCCAGGAAAGCAGAGCAACGCCAGACGAGGGAGGGAGCATGACCCCATGTGGGAGGCCTCCCTGACAAGCTCTGGCCCTCACTCATTGCCTTCCTCCCCCCTCAGATGCTCAGATGCTGGGGCCAGCACAGGCTGCCTTTAATGGGTGGTCTTGTCACTTGTTTACAGTCTTACAAGCTCAGCAGGCTACTCTAAGCCCCCACCTGTGCAGCCATTTGGAAGCTCGGCAATCATTCCCCAGACAGCCTGGATGGAGGCTGTGACCTTAATAGATAGGAGAGCTGCATCTCCATCCAGCATGGAGTCGGTCTCTCTGCCGGCCACCCTCCACTCAACCCCACCAGCTGCCGAGAGGTCTGGAGTCAAAGGGACTCCCATGCACCCAGATCTGCCCTGTTCTGATTACTCTCCTTGCTGAGGTGACATTCCCGTAGCCATGCCAGATCTAACCCTGGCTAGGAGGATCACAGCAGCCACTGATGTGGCAAGCGAGGGAGATGAGGCAAACCTGGAGTGCATGGCAGCTTCTTGGGGCGGTGGGGACTGGAACTGTGGAGCTGGCTTTGCTCACAGGTTGAATGGGACCCTCACCTTCAGCCTTAACACAAAACGTCGTAGATTTGGTGGCAGCCAGTTTGCTCATTTTTCAGAAAAACGCGAGCTGTGTATTGGGAACCTTTAGTCTAGCTGTTGATGTGGATAATGTTTAGGTTTGCTCCCAGGCTCTGTCAATAGACGAGGTTTTCCACTTCATCTCCCTGTGCCTCCATTTCCTCAGCCATAAAAATGAGGGTGACCTTTTTTCTATTTGCATGAGGGCTGGGTGGGGCGGTGAGGCCTTACCACAAATGCCTCCATACCTGCTTCCTTAGGTGAGAATTGTCACCATAATGTGCAGATACCCACATCTAAACCAAGCCAATCAAGTGAGATTGCCAGTGATTGCCTGGGTGGCCTTGGGCACATCTCTTTGTCATTCAGCACCTCTGATTTCCCCATCCCTGAAAGCAGGGGTAATAATACTTTCCTGCCTCTCAGGGTGTTGGAGGATTAATTAGTTACTGTTTGAAAAGCCTTTTGAAGATGCAAAGCTTTCCATAAATATGCAGGCCTGTTCCTGCCGATGGACCTAGGTAGGACTGAAGCGTGGTGTCTGTCACTCTGCACTGTGGAGATCATAAATTCGCAAAGAGGTAAAATTTATAAAATTAGTTCCCTGCATAGCGACTTGATAAGAAAGCTGAGCAGCAGCAGGCTGGAAATCGGGCAGGGCACTGAGTTTTGGTTTTTACGTACACAGTGTTCTTTATGGCCTGTTCTTTAAAGGCAGGAATCCTTAAACAACCCAGACAAAGTTGGGAGGTCTGAGTCTCTTCCACTTTCCTGCAAAAATATCTCTAGGGCAGGATAAAACAAATTGTGAGAGAAATTACAGGCACTCAGCTGGCGAAGGGTGTCTGTCCATTGCATCTCTTGGGTGCTATGTTTGCATTCGGGTGATTTGCAAAGATTTTTCCTGATTATCAGCTCTGACGGGTCATGAGCCTCCAGAACGTATATCACATTTTTCTGGTCACAAAAAAAAAATAATTAAAAATTGTTGTTTCTATCTTCTAACAGATTATAGTAGAACAGAGCATAGCATTCCCACTTCCAATAGCAGAAAACATTTCTCTTAACTTAGAGGAGATGGTAAAATATCAGCAATGCTTTATGTACCAAAAGGATAATGGGAGGAAAAACAAGAGGAAAGCAAGATCACAGTCAGAAAGCTATGACTGGTTAGCACACATTTAAATTATAGGAAAGTAGGAGTTTTGATCTTCTCCACAAAAATTGCAGGCTTGGCTAGTACCAGCATGGTCTGGCAGGGGTTTATTTTTCACCATGATTTGGACAGAAGACCAGAGAGTTTGTGTCCTTTGGTCATTTCCTGTGCCCTGGCATCTACCCCTCAGATAAAAGAGGCTTGATTTGAGTGAGGATAGAGAGAATCAGGGGGTGGGTGGCGAGGCTGGAGGGGGGCAGTCAAATTAGGTCTGCCAGCTATTAACCCTGGCGCTGAAGTCACGCCTGAGTCAGCAGAGTTTCGGCTTTGTCGTGTTCTCATTGTGGAGGCGAGTGAGTCATCACCCGGCCAAGCCCTGAGAGCTCCCCAGTTTCCTGCTCCCGCTCTGAGCCCAGGGAGGGAAGGAAGGATCTGATGTACTCTCTTTTTGTGCCGTCAAGTTTATTTTTGTTTTTATTGAATCTCTTCAGTCTCAAGTTCCTTCATTTCGGAAATAAGACTCTCATGGGTTGCTATCTTGATCCCCTCTTCACAGCTCTTCATTAAATCCCTCCTCCTCAGCACCTGGAGAGCTCTAATAGTGGGAATATTTAGCCCTGGACTAGGGCTCCTTGAATATCATCCAAGGCAACACGGAAGTCCAAGAAAGAAGCAGGGCAGAAAAAAATACTCATGTACATTTGGGGACTCTGCCCATCAAGATAAGGTCTCAGGACAGTCTCAGCTTAATTAGCTTCCCCCTGCTCAATGCTTCACCTTCTTTCCCCTCCTCCACTCTTGATTTTCCAGCTGTACTGCTCTTTTCTACCCTTGCTTCCCCACCCAACCACCAAATAAGCGTTGACTCTGAATGTGGCCCCATTTCTTGCTCTTTCCTCATGTTCGCAGGTCAGGGTTGGTAAGCAAGAAGGCTTTGGCTTTTTCCTTGCTAGCAGGCAATGAAATGACTCTTAAGAAAAGGGTGTTTGAATTTTTTGTTCTTTGTCCACCCTTGTATTTGCCCAGACAGCTGCCTGCTTTTCCTAGTGCAGAATTGTGATCCTGGACATATTCGCTGGTACCCCTTCAGAGAAACTCATGGCTAGGGATGAGAAGAGGCAAGTGAGTGGCCTGGGGTGTGGTGATGATACTGGAGAGACACAAGAAGGGTGGGAAAATTTGTAAGGCTAAGATGGAAGGAGGAGAAGTCAAAGAAACAAGCTTTGTAGACCGGGTTGAGAGGCAATCCCAGCTTACGGAGGCAGGTAGTGGGGGCAGAAGAGAGAAGTGACTTAGCTGTAATAAGTTGCACAAAGCCACAGGGGAAAGGAGATGACAGTCTTCTGAGCCCAGGCACTGGACGGGTATGAGTGCACAGTGGGAAAAGAGCTGAGGAAGGAGATGGTGTAAAGTCCAGTCCAGAAGACCTGGAGGGACAGGCTGCCTGTGCAGGAAATCGGGCCAAGTGCTGAGCAGGGGTGCACGTCAGGTAGAGGCAAGGGGCAGTCTGGTTCGCTGCTCAGGTGTGTGGGAACGGGCAGCTCTTACCAAAGGATTAGCTGACGTGCTGGTAGGGCGGGATAGGCAACAGGAGCTGGCTCCTCCGCGGTGACTGAGGTGCCTTTGTGCTTTGTTGCTGAGCATGGGGTTTCATAGCTTTATTGCAGGAAGGATCCCAGTGCTGTGTCAGCTCTTTCAGCAGAAGCCCTGCTCTGCCAGCCTTCCTGCTTTTGCCATGGGGCATGTTCCCCTCCCCTTGACTTGGGGGGTGAAGCAAAGCAGCTGTGTGAAAGCCAGGAAAGGTACAGCAAAGAGTGAAAGCTGGGAGCAAAGGCAGGCATGGTTGTTCCCTTCCCACTCCTCTGGTTTGGAGCCCTTTTCCTAGAGGACTAGAAGGTTGGTCGCAACTGTTTGCAAGGCTGAAGCACAGACAGCAAGAACTAGTGATCTAGTCTGGTGTTCATCTCTGCTTTTCACTGCCTGTTTGATGTGTGGCAAGTCGCACCCTGGTGTCTGCTTTTCTTTCATCTATTTCTATGAAGAACACCTAAGACAAACATGGCCTTGGTCTTGTTTAGGGCCTTTGTGTGAATCCCAGTGAGGGCTCAATGAATAGACTTCCCAAACCTTAACAGAGAACAAGAAGAGCATCAATGGATCCCTCTGGCAAAGGTCTTTCATTCAAGTGGATCCTGAGGCTGCTTTGTGCTCTATTTATCCAAAGAGGAAATACTGCATAGGCAGGAGAAGGCAACTCTGCTTTATCCCAAAGGCATCTCCACTGTCCTGTCCCAGTTGACAGCCAATGAAGGGCTGGCTAGAGACTTCACTCAATACAAGCCATTGACTGGTCCTCAGATAATAACATCTCTGCAGTTGCTACTATGTGCTGGTTCTGGATATGAACCAGTGACCTAGAGTAAAAGGCCCTGTGTTTCCCATTTGCAAGCCAAAGCCAAGCCCGTTCTTTCTTTTTTGAGAGGGATTTGGATGAGAGCCAGATAGGCCATTGTACATGCTGCCATTTCCCGTCAGCTCCCATAAAGCTCCCAGCTCTCAGCTGGGGGAGGGATGCTTGGGCTTGCAGTTTCTCTTGGTGTGCCCCCACCCCATCACCATGTTATCTCAGGCCTTTCATGTGCAGCCATGTCACCTGGAGCTATAATCTTGCCACATCTCTTACTCGCTCATCTTCTTTCTAAGGCCCCCTCCCTTTGCGTTGGAAACTCGGTCTTCCTCTTCTAATCTCTTTGGTGTTCAGGTTCCACACTTAAGTGGGGCAGAACTGAATCGGTGCATGACAGAGAGACCTCCAGTGAAAGACTGCTGGTGCAGGAGGTGCATGTTGGTGAGTCGCTGGAGACCACTCCTTCGTTGCAGTCGGCTTCAAGCCATTGACTAAGATGGGTGAGGCAGGCACTGCGCTCTTTTGGAAGAGCAGCAGAGTACTGATTTGAATGCCTGGCAATCAATACAAAAAGTCTCTCTGGCAAGAGGAAAGATATTAACCCCAACATGTTGGCCAAGCACCAGCTCAAACCTTCGCTTCTTGCCACCTGAAATTCCCCTGCTGGGATTTATGATCTTCTTTCCCATTTCCCACCCTACCTAGCACACCTGTGGCGTTCCTTTGGGCTGTTGGAGGCTGGTTGTGTTCTGCCCCACAAGAGCTGCATTTCAGACCTTGATTTCCACTTAAAAATAGGGAAGACTTGAAAGATTAATTTGGAAAAAACAGGAGAAAAAAATCGTAAGAAGTTTTGACCTCCTCTTCCATCCTGTTTTTCCCTTCATGGAAAGTTCTTGGAAATCTGTTTTGAAGTGTCCATGAGGCATATGGGACCATGTGCATGCAGGACATCATTGCCCATAGCCAAGGAGTAGTGTAAAGGGCTGTCTCAAAGTCAGGTGATTTGTGTAGGGTCTTTTGTAGGTTGAAGCTTGATGAATTGTTTTGTCCTTTTATAAGGTCTGGCTACTGTGACCCTTCAGTTTAGTTCTAAGTGATGCAAAGACTATTAGGACTGGTTCCTGTAACATTTGCATCAGCCATGATATTGCCACACCAAAGGGTGGCTCATCACACCTCTGCCAAGGGCTCTTTCAGTGCCCTTGGGGTGAGATGAGTATCTGGGAACAAGAGGGAGAGAAATCAGTGAGAGGCTCAGAGAGGCAAGGTTGTGCAAAGCAGCGTGGAGTTCACATGCGTCTTAACAAAGAGGCATTGATTGGAGACTCGCTGTTGTGACAGAGCTCACTAGTGCCTGGAGATCGTTTCCACAGCTTTCTATATGGGGGAGCAAGAACCAGATTTGCAAGTGTGGGAGCCTCAACGCAACAGCACCTCCCGGGCTTTTAGGAGAGAAGGTTTTCAGGTTCTAGAGCCACCAGCTGCCACTTGATTAAGCGCCCCTCACACCCAGGGAGTCCAGACCTTCCTTCCCAGCCCACTGCCTATGCCGCAGGGCACCACGAGTTCTGCGCAGTGCCCCCAAGGCCTTGCATGACCTAGTAAATATCTGGGTTTGGGATCGTGGGGAAAGGCATCAGCACAAACCACTTCAGAGACCAAGGTGGAGGAGGAGGATCTCAGAGGTCTCCACTAATGAGGTCTTGGCACCAACATGTCTTTGGCACTCAGCTGGGCCTTTTTTACTGCTTTTGGTCCTCAACAAAAGGTAACACCAAAAACCTAATGAGTAAAGCACAATTCGGCAAGCTTCAACCTATACAGCTAATCCTTCCCCGTGTGCTGGCTGCCCCCTGGGTGGTGTCAGAGCAGATTGGTGGGCACTGGGAGATCTGGCACAGGAACTGCAAATGGCAGCATGGATCCCAAGCCTTTTCTCTGCCACACCGACCACACACGTCATTCGGCAAAGAACAAGCAAGGCGAACCCCAGCACTACACATGCACACACACATCCTGCTTAATACGTTCAAAACTCTCCAGAGGCTGATGAGTGATTTTATTTTCTCCTCCCTCTCCCAGCCTTGCACGCTCATCGCCATCAATTATCTATGCGTTTGCCCTGATGAATTATTGAGTGTGTAACGGGGCGAGGGAAGACCCGCCATCCCAGCTCAGTCACCTTGCAAAGAAACGCTCCCCTGAGCATGACAGCAGCTAGTTTGCCCTCTGGCTTCTGATTTAGGATGGGGAGCATGGGAGACTGATCCTGCAACTTGCAAAACCCCCTTCCTCATCATTGCTGTTGAGGTGTGGGTGTTATTGCCGTGTTACGGAGCAGAGCAATGGGTGCGTTATTTTCCTGATGAGAGGCTCGCAGGAGCGGAACATAAAGAGTTTACACTGTCTTGCAAAAGAGCCGTGAGTTATTGAGTCACTTGGAAAGGAAACACGATTTCCGCACGGTGTTTGGGGTTTTTGGGGGTATTTTTTGTTTGTTTTGTTTTGTTACTTCTACTGGCTTTTTTTCCCCTTTTCCCCTGAAGCCTCTAGAAAGTTTGGAATGTGTTTTTGTTACAGCTGCTACATGTAGGGGCCTGAATCCCAGCGTTGGCAGCCCTTTGGTGTTGGCAAGCACTCCTCAACTGGCACCAGCCTTTTCCCTAGCCAAAAGTCTGACTGTACACCTGGGCAGAGGGTTCTGCAGGACCATTCTGGGGCTTGGTTCAGGGTCAAGTTTGTTATTAACAAAGTCTGTTTTTTCTCTAATTTGTGTCCAAGTACAGTCTGCACTCCTGCATGGATCCTACAGCAGGGGTAGGGTAGAAGGGGCTGTGTAGAACTGGGAATTGTTACTACCATTCAAGGTCAAGAAAGATCACTTGATTTTTAAAGGAGTCATTCATTAATTTGCAGGGAAATCATAGTGTAAAGAAAGGGGATAGTAATGATGAAGTGAGGGACTGGACTGATCTCTCTCTTGTAATAGATACCCTGTTCTCTGCCATATTGGCTGACAATATTTAAGGGGAAAGTCTTAAGTGCCCATCCTTAGGTAGTGGTGGCCTTCAGCCTGGCATAGCCTTCTGCTTGCCATGTTTGTCTGCATGCCCTTCGAGGGAGAGACCAGGCTGTCCTCCTGGCTGCCCTGCAAGGGTGACCTGGAGTAGCAGCTGGTGGCTTACTGTCCTCTCCTTTCTGGGGTTTGGCTCTTCTCTCTCTTTTCTGGCACTGTGAGGAGGCGCTGGGCCATGACTTCCTGCTGTCACAAACGAGACCTCTTTTATTGGGATGTGGAAAGCCTGGTTCAAAGGGAACCGCTGAGGCCTGTGGGGGGTCAGGGAGCTTCGTGTGGGAGCAGAGCCAGTTGTGCCATCGCCCCAGCCCCGGGCAGGCTCTGCCTGGGGGCACAGGCCCTTCATGAAAGAGGTGGGGACCTGTGCTGATGAATCTGCTCTCCTCCAGCCTTGGGAGAAAGAGGGAGTGCTGAGCACACCTACAGCCAGGCAGCCGGGAGATGGGCGGCAGGTTGTTCCCAGGGCCTTTGCTACGTGATTGCTTTTGCTCTCCAGCAAGCTCCCACACGCTTTGCGAAGCCCTAAAGACTTCAGAGCCAGACTGTTTGGCAAAGCTGTTGCTCACCTCCCCAGGTGCGGGTGATTCTGCAAGAGGCTCTCTCACCTCCGGGGTAGAAAGAGCAGCGTATGCTGCAAACCATGTGGGAGACATCTCCTCTCTCCCCATCCACCCGTTCTTCCCACAATTCCCAGCATGGCGTTATCTAGATCCAGCCCTGCTCGGCACCCAGGGCCTTCATCTCATCAGGAAGGCTGTTGTGGGCCATGGGGTCCCACAAGGCACAGGCCGGACTGGTGTCAGAAAAGTGTTTCACCGTGTCTTACTGCCTGGACATCCTTCTCTAAGGACCCTTAAAGCGTCTAAGGACTCGTTGGCTTCATGCACGCAGGCACATGAGGGCACCAGTGCTTTGCTGTGGCTGTAAGCAGAGCTGGAAAACATTCCCCAGCACCCAGCCACAATGCTAGGGTGTGGGGCAAACCAGCCCTTGACTCAGGGAAGGGGGCAAGTTCACACAAAGCTCTAGAGACTGAGTTTCGGTCTTAATTGCTGATGACTGTGGTCAGCTGAGGGCGTCTCATGGCTGGGCTGGATTGTTGAGGCTTGTCCTCAGGGTCACAGGCTTGGTGTGGAGGGAAAGAGAAGGGGAGAACGAAAAGTCTTAGATGAAATGTGGGGGTCAGGCTGAGTACAGCAGGCATGGAATGAGGGGGCAACATGGGAGCGTGCTGAGAGGATGATAGCGGTGAGATTTGTGAGTGAGAAGACTTGTACGTGTGCACTTCTGTGTGTGTGAAACTGCAGGAAGGAGGAAGGAACCACTCTTGCTCAGGTTCACTTGCAGAAGTCATAGGACACATTTGCCAGGGCTCTGGGTGGGGCTAAGACTGAGAATTTTGGCCTTGTATGGGGAGCCTGTTTGCTCCTTGGAGGAACAGAGTAGGGGAGACATTTCAAAAATGCTCTGTCCCCTCAGTTAGAAGATGTTGTCCTGTTTCTCTTTCTGTGCATTTTTTTCTTTCCCCAGCCTCTCTCTCTTTCATTACCCTTTCATGTTCCTCAGTCTTTGTACATCTTTCTTTTTTTATTACCCCTTTCTTTTCTCTACTCTCAGTCTCCCAGATTACATCCAATTTCAGATTCTGCCAGAAGCAGTGAGCAGAACCCGCTTTTCTTGTTCTCACCACCTTGCTTCTCTATTGTATTTATCATATAAATACTGGCTGTATAATTACCAGAGCATTATCTCTAAACATACAGATTAGGGAA
The DNA here is from genome assembly GCA_026546715.1 of Gallinago undulata. Taxonomy (NCBI): domain Eukaryota; kingdom Metazoa; phylum Chordata; class Aves; order Charadriiformes; family Scolopacidae; genus Gallinago; species Gallinago undulata. The sequence goes on from JAOTQQ010000010.1 coordinate 5,176,228, forward strand.
AAGACACAGTGGCAGCCAAAGGTGAATTTCAGGGTCAGTCTGGTGGGGGACATTTTTCTCCAGCTGTCAGGGGAGGAATCAGCGGAGCCAGAATAGCATGAACACCAGCCACTGCTTTTCCCAAGCACCTTTCACCTTTACTCTGCAGAATCAAGAGGGAAGGTTCCTAAATGCAGCCACTTCTGTGGTTAAAAAAAGGCCATAGAAACGATCTAGATCATGCAGGTAGATCGTGCAAGGTGTATGGGCACTGCTGTAAATCTATTCTTATATGGGAACTATTGCTACTTTGAAATTGGCGCTGAGTCTTTGCAGCTCATTTAATTACTAATGCATTTCCAATAGGATTAAATGGATGTCTGAGTGTCTGTTAGCGTATGTTAGGATATGCTATGCTGATAAATATCTTTGCTTTCATATGCCTCCAGATACGCATGCTCTCTATATTTACAGTAACTGATATAGCGTCATCCAAAGCTGAAGACAAAAGGAAGGAAAGTATTATCAATCCAGCCTCGTGCCTTTTGATGATTATGAGCCCTAGGTCAGCTGCAGAGTGTTAGGGCTGGTTGTAGTGAAATGTGAACACCAGTTGTGGGAGGAAAGGTGTTTATGAACAGGTATGCGGCTGCAGGAGCTGCAGGTGGATGCAGGTAGTTGCAGAAGGTACTGAGGGTCTGTAGCTATAGACTGTTCTTTTATCAGCTAAGCCAAGAAGAAGCTAGTGGAATAAAGGAGTTCATGGACCTGATGTCCCCAGAACTGTTCTTTTTCTCTCTTCCTCTGTCTGAGAAGTACACATATATTCATGTTTTTCCATTTTATTGCAGGGCTGCAAGCTCAGACTGTCTTAGTCAATGACACAGTCTCGGGGTTTATCGGGACAGATGTGGTCCTGCACTGCAGCTTCACCAATCCGCTCCCCAATGTGAAGATCACGCAGGTCACATGGCAGAAAGCCACCAATGGTACCAAGCAGAATGTGGCCATCTACAACCCTGCCATGGGGGTCTCCATCCTCTCTCCCTACAAAGAGCGGGTGACTTTCCGGAATCCTTCCTTCAAAGATGGCACCATTCAGCTCTCTCGGCTAGAGCTGGAGGATGAGGGAGTTTACATCTGTGAGTTTGCTACCTTCCCAACTGGCAACCGGGAAAGTCAACTGAACCTCACTGTGCTGGGTAAGACACTGGACAAGTTTTGTAACATGAACCATTGCCTCCAGTTAAACAGATCTGGAGGAACCTGAGACTCATGCCCTGGGAACTCAGGGCGAAGGTGAATCTTTGGTGTAAATTTTACCTATGATGATATTTCAAGTTGAGTGTAAAGAGGTGAAGAGTAGGGAACCCAGAGCAGCTGGTTGACTGAGCTATCTCAGGAATGCCTCTTTCCAGGCCTCAGTTTCCCAATCTCTTAATGCACTTGCAATAACAGTCACCTGTTCCCTAAGGGAGTGGTGAGTTTAATAAGCTGGTGGCTGTTCAAGTGAATGGAGAGAAAAGGCAACAGAGAGATCCAATGCACAAGTGGAGCTTGTCCATGGAGCTTAGGGTTGTGAGTGAGCACACCCCACCCAAGGTCCATGCGATTCATTTGCTCTCCAATTTCAGTGTCTCTAATATAGGGCTGAAAACCTATAGTAGGAAAGGATGGACTTTCCATCAAGTATCTGTGCATCTAAGGCACCTCCACCTAGAGCAGATTGCTGGCAATTTGCAGCAGCTTTGGATTCACCACAAGGTCTGTCACAGGCTCAGTGGTGCTAGATGTCTCTTTGGTTGTATTAGAAAGGGGAGCATTGCTTTTCTAACCATCCTTTTATACCCTTTTGTTCTCCTTTTTGCAATTCCTTGCAGCCAAGCCCACAAATCGGATGGAGGGCACCAAGCGGCCACTTATTGCTAAGTCTGGCAGGACAGAAAAGATCTTGGTAGCTACCTGCACCTCCTCTAACGGGAAGCCCCCCAGCACTGTCACCTGGGACACCAAGCTCAAAGGGGAAGCGGAGTTTCAGGAGATCCGGAATAGCAATGGCACCATCACAGTGATCAGCCGGTATCGGCTGGTGCCGAGCCGGGAGGCCCACCGGCAGCAGCTCATGTGCGTGGTCAATTACCAGCTGGACCGCTTCACTGACAGCATCACCCTCAACGTGCAGTGTAAGTGAGCATGGGCAGGGCTGGAGAGCAATGCTCCGTGGTCAGGCCCTGGGGTGGGTGATAAAGTCTGGGAAAAGAGGATTTTTCTGAAGGGAAGGTGTTGGTCTGGTGGAGGGGTTGAAGTGGAGGGCTGCTGTTTTTTTGTGGAGAGTGATCCCTTGGAATAATCATATGCTTTCTCTTTTTTCACACCTTCTTTCTCTCTCTGCATCTGACATGTCCCTTTGTTCCTCCCCTTCTCTCTCTTATTTACCCCTTCTCACATACTTTGTCCCACCATCTCTCCTACTTTGCAATCTGTCTCCTTCTCCCACCCCTGCCCCCTTATTTCATCTCTTCCTATTTAATTTTCTCCCCCATCCTTTCCATAACTCTTCTCTCCTTTTCCATCCCGCTTTTCTATCTTTTTTTTGTCCCCCTGCAGATGAGCCAGAAGTCACTATTGAGGGCTTTGATGGCAACTGGTTTCTCAACCGGAAGGATGTGAAGCTGATATGCAAATCTGATGCCAACCCCCCAGCTCACACCTATGAATGGAAGCTGTAAGTGCCTACAGCGCTTCTGCTCTGAGCAGCACATATGTCCAGCTCTGTCTAGAGGGCAGACTATGTTTCTGAGGCAGTGTTTGAAGCGACTAGGGCAAGGGACTATTTTTGGGTAGACGGGCTTTATCACAAATTTCAGTGGGCATTGAGCAACACATAGCCACCTCCCCTTGCGATGGACAGAGGTTTCCCTGTCTTTCAGTTGGGTCTTGCCCCAGCATCTTCCAATTCAGACTCAGAAGAGGAGGGCAGTGAGTAAGGATCATACACACCCCCTTTTCACTGGACCAGGATGGAGCTTGCTACCAGCACAGTGCAGCCTTAATACCCAGGATAATTTCCTATTTTCACACCACTGGAATAATATTCTGCCCTCGTGATGTGTGAAGCAGTGGAGATATGACAAGGTGAATAATTTGCCCAACACTAAGTGCTTCGGTAGCAGAGCTGGAAAAGAACCAAGGATTTCTCTTTCTTAAAGGGGCACAAATAGCACAAAATTCATCCATGTGCGAAAAAACCTTTCCCTGGGATCAGCCCCAGCTGTAAGCAGGAGCTCCCCTTTGGAGCACTCATCCCCATGCAGCTGACATTAAGCAGAAGTAATTCCTTGTCCTCCAGGGTTTCAGCTTTTGGCTGAACACACGAAAGGGACTGAAAAGTGAGAGAGGAGTGTATAGGGAGTTGGATGGGAATTGATGGAACCTGAGGTGGTTCTTTCTCCCTCTCTTTCATTTCTATAAGCACTCATGTAGCTTTAAAAAAGAAAGATCAAATGGATCCTTTCTTCTTTTCAGCTGGCATTTGTCATCAGGAAAGAGGCTCTCAAAATGGCTTTGCAAGGAGCTAGGCATATTCTGTCTCATTTCACTTCCTAGATCAAACTGTTCACAGTGAAAGTCTGAAGAGGATTGTTTTTCTTGCCTTTTTTCTAGTTCTCATCCTCAGCTCTCTCCCTCTGTTGGTTCTGCCAGTTCGACTTAATCTCCGAGGGGGCTCTCTGGGTTCCTCAGAACGTTGCCAAGAAAGTATTATAGGCAAAGATGTCCCTTGTGGCACCCAAGGCAGAAGAGATGCCAGTTTAGGCTATCTGTGTGCAACAGGGCTGATGAATTGAGCTGAAGGGAGATTTGTGAGATGGGCCTGCAGAGCAGAGGCAGGTTTCCTCTCTGCTTTTGGGCAAGTCGTTTCATCCCTCTGGTCTGCTATTGCTCACACGCAGGGCTGAGCGCTTGCTGAGCTCCTGGGCATCAGGCGGTCCGTGGCAGGAGCTCTGTTGCTGTGTACAGAGCCAGCAGCACAAGCGGCCCCTGGTCTCTGGTGGGACAGTCTGCTTGTTGGGACAGTCTGCTTCTGCTATGACAGCGATACTGAAGGCAGGCTGAGAGCTGAAGCACGGGGTAGCCAGGTGATGTTTCTGTAGCCCAGAGCAGGAAAGAGGGTTATTACCTACTAGGTTCAAACACAGCAGGGGATGCAGGTGTCAGGGCCGAGAGTGGCACTGCATGACTGAGTCTGAATGTGACGTGTCATTTGCACGCCTGGTTTACACACTGTGCAGTCAGCACTGGCAGAAATGATTCTTGGGAACAGCACATCTTTGAGCTGAGCATTGCTGTACATATGCGCCTATGTGTATATGTAGGCATGCAAAATATGTGTGTGTGCGTTTAGGTACTTTTTTAGGAACCTAATTATACCCCCATTATTCCCTTTTGTTTCTTACAAATTGCTGACAATATGTGCACGTTTTTGTTGGGAGGAGGGGAAAGAATTACTTGAGTAATTCTTAATTGCCTAAGAAAAGTAATTACTTTACTTTGCTTCAGTAATTAAGAATAACCAGGCCATGTGTGTCTTTTCCTAACACACAGGATATTTTTTTTAAATTTTTTATCTCCCTTGTTCATTTATTCTGTGTGCCTGTAGACTTAGTTTTGCATTACTCCAGTTTCACACTTATCTAACTATTCTGACATGGTCAGGTCATAGACGGCAGGGCTCTAAATCAGCACTGCTTTCCTTGAGCTTGAGTTGCAATTAACACTGGCTGATCAGCTGCCCAGGAGAGTTACATAGGCAGGAAATTGGAATAAAGCAGGGTCAGGTCAGTGTCCCGTTCCTGTATTTTCCATCAAATGGAAAGTCACTGGTTGAGGAACACTGAAGATGAGCCTGCTAGAAGTGAGCCACCCAAGCCAAAAGAGTGACCTGGCCATCTTACCCTAAGCTTGGACCTACTCAGGGTTTGTGCTGGAAAATAAAGGCTCTGAGTCTGTTTTCTGGACAGGGGAGAATATAGACTATATTCCACATGGTTTCAAGGCTGAATACTTTAATGGGTGTTTTACAGCGAGCACCACCAGGTTCTGGTCCTGCCCAAGAGCAAGCACAGAACCAGAATGTCAGTGCCGCCTCTGCAATACTGCTTTTGACCCTACTGAGTATCATCTCTGGGGTCAACCATGATCTTTGTTTTCCCTAGGCCAAACGGGACTCTGCCAGGGAGCGTGGAAATCCAGAACAACACCATCTACTTTAAAGGGCCTGTCTCCTACAGCGTGGCTGGCACCTACATCTGTGAGGCCTCCAATGCCATCGGTACACGGTCGGGTTTGGTGGAAGTCAATGTCACAGGTAGGAAAAAACTTGGTGTGCTTTGAAAGATGGAAGAGGAGGAGGATGTGAGGAGAGGAGAGTGTGAGTGGCTGACAGCAACCAGTCAGTTACATCTCCTTCGTGTCTGTCTTAATCACCAGTGTCTCCTTCTAGGGGTGGGGAGTTTGATAATGCAAAAGGATCAGTGAAGTTCTTTGCTTTGCATTGTTTTTGCACTGGTTTGGCTTGGATTTTTTCTCCTTTCCTCTTGTTGTCTTTTCCTTTCTTACACCGAGATACATTCAGTTTGTTTTCCCCTTGTCTTCTGCTTTGGATTCAGAGACATCATTGGACATGTTCAAAGTGAAGACATGTCAGGGAGATATTTGTTAGAAGGTAGAAGAAGGAATAGGATGAGTATATAGACTGCCACTGAGGCAGTAAAGCATGAGATAGATGAGTCATTTGTTCAGGATGGTGTTTGGTGTTTCTGATGTTGGGCAATTCTCATGATTTTTCATTTGTGCTCCTTCTAATGCCATGTTGGTCTGTGCACTTGTTCGCCTGGCTGCCACAGATTAGCAAGGGTCTGTGAGGACTTGAGTAGCTCTGTCTGGGCTCCAGAAAGGAATAACATCACAGGATGCTGACCATGGGAAATGATGTTATATGATGTCATATGGGACAGAAGGAATTCGACGATGTGCAAATAAGCATAGCCACGGGAGTGAGGAAAAGACATGGATATGCTTGGGTAGTGTCAAGGAGACAAAGTGCTGTCAAGAAATAGGTGAAACAGAAGAAATAACATGTGGCAATAGCCTGATTTCAGAGAGACGAAGTGGTACTGCAAGGCATCATCCAAGGGCAAAAGTGGCTGTTGGTGCTTTGAGAACAGGGGAGAGGTAAAAGGAGCGACCCATTTTCTTAGTAGGTTAATGGCAGGCAGTGACCAGCAGTTGTGGGTCTCAGGAGAGAGAGATGAAGTATCTCTTGCAGTAGTGAGTTGGAGCATTGTCTCACTGCAATGAGCTCTGGGTTCTCAGGGACCAGAGGAGGGAGTGACCATCTGCTGAAGCAGTGCTGCCGGCCTGGGAGCCATGCCTGGCAGCTGGGATGACTTGCCAAGGTTCCCCTCTGTGCCATGAGGTGCGATGGGGACTTCCCAAGGCATGGGACATACAGGACAGGTTCCCAAGGTCCTTAGCCCTTCCTGCTGTCCAGCACGAGCCAAAGCAGAGTGCCTGCTGCTCTGATAGCAGGCCACCTCTCTGAGCCACCCTGGCCCTTGAAGAGTTGTCTAACCTGAGGGTGATGAAATGGGCTGCTGAGAGGGGCTGCACTCCAGCCCCTCCACCTGCTCTCTACAGTGGTAAGTGCTGAGCGAGCATTAAGATGAGACCAGGGCAGATGACCTCCTGAAATTAGCAATAACTGTGTTTGGCGCCCTCACCACCTCAGCTCCCCTATTCTGTAACATGGGTAAACCAAGCTAATCTTCCTCTATCCAAATGCTTGGAGGTCAATGGATGGGATGTGCTAATTAGATGCTAATTGCCAAGTATTTATTTATGATCATTATCACTGTAGCAGGCCTTTAATTCACACCTCCTGTCCTGGATCCTTGCCTGCTGTGTTGTTTCTGGTATATGCTTTTCTCTGGGGGATTTTTCATTTGCCAGTGAAAGGCACCAGAATAACAAAGCTCTTTGTTCAGGACAGAGGCGGTGCAGCACGCAAAGCCAGGGTAAGGTCACAGCCAAAATCCATTCAGCCACTGGCCGTTTCATGGGACTTGCTCCCAAAGGCACTGTGTTTCTGGGACAGTGCAGGCAACCGCCTGGTACAAACTGAGCAGACTTGCTTCCCATCGGCAATAGAAAAACCATCCCACGCGGTAACCAGCACCTTGGGTCACATTTGAAACGCTGATCAGAGGGAAAAAGCCTCCAACTCAATCCCCAGTCACAGAGAAGGAGGTGGGATAGGTATTGCAGAAGACTTAGAGATGAACAGGCTCTCTTCACCACGTCTCATTTGCCATCTCTGTACAGCCTGTATGTATGTACCATTTCTTGCTGTCGTTCTGTCTGTCCGACCACCCCGTATCTCATGTGCTGTCAGGACATATGTTCCCAAACACCAGATACAGCCTTCTTCCCATTTCCTACTGCCGCCTGCCAGTGTTTTATCTGTCTCAGCACCACAACAGCATTGCAGCCCGCGCAGGCTGCACCGACTCGCCTGCATGGGCACGGGCTGGTGAGGGTCTGTGGGTTCCCCCTTCAGGCTTTGCTAAACGTCTCCTTTCCTGGTGGTTTTTTCAGGGGACTGGTAGAGCATGGTTCTCACGCTCGACCAGCGCAGCGCTAGCAAGGGAAGCAGAGGCTGGCAGGGTTTCTGGGGAGTGACTTTGGGTAGATGCCTGCCTGCCTGTAATCTCAGTTTATTCCCAAAGGTCCAAATTGTGGGGTTGAGGATAAATGAGAGGGAAGGAGGGGCACACCAGCGGCTGCCCCGCTAGGAGGGATTAGCAGCCAGCCCATTAGACCAAGCCTCCACCACATAAAAAAAAAATGCTTTTAATAATTCATGGGATCTGAATATGTTTATCCAGCTCTCCCTAAGGACCGATTAGGCCAGTACTGGTGGGGGCTCAGCCATCCTCGCTCAGCTATTACAGGTACATTTGTTTGGGTCTTGCAGGCAATTTAAGGATTGTCAGTGGACCACGAAACCTCTTTCAAGAGCTGCATGCAATAAATGGAGTTCAATCTAGTGAGCAGCCAACCTTGGGAGAAAAAAAACAGAAGGCTGATGCAGAGAAAACCCTGCAGCGGCTTTTCCCCTTCCTGTCTCCCTGGGTACAGACTTCTCCCCTCCTGCCACCCAGAGTCCTTCCTCTTGGCCCCAGCCCCAGAGGGGAGGAGTGGAGGGCTGGTTCAGCTCCCTCATGGGGCAGTTTGTTCAGGGAGAGAAGGCTGAACGCTTCTATTAGAGTTATAACGTATTAAAGAGATTGATAAGTGGAAATTTAATATTTTATTCCCACAATCTGTTCCTGTAATAGCTTCTCCTGCCTTGCAGGACCTTTGTCAGTCGCAGCCAAGCCATGTAGTGTGACATGTAACTATTTATTACAGGCGGTTGGGTGACATAATAAAAGGCTGTGGTTATAGACGGCATGCGTGTCCCTGCATGCTGGCACACGGGTGTGATGGTCCTGCACAGAGCTGGTCACATACACACTATGTGTGACCATGATCTGCATCCTGGCATGCAAGCGGGCCTCCCAGACCTGCATGCCTGTATGGGGATGCCCTGCCACACAGACACGTGTGTGTGCAGGACGCAAGAGCATCGGCGCATTGGCATGTGTGAATACGCATGTATTTATGAACGTGTGCTTGGCTGCTTGGGCTCCTGTGCAGCAGTGTGTGTACAGACCCTGTCCCTCGGGCGTGAGTGTACATACATACTTGTGTGTGTACCCCGGGGGGACATTCCTGCACTTGTGTACTGGCTTATGCCAGAGGAAGCACAAGGAAAAAGACGTTGTTATAACATCTCTTCTCCCCACGAGACTTCAAGCACCAGCCAAACATCAAACCCAAAGGAGAACCACAATGCTAGAGTTAGGGGAGCAGGGAGAACAGAGCCTGTGCTGAGGCAGGGACCGCTATCACCCTCTCCTCTACAGGGCTCCTGCCTGTTTCCCAAAGCCAGGAGAGGGTCTTTTCCTCGAGGATACCACAGGCTCGCCTCGTTGTTTGCTTGGTGCGGCACCCCCGTATTTCCCAGAGATGGGACACCATGTGCACGTGTCCTGAGAAGGGGCTGTGAGGATGGCAGGCTCTGTGCTGGTCCCGGGAGGCTCTGTGTGCTGTTCCCTTCCCAGGGCCGTGCCAGCTCGTGGGCAGGCGGCTTTGCAGCTCTGGCCTTGGATGTGCTACAGGCTGGAAAGGGGGAGGAAAGGCTGGCAGGGGCTGGACGCCCCCCCCCCCCCGTTTGCTTGACTTGCAGTTATTTACACACCACCAGTGATTTTGTCCCAGCAAGGTCACTGCAGGCAGCCCGTGGTGCTCACTGGAGCCCTGTGCCATGCTGCAGCAGACCTTTGTAGGGGCTCAGAGCTTAAGAGAAAGCCAAAAGCCCTTTCCAGGAAGCCTTAAATCCTGAGCCCGGAGCAGGTGCACCCAAAGCCCTGCCACCGGCCAGGGCCGTGCCACGCTGCACCAGCGAGCGCTTGTGGCTGCCTTAGGTGGGAGGATGTAGGGCCGGGGGCTAGAGAGGAGCAAGCTTGGGGGGTCTGTCTGATGGTAATCTTCCGGATGGCGGGTAGGAGTGTCTGCTGCATCCTGTCTGATGGCATCTGTGCCAACGGCCCCTGCGGGAGCAGCGCTTGATTGACAAGCGATAGGTGACCTGACAGAGAGATTAAAACCTAATTCACGTTTGGCATCTGGCCTAAAAAGCCGTCACACTCTGAAACGCCAGTGGCAGCTGCTAAACTTCAGGATTAGTTGCCAGTGGTTTTTCCACCCCCACCACCTCCTCTCCCCCTGGCCCTGCTCTGCTCAAGGAGAGCAGAAATCCCTGGTACGGAGAGAAAAGACAGGATCCCTTGAAGCCGGAGATGGGCATGCATAAATGCAAAGGGCTTTGTGAAGGAAAAAGGCCAGCAGTGCTATGGGCTTCTCACATTGCAGCCCTGTCTGAGCTGAGGCGGGTCCAGAGGTAGCTCCGTATCTCCACTTACGTACACATCTGTAACACGGCGGGTCAAAGTCCTGGGATAATTTGGCATGGACTGTACTGGCATGGAAAGTTTGCCATTAGCAATCGGTCTCGTAAAAAATACCCACATGATCACAGCTATGTTTACTCAGGCCATCTGGGAAGTGGGAAGCATCATGAACCTATTGGAATTAAGGTTCCTGCTCCTCCCTGGAGCTGCTGCTCACCCTGTCTGGAATCGGTCAGAGGCCCCCCCTGTTTCCCATTGCAGCAGGCGTTTGATTTTGCAAGGCAAAAGGAAATCCAGGGCCTTCCTTTTGAGGACCTTCATGCAAGGAGCAGCTCGGGCTAACACATGTCCAAAAGGTATTTTCTCATGGAGCTTGACATTCTCCTCAATGCTCATGGCTACAGTGAGAATCTTGGCTGGTGCTGGGTTTTTCCTTGGCCCTTATGACTGAAGGGAAAAGGATGGAAACGTGACTTCAAGAAAAAAAAGCATCCACAGCAAGTAGTATCTTTCAAAATATCTAAGCACTGTGATGAGCAGAAGGGCTTTTGAAAGATGGTTTCCTGTGGATCTGCGTATCATAGAAGAATTACTTGGTGTCTAAAAATACGCTTTTTCTGATCTGAGCCCTTCCTGCCCTTGGGAGCAGCCTCTTGTCCCTGTGGGTTCTCTGATGTCTAATGAGCTTTAGCTCCCACCTTCGCCAGGGATCCCACTCCAGCTCTCTGCAAGAGCTTTATGATAGGGATAATTTTAACTCATTCTTCTTCTGTCAGATACCACTGAAATTGGCCAGCAGGTTCAAAAAGCATTAGATAAGGGATTGATGGACAGGCAGGATGATTTGCATACGACTCATTATTATTGGAAACCGGCCATTAAAAGAAAGATACGAGTTTTAAAAAATCACTTTTGGAAGCCACTCTTGTCATGGGGAAGGCCATCTTGTGATGGTTTGTCTCTGCAGCAGCAGCACTGCTGTTGCCCCTGGGTGCTGCAGGGAGAAGGCAGGAGCTGGGAGAAGGAAGGGGGATGCTTGGAGCCCTCCGCCTTGCGTGGAGGGATCAAAGAGAACCTGTGGGCTCGGCTGGGTGCCACAGTGAAGCCCAGGGTGACCCCCCGTCTCCCTGCACTCCCAGCTGCTGCCCCAGAGGTCCAGCTCCTGGCACGGGGACAGGAAGCTGGGCTGAATGCAACAGCTGGCAGAGCCGGGCAGCGGGCAGATAGTGTTGCTGCTTTAATTCCTATTCATACAGCACTCCCTCTTTTTTACGAGGGCTGGGGAGTAGCGGGGGGGGGGGGAGGCTTTTTATGCTGGCATTAAAGCCTGCTTGTTCCCCCTCCCTCCACTCTGCTGTCTCCTGTTTCTCCAGTCCGCTTTTCACACTGGCTTTAATTCTCTCCAGACTCTTCCTAATGGATTTTTCACATGGGGCCCCCAGCACGCTCGGGCATCGCACCAGTTTCCAGAAATTTCACGCACCCCTCGAACACAAAAAGGGGATCCTTTTCCCACACTTTCCCATCTCTCCCCAGGCTGCAGTGCTGCTCTCTCTTGCACCCCGGCCACGAAACTCGGTGGGCAGAGGGGCAAACCCCCCCGCTTTGCAGGGCTGACAGCAGCGCGTACGTGCGGAGAGGCACCTGCTGAGAACCGGACCTGTCCCGAGTCGTTAATTAACCCGGCCATTGAATGCCAGGGCACGGTGGCAGGATGCTGCAGGCGTGCCAGGCTGCTAGGGTACAAGGCAGGACGCTCACCACCTGGCCTTGCCAAGGGGACTTTATCCAGGCCGGGGAACCGCCCCCCCCTCCCTCCCCGGCTCAGCCCGGGCTGGCGACTGGCTTGCAGCCCTGTGGCCACGGAGAGGGGCTCCGGCGGCCAGCGCCGGTCTGCACCGCCATCCAGCGGCGGTGTCGGGCCTGTGCCCTTCTCTGCGGGTCACTCGCACCTCGTTTTGTACCCGTCCCGTCCCCCCCCCCTCCCCGGCCCGGGCCTCAGCCACCTTCCCCCGCCGCGTCCCCAGAGCCGCTGGCTTTTCCATGCTGCGGGGGAGTGCGGTGGGTGGACGCGGAGGGGAGGGAAGCGTGTGGGGAGGGAGGGGATGGTTTCGGCTGCCGGCTTGCGATCTTCCCATCTTTCTTCTCCCTCTCTTCCCACAGTTCGGTTTTGTTTTCTCTGGCATGGGAAGTGGGCCACTGCGAGGAGGATGGGGATGGGATCTGCGCAGAAAATAGTTACTTGCCCGAACAACGTGTGAAATGCAAGACAGCGGCGTGCTAGTTTTCCTGTCCGCGGCGTTGGCAGTGGCAGGGAGGTGGTGTGTAGGCAAGTGCTATCTCAGGGGCGGGCAGCACAAAGGGCAGGAAAAAAATAAGTATATATGAGAAAGGTAGAAAAACATTCCCCCTTTCACTTCATGCGTCCAACCTGCGCTGTTAATGAAGCTTTTAATAGAAAAGTGGGCCAAGCTGCTTTGGAAATTGTGCAGACTTCCCCTCTCAAATCTGTGTTTTCCAGAGCTGGGAGGCAGAGGGGATCCGTATGGCTTTTGGGAGCCCATGCCCAACGTGCACATGGTATCTGGGTCTTCCCATGGTGGGGTTTTGGGGACCGCGGCCCCATGCATAAAATCAGCCTTGCTGTGGGAAAAAGCGAGGTCAGAAGAAGCTTCAAAATTGAAGCTGTGGGGTGGGTAAAAATCAAAGAAAGATAGAGCCCCTGGGGTCTGAGCCAGCTTGCTGGTCTTTCCCTGCACACACTTAATCTCCAGGTGGACTCCTGCTTTCTGCACAGTTTGGGAACTGGGCAGCACGTGGTTGCAGAGACTGTAATGGCATGGAGTCCTAGGGAGGTGGCACAGGCAGGGGTGGCAGGAGCTGTGTGGACACTTGTGTGGTTGAATCTGAGCCCTCAGCAGCCAGGACTACCAGGGGGTGTACGTGACATTTCTTGCTGTCTCTGCAGAGAGGTTTTGCATTAACCAGCTGGCTATGACAAGCCTTCTGTTCGTGCAACATGTGGTTTTGGCTTTCCAGAACCCAATCCCAGCTCCGTGTGCTGAAATTCATGCCCTCACTCCTGCTCTGAAGGCTGTCTTTGGAAAGAGACGCTGGCTCCTGCCTGCACAGCGTCATGCTCCTCATTCTGGTTGCAGCAGGGAGTCCTTCTATTTGCCTGTCCCCCAGCCCGTTCTGCCCACTGTGCTGCTCCGTGTGTGGTTTCAGGCTCGTGAGGCTTTGCTCAAGGCAAGTCAGCACTGCAGAAACCAAGATTCTGTTGTTAGGATGGTGTTGCAGGGAAAACAGAAATGAAACGGTTCTTAGGCACAAGCGAAGTGCTTATGCCACGAGGCTCAGGCCAGCAATTTCTCGAATTTGGTACCCTTGTCCAAAATCTGCAGCTGCTTCAGGAACTGCCTCTGCTTGGGGGAAGCTCTTTTCTCCCCTCTTCCTTAGCAGCTGGGCTAAGCTGTGCTGCAGGACAACCCGTTCCCTGCCCAGCTCCTCCTTGTTCAGGCCTTCCTGCCCAAATGCAGAAACGTGGCTGCCAGCAGCAGGTAGTCCTGCAGGCGCAAGGAGGGGGCAGGAATCAGACTCTGCCTCGTATCTCTTGAATTTGCTGCCTTTGAGCCCCTTCTTCCCCTTCACTCCATCCTGGCTGCTCTTCTGGGAGGCACGCTGAGATTGCTAGTCAGTGTGCCAGGGTAAAAAGCGTGGTCCAGGAGACTCCAGAGCAGCAGTAACGGCTTGCAGCTATGAGCAGAGCTGGCCCTTTGGGGTAGAAAAAACAGTGCAAAGTTCCTGAGCATGGTGTGCGAGGGCAAGGCTGCCGTGGGGCATTAAGCAGGTGCCTGCTGTGTAAGTTGAGAGGCAGGTGAAGGAATGAGACGGCCACATGGTGATTAGTGCCTCATGGACACAGATGCTCAACAGGCAGTTTGCGAAAGCTGAGTTTGGCCAGGGGCTGTGTCTGTGCCCAGGGAGCGTTAGGAAGGTTAATTTAAGTCCTGGATCAAACTTTATCTGTGCCCAAGAGTAGGTGTTGAACAGCATCAAAGGGAAGAGAGTTTCTTTCTCATCCCTTTTCTTTTTGTCTTTTGAGTTATTTATTTTTTTAATTAGGTACGGGTAACTGAAGGAACAAGATTAGCATGAGTAGTGGCACTGTGCTGGCCACAGTAAGAGCAGAAGAAAAAGACACAATGGGAGGTCTGTGTGCCTGTGCTACAGAGCACGGCCGGGTCAGCATGAGGGCTCAGGAGCCAGCCGTGACCCTGAGCGGCACCGTGCAGATCACTTGTGGGGTGGCTGACAGGGGACATCACAAGGTACCACTGCCTTCTCATCCTGCCTAGTCTGGCTGGGGTCAGGGGAGGGGGATGCAAAGCTGGTGGGTCTAAGCGTGGCATCTACGGGAGCAGTCATGGCAGCTCGGTGCCTGCTACCGGATGGGGTTGGGATCTTGCTCCCGGGGAGGAGCACCCTCGGGCTGTCAGTATGCTCTGGTAAACTGGACCTGAAGTGTCACCCAGTAAAAGAAAGCGTCTGGACTCAAGGCACTGGGCTTGTGGGATCTGAGCACATCTGGAGAAACCAGGTGGGGTGGGGAGGGCAACACTGCTTCCAGCCTGCGCGGCTCCTGCATGAGGCTTGGCGAGCTTGGCACGGCACGCTGCGTTCCCCTTGCTAAGGCAGAGCTCCTGCGTGCTGACCCCTGTGGGGATGCACCCCTTTCCCCTTTCCCTAGTTTTTCCCTTCCCTGTTCCTTACCCTCATCTTCCCACCCCCTCACCCCCCAAAAATGGCAATGAAAGCATGGAGGGAGGGCGCGTTTCCGCATGGTTTGACACTGTTCCCCCTTCCATCTGTCTTTTCCTACCCAGAATTTCCCTACACCCCGTCTCCAATTGATGATCGCAAATCCATGGTGCAGCCGAACATCCCCACACCGGTGATTGGGGGCATAGTGGGAGGAGTCTCGCTGGTCCTGGTGGTGGCCGTGGTGCTCTTTGTGGTACTCCGGCGCCGGCGTCACACCTTCAAGGGTGACTACAGCACAAAGAAGCACGTGTATGGCAATGGCTACAGCAAGGCCGGCATCCCACAACATCACCCCCCCATGGCCCAGAACCTGCAGTACCCCGACGACTCGGATGACGAGAAGAAGCCGGGCCCGCTGGGCGGCAGCACCTACGAAGACGAGGACGAGGATGCGGGAGGCGAGCGCAAGCTGGGTGGCCCCAACAAATACGAGGAGGATGCTAAGCGGCCTTACTTCACGGTAGACGAGGGGGAGGCGCACCCCGAACCTTACGACGAAAGGACACTCGGCTTCCAGTATGACCCCGAGCAGCTCGACATAGCGGAGAACATGGTCTCACAGAACGACGGATCTTTTATTTCCAAAAAGGAGTGGTATGTGTAGCTCGGCACCCCATTGCTACACACACACACACACACACACATAACACACACACACACACACACGAGTGATGCCCTCCCACTCCTCCTGCATCCCTGCCGAGCGGAGCCGAGCGGAGCCGAGCGTGCCGCGGCCGCTTGCACACACACTGCACGCACGCTCACCCCCCGCACACGCTCGCACGCCCCCGGCCAGCCCCGGGCACTCGGCAGAGACTTTGGACGCTTCCAGCACTGCCAGGAAGGGCGGGCTGGGGTGAGCGGGGAGGGAGGGCAGCTTTGCTTACAGATCATTTTTTGGGGCGTACGGGAGGCGGGAGGTTGGGTAATTATTTTCTTGGATTTGGTTTTGCTTTTTAATTTCTCTTGACGACTTTTGTCCCCTTCTGTGGTGTTTGTATTGGTCGGTGGCTTAGGTGTTACTACTTGCTTTAACGACTGTTGCCCAGCCTGTATATTACACTCTGTTTGTGTCTTCATGTCTTGGAGTGCCCTTCGGCCCCACTTCTCTCCCTGAGGTTCCTCCTCCCACTTCTGCACCCCTGAAACACTGGAATTTGTTTGTATGTTGTCTTCTTTGTTGTTTTTTTTTAACCTTGGGAGGGGGTCAAGTGGGCTGTCCCTAGAAGGACAGAGGCCAGAAAAGTTTATGGCAGTGGAAACGTAGGTGCCATTATCAGGTGAACTGATATTTTTTTTTTTTCCTAATCGCTTTCTGTTCAGTGGGGTCTGGGTAGCGTTCCCATTGCCCACTGCACACCTGGGGAGATCCACTCCCAGTTTTTAATGACTCAATAAAAGGAAAATGAGGAGACAGGGGGACAAAAAGCCCCTCGAACAAACCCCAGGTGCATGGGCTGATAGCAAGGCAGGGAAACAGAGCCGCCATTTTCCTCCTACAATTTATTATTTCCTGGCTTTTCATTTTCTGTCTTTGTTTGAGTGTTCTTTTAAAAGCAAGAAAAGGAGTATTTATTGCTGACATTTTTTCCCCTGTGATGGCTCAGAGAAATGCTGGCTCTTTTTGTTCTTGTTGCTGTTGCTGTTACCAGCCACAGAGCAGTTAACTCTGGCACAACAGTTGTGCGTGGTGTATTGTGCACACACCTTGCTGCCATTGCCCGGGGAAGGAGACCAACCGATACCACTTTGCTTCTCCCACGAAGTCACTGCCTTCAGCTCTGGTCAGCAGAGCTTGGCAGGGCAGATCTCCCATCCAGTGTCTTTGAGGGCTGCAGTCCAGGATCAGGCCCCTAAGTTTTGTTATACCACTAAGACTTAACTGTCACGTGTTTACACTTTTTTTTTTGGGGGGGGTCAGAGCACAGAGGCACTTCCTTCTGACTCTCCTAGCACAACAACCCCAGCACTTAGATATATTGCTTAGTCTGCATTGATTGCCACTTTTTCGATATCACATCCCTCTTCTAAGCAAAGGCTTCGTAGACAGGGCAGGAACGAGTGAGCCTGGGGTATTGATCTTGTCCTCCTTCCCTTGAGCCACTGTGTTGTGATGGGGAGGCTTGGATTGCTGCTATCTCTGCTCTGTGGATAAATGGGATTCCAGACTTGAGAACCCTCAGTCTGACACTGACCATATCCAAATTAGATTCACTGGGTTGGGGCTTATTTTTCTTCTTGTGGGTTGTTTTTGTTTTGTTTTGTTTTGTTTTTTAATTTGATGTATAAATAAATCTTTTGTTTGAAAAGAAATCCCCAGTTTTCTGAGCTGTATTATCATGCATATCTAAAAATAGCAGGACTAATTCTTCTCCTGCCTTACCCGCTGGGTTTTGTTCCATGCCATCCAGTGGTTATCCTGCTGCAAGAGGGAAGGTGGAGAGTCAGACCCACGCAGATGAGTCAAGGCCAGATCTCTGATCTAGGCAGCCTCCAATGCTTTCCTTTAGCGTGTGGTGCTTGGTCCAGGCAATGTGAAGCTCAGCCTGAGCCATCCAAAGTTTGTAGCTTGCTCTTACTGCGTTAGTGGTGTAGGGGAGTGGGAAATCCAATTGTAAGGCTGTAATCTTTCTGCTGTTCCTGCCAGCCCTCCCTGCTTCCTGGCTTCTGGCAGAACAGCCAAATGCCACAGGAAGGCTGCTTTACGTCCACTTGAAACAGGGCAGACAGAGATTCCCTCGGGATCTCTTGGGCTGAACCTTAAAAAAATACAGCTAAACCTTCCCGTGTCCGTCCACTGCCACCAGGAGCACCTGGCTACCAAGCAACCCCCCAACAAAGAAAATGAAGTCTCTTAACATCTCTCCCTAACTCTGATTACCAGTAGGTGCTGATTATTAGGGGTTTTGTAAACCTGCAGAGGGAATGACTTCCCTCCCAGTGCCTTGAGATAACAGCATACACAGGGCTTTAATATTCCCAGGTCTGAAGCCTGTAATCTGGATCAAGACATAGCATTGCTGAGCACTGTACCTTCGCCACAACTTATTTTAATGTAACATGGGGTATGTTGCAGATCCTGCATAGTTTGTGCATTCTTTAGATCTGTATTTCACAACCAGGCTCTAAAGAGGGTTGTGACAACGTCTCCAACACCAAACTCTGGGTGGTCCGTGACCAAGCGCGGAGTGGAAATCAGTGGCACAGCCCCTCCTCTGCAGATTTCCCCCAGCACAGATACATGCTGAGAGGAGATGGATTTGGAATAACCTTTTTTTAAAATCTGCAGGGTCCGGCAGCGATTCTTTCATGTTCTGCATTAGTCACGGGCCACTGATCTGATCTGGCAAATTCCCATTGCACTGATTCCACCGCACTGGGGGGCCCTAGCCCTCAGTGAAGTTGTGTCCTAAAGACCAAAGGTACAGAACCTTGCAAACAGAGCAGACAGGCCTGGGAGAGAACAGGATGCTCTGACTGTTCCTGAGTTAAGGCATAGCTTGCAGGAAATACGGACAAGGAGTCCTAAGAAATATGCTTTGGTAGTTATCAGCCTTGCACTTAGAGGTGTCATTTTTTGAGATGTAGCCTCCTTGACTTATTCATTGCCCATTCACACTGCGTCAACACAGTTGGCTGAATCGGGGCTCAAAAAAACAGTGGGACTTAGAGAAAGAAAAGGAGATAGCAGAACAATATGGTATTTCCTATTTCCAAGCTAGAGCTGATATGCAGTTCCCCTCCTGCTGAATCATGCTTTTTTTTCCCCAACCCTGC
The DNA here is from genome assembly GCA_026546715.1 of Gallinago undulata. Classification (NCBI taxonomy): domain Eukaryota; kingdom Metazoa; phylum Chordata; class Aves; order Charadriiformes; family Scolopacidae; genus Gallinago; species Gallinago undulata. The sequence continues at coordinate 5,194,881 of JAOTQQ010000010.1, forward strand.
ACTAGCACAAGTCTAGGAAAGAGCTCATCGGTGTGGTTCAGAAGAGCGGTCAAATGATTATCTTTCATCCGGTACCTCGGCAGGTCTGGAGTGGAAGATCCCTAGATGGTATTGCCTGACACAGCAGTGATATAGCCTGCAAGTTCAAGGTTCAGTAGTGCATTCCTGTCATCCTTGGGCCCTTCAGCGTTACTCCATTGGTGCAATTATCCCCACAGCCATAGAGAAATGCCACCTCTGTGCAGTGATTCACTTCTTGCTGTCTCTTGCAAGGTCAGCTAATTGGCCAAGATACTCTTGAGGTGGTAATTAGCCAAGTGATTAGCCGTTAATCCATAGCAAGGTAGAAGAAAAAAGAAGTGGTGATGGTGGGGAAATCAGATTGATGTTTCATCTGAGAGCCATTTTGATCCAGTATATAGCATCACTCCCTTCTCTGGGTTTAATTGCTCTGAGGGGACCCTTGAAGGTAATTAGATCAGGTTTTCCACCAGCATCAGGAAGAAAGTGCTACCTGTCACTACCCAAATGTGAGAGTGAGCTCAGTAGAGGTGCCAAATTGAAGACCATGTGCATCCTGCTTCCTGCAAGGTGCTGCCAGGGAATGAAAGTGTTGGAGACCACGCAGAACTCACTCTGAAGGGGCAGTCTGCCTGGTGGCTCCAAGCGCCTCCTGTGCCGGGGCTTTGAGGGGAGCCAGTGGCACAATCAATGTGTTCTTTCCTTGGGGACCAGTTCCAATTGTCCCTTTGTGCCTCAGTTTCTTTCAATGGGCTAGATTCTGGCAGGCTGGAGTCAAGCTGCTGATTTTAAGTGGTGCCACACTTAAGCGGTGCTGGCTGGGCCACCTCTCCAAGGGACACTCAGGCTGCCTCCAGTGAAAAATGCCCTGCTTCTCCACCCCCTTTTCATCAGAGGTGCTAAGGAGGTGTAAAACATCCCTGGGGGAGACGCTGCAAAGAGCAAAGGGAAGCCTCCAGTTGGGAGATGGCAGCTGTTTGTTGTGGTGTCCCTGCTCCACACCAGTAGTGGAGGATGGGCTGGTGGCCCCATCCATTCTCAGTTCTCAGCACCTGCTGTGGGCACAGCATTGGCCGCCGAGATGCTGGGGAGCTGCTGCTCTCCAAGAAATGCCCTTGTTTTACACTGGACCTGAACTGGTGTGTGGTGTTAGTGATGCCCAAGTTGGCTTCCTGTCCGGGAAGCACCATCACACTGGTTGGGGACTGGGTGCCAGCAAAGTGCCTCAGAGGCACGGCTGGTTGCCGTACCTCCATTTGAAGGGATCATTGTCCAGATCCCTTTGCTGGGTTCTTGCCAGCGAAGAGACATATATCAGTGTGGTGCTTTTCCCTTCCCAAATCCTGATCCCGGATGGCAACTTGAGACAGAACTTGTGGTACCTCAAGGTTAAGATGGGTGGATGGGAAAGCTGAACAGATAGATGAGGTCAGTCTGAGCCTGGTACATCGGTCTGGGTCTCACCACCATCACAGGAAAGAAAATGCAGGTGAATTTGGGCCAAGCCCCCCCAACTCCTTCCCTGTGTGTATTCAGGAAGAGGTACTGACAGACACATCTGTGTCACAACCCCAAATCAGCCTGTAGTTTATGTACAAAGACACCCCAGCTGTTTTCCTGCTGAGACTTATCGCAAGGATTATTCATTGCAATTCACCCTAGTGATGTTATTTTCCTTTATTTAATTACCAGATATTTTTTCCCCCTTGTTGTTAAATCATTTTCAGTCAGCCAGGGGAAAAAAAAAATTAAAAAACCCTGAAGATTTCTTTGTAAAAAAAAAAAAAAATCAAACAAACTGAAATGGTAGCACCAAATTGATTGCAAAGACATAAGGGACAAAGGGAGCCATTTTCCTGATGTTGAGTCAAAAAAGAAACACAACAACTGTTCAGCAGAAATCACAGAGGGTTAGAGAGAGAGAGATTTAAAAGATTGATCTTCAGGCAATTAGAGAAGGGAATGCAATTAGAATGGGGGCTGCTGCTCTCCTTTGCTGTTTGTGTTTCCCGCACACAAGCGCGCACACATGCACATGCAGACACAGAGACTTTTGGAGCTTCCAGCACCAGTCATTAAGCTCAAAGAGCGAGGGGAAAACCCTATTGCCACGTGTCACACCTGCAGGCTGCACAAAATTCAGAGCCTTCCTACTCTGGAAATGGGAAAGGGGGGGTTCCCAGGCCTATTTTGGTCTAAGAAGAGAAGCAGTGGGGCGGGTTGTAGCCTTTTGCCAACAGGTTAAAATTCACTGTAAGGTTCCCACGTTCACAACCCCTCCTGTCGTTTTCGGGTCTGTGTTTGCTCTGCTAGGCTGTGGGCCCTAGTGGGGAGCGGAGATGCTGCCAGCATCCTGTGCACCGCTGGGGTTACGATAGCACTTTACCCTCTCCTAGCCTGCAGTTTCACCCCCCTCTTTCCCTCCCTTCGTATTTGATGCCATTTGCTGACAATGTGAGCAACTCCTTGATAGAGGCAGGGGAAGCCTTGGGGCAGGGGAGGGTGTGAGGAGCTGAGGGCGCTGCCTTCTGCAGCGGGGCAAACGGGAGGAGGATTCAATCCACCAGCAAGGGAAGGAAACCCAAGCCTTAGAGAGGGGGGGTGAGTTTCTACTTTGGACCAGTGTGACTTTCCATATGTTATTTACCTGGGGGAGAATGTAACAGGCATATGGAGTCAGATCCTCCACTAGCATAAGTTGGTATTGGTGGAGGTACTCTCACTGAGAATCTGGTTTTTCTTTTCTTTTGCCTTTCTTTTTTTTTTAAAAAACATGATTCCTTAACTCCAGTGATTTTATCTCTCTTTTTCTTCCTCCTCTTACTGTAATAATCATTGTGGAATAAAGACTACAGACAGGTGAACAACCCCAACCCCATTTTTTTTTTTTGTAATCTGTGTTGTAAGTGCTTTTGTAAAAAATAAAAAATAAAAATAATAATAATGTAATGGACTTTTATGATTTTTGGTTTTTTGTTTTCCATTCTTTGTAATTTGTTTGTTTGGGGTCCAGGGGGGCATTTTCATGGTTATAATTTGTGTGGGTGGGGTGTTGCATCACCCTTCCTTTTACTTGTATAAAAAACAATAGTGGCTCAGCTGTGGAAAAAAAATGTACTTTTTTATAAATAAAGAGTTTTAAAAAAAGAGCCATTCTCCCTTTTCTTGTGCATCTGTGACTGCGTCGTTCTGCGACCTGTGACTGGTAGCTGTAAGGAGAGTCACAGTAGCAGAAATGGCATCTGCTTTTCAATGACCTAGGTCTGTTCCCATGCTATGCAGTATTTTGTATTGGAGTTGCTTGCAGATGAAGGCTAAGGGTTAAGAGATCTGCAAAACAGCAAGTGACCTGGAGAAGGTGGACAGGGAATTACTGTTTTTGCCCCTGACATAGGTGGCATTGTGTGGGATTCTTGGACAGCAGATTCAAGACAGACAAAAGGAGGTGGGAGCGTTTCCCCTTATTGATGCAAACTGAAATTTCTTGTCAAAGCATGCTGCTTATGTCAAAAGTTAACCTGAGCTTAAAAAGTGGCTAGAAAAACCTAGGGAAGAAAAATCCATCAAAAGCTATTAAAAATTATGACACTGTCTGTAGCTTAGGAAGTTCCTAAGTTGCTGTTAGCTATAGTGGATGGTACAGGGTATTGGAAAACTGTCAATATACACTTGCTCTCTTCTTACATTTTCTCTAGGTATGTGTAATTAGCTGCTGTCAGGGCCAACCTGGGCCAGGCCAACCTTTGATTTGACACAGTAGGGTGTTCCTGTACTGCAACGCTTGGCTGCTGTGAGGATCTTGCATCAAAACCATCTAAATGCAATAGGGATGCTAAGGGTCCATCGGGAGGCGAGATCAGTGAAATTGCATCCCTGCATCTCCGTTACTGATCTCTGCATTGGGAAGAACAGTTTGCCTTTCCCTTTCCCTCCAGCTTCCTGACTGCGAATATATGCTACAAAGAAAGCCTTGTTCCCAAAGATCAAGGCAGACAACTCTGCAAGACTCAGACTTTTGCAAGGGAGGGAAGAGACAAAGCAAGCAAAAGATCAGAGAAAATGTGCATGCTCTTCCTTGCACTGATATCAACAGGTGCTTTGCTGTGCCTCTGGCCTAGAGACCAGAATACTCCCTGCAAAGGGATTTTTGTACCCAACTTCAGCACGGGGATGACCCGCTGGAGATCTTAAGCTAAATTCCAGCACTCCTCAGCACAGAGAGAGAGAGGGAGAGGGGTCCTGACCTAAATCTGAACTTGAATTGTTCTCCATTGTGGAGTGATGAGTCAGATGGAGGGGGAAGTGTTCAGGATTAGGCTGGAAAGTGGTGTTTTGGTGCAGACTGTGAATTCCTCGTCAGCAGTAAAGCAGGCACGGAGCATACGCCAAAGCAGCAGGAGGCTCTTTGAGACCAGGCTTGATGATCAATGCATTGTGTGTGGCTTGGCAGACAGGCTCCCTCCAAACCACATGCCACTAATGGACCAAGTTCTCAGTCATTCTGCTGGAAAAGGAGTGTGCTGGGCACCTTGTTATGGAAGGGGTTAAAGATAGCCTTGGGGAGGCTTTCCTCAGATGCAAAGGGAGGAAAAGCCAGGAACACTCTTGTTACCAAGGTTTCAACATGGCAAAGGGAGTTGTGACCACTACCCAAGCTGTCCACATATTTCACTCCTTATTTTCTCCTTTCTGCCAGCTCCTCTTAGTAATCACAGATGTTGGAAGTGTAACTTTGCGTCAGCTGCAGCCGTTCAGGCCAGTAGCCCTAGGAGAGACCATGACAGCAATGCAGAGGGGCAGCATCCTACAGAACAGGATCCTTAGCAGCTGGCTCAATCACATCAGCCAAGTTTGGGGGTGGGGAGAAAGGGGAGAAAGAAAAGGAGCACTGGGGAGCTGGGATGGAAGTCTAAGATGGAAAGAAGGGTAGGAGGGGGCTATCTTTGCCCATGGTCCTGCTGGGATGAGCCCTTGGGAAATGCTGCTGCTGATTTCCCAGGCCATGTCTTACAGTTAAGCGATGATGGATAAAACCCATTGCATGGGGCCTCTTCTCAACAGCTCAGGTTGCAGAGAGCTCAACACAGTGGGAACTGACTCCCTTGCAGTCCCCCCAAGTATTGTGTTTCTCTGGAACAAAACAGAAACACGTTTGGGCCGAGAATGCCAGCAATGCATGTAGCCCGTGGAAAAATGGCAGCGTGGCTTGGATCTCTTCTCAAAGCCACATCTCTGCAGGCGAGCACTGCTGGTCTCAAAAGGAACTTCAGAGCCCTGACAATCACAGAGGTGCCAGCAGAGAGCCAGGGCAGGAGCTGGACCAGTGCAGTGGGAGATGAACAAGAGGCTCGTGTTTGCTCTTAGACTGTATGCCCGCTGCTGAGTATGGTCCAGCAGCAGAAAGCCAGCCTAGACCAGAGTAAACACTGTGAGATTTACCTCCCTGGGAACTGGGAGGTGTATGCAGAGTTTAGGGCTGAAACGTTCATGATGAAGATACAGAGCCAGGTTCCCAATTGGTGCAAGCATATCTAACTTCCATCACGATGGAGTTACACTTATTTCCACCCACACAAATGAACACAGCCTAAGTAGGATTTGTAGCGAGTGAGAGTGAGATATACTCCGGTGTAATCAAGGAATTACCAGCTAACCTGGCTGATATCCCTGAGCACAGGCATCTGGGAAGGAGATGTGCCTTGCACAACACTCAAACCCAGGTGGATCTCCCAGGGATTCACATTCATGGCAGACTCAGAACTGGAAGTGCAAGAGCCAAGGGCCTCCAACAGACAGAGAAATGAGGAGGTGCAACTGGGTGATGTTAAACCTGGCTGGCTATGAAGGGGTGGGAGCTCAAGGCGCACTGGAGACAGGTCGGGTCACAGAGCATCAGTCCAGAAATATGTGACTTTCAATCCCAAATTCATTGTGAGGTAAGAGGTAACCTGTGTTCGAGTTTAAGTCAGAGCACTCACAGTCACACATACCACAATACCACACATACCACTACTCCTAGAGCTAGTACGGGGAAAATCGAACTGAGAGAAACTTGCCAGTTTAGAACAGTTACTTGTAGTAACAAATATGTTTGATTAATTTTTTTTCATGTTTTCAGATTATTTGCAATCTTGAGTTTGATTTGTATGAACATATTTGTTAGCAGAAATTGCTTTATGCAAATGTATTCCAGCTGGGGGACCTGTGACACCGAGAAGTGCTGTTGAGCCTCAAATGCCCTCAGTGGTGCCTGCCAGAAGGCGAGGAGGGCTGGTTCACTCCTCCTCCAAACAAGGCATTTCACAGCCTTCCCAGACGTGTTTAGATAGAGACTCTCTTATATAGTATTCACAGAACAAGGATTAGCCTGTGAAAAAACCCTGAATGTGTGCTGCACTCCTAAAATTTTACATACTAGCTAGCAGAAATCAGAGTCAGGCATAGCCATGCAGGCAAAGCAGAGGCGCAGCAAGATAAATATGTACGTGATTAAAACGTAGGTTAAAAATATTGTATTGCCCTCCAGGGACTGAGTTATTGGAAGGTAATAATTTATGGGTACCAGCCATTGGAGTTGCTCCCTTAGCCTCAGAAATGAAGGTGAATGTCATGGCCTCGTCTGCCTAAGCCCAGGACAAGGGGACTTAGGGACTCTCCCCCCATAGATTTCACAACTGCTGAACCAAACCCAGATCCTCGGAGGAAACATGTAGAGGGTAGAGTCTGAACTGTGTGGAATTTGAGGAAGAAAATGGGGAAGAAATGGGGAAGAAATCGGGAAGAAATTGGGAAGAAAATGGTTTGCATGTACAGAGGCACTAAATGCTTTTTCTGCCCCTTTGCAGAAAACACTGTCCTGTAGCTTGCCAGTAAGGTCAGGAGGAGCAGTTCAGTGCTCACTAAATCCCAGGAGGTGAATATGGATCAAAGAGATCAAAGGGAACACTCTTTGAGGAGCTGTGAGGGGAAGGGGTTTCTCTTTCTCATTAGTCAAGCCTTTTCCTAGCCTAGCACCTGAGTTCCTGGTCTATCTGGGGCTTTGCAAAGCAAACTTTTCCCTCCCTCCATCTGCTGTGAGCCACCACTAGCCCCATGGAGAGAGGGTACCTGAATGTTTCCATTTCTCCCTTATCTCTCTGTTCCTCTCAAACTCCTGCCAGCCTGTTTATCTCACAGTTTTGAAAAGAAAATTGCCATCTTCACACCTGTCAGGTTTAACTGATTGCCTGTCGCCTGGAGGGAGGGAGTCCATCCATATGGCCCTGGCTGCACAGGCTCTGCTCGCCAGGGGAAATGTCTCCATCCCTCGAGGAACAAAATGCTTCATTTCCCATCTCCTGGCCCCATCTCGTTGTCTGGCTGTAGCTTCCAGCCTTTTCAATTACCACTTTACAATAATAATGAACTGTAGCTTCCCACTGGCACACAGTTTTGTCCACCCAAGGAGCTCATCCCATCATGAAACACTCATTCCTTGAGGTCCATCATTTCCCCACTGTGCAAAAGAGTGCCTTTAACCAGGGGGGTGATAGAGAGAAGTGAAATGACTTCAGCATAGGTGTGCAGGAAACCAGGGAGAAGGCTCAGGGGTGGACCAGGGAGATCTAAATCCTTATCTTGCTTATCAGAGCACGTTTATGCCTACAAGATATAAACAAACACTCTTGCTGTCGCCATCCCCAGCAGGTACCTTTCCAGGAGTCTCGTACCCCTTCCTCTGCCCACCCTGAATCTGCAGGAGGCTTAATTCTGGCTGTGCCCTTCCTAGTAGCTTAGCCAAGGAGGTAGTAGGAGAAGGAGCAACAAGTAGGAGGGGCACTCAGTCCAGCTGCTGCCAGCTGTGCAAGGTCCACAGCTGTTGAGATGAATGCTGCAGCTGTCCGGGATTATGAATAGATACTGGAGTGGAAATGCAGAGTCTGAATGACTCCAGTAAACACTGCAGAGCAGTCCAGAAATAATGGCATGGGGGCTTTATAATAGGGAGGAATCATAATTAAATAGAAATTAGTTACTTAAATGGTCACTTCCTGGGGTTTCGTTGATGTCCGATTAACTTAACTTTTAATTTGCATAAGCAATAAATGTTTAATTATGTTATTAATATATTTGAGTTGAGGAGCTTATGGGGTTTTGTAATTGGCATTTAACTAGATAGTTCCAGCATATTAACTGATGTTTTATAGCCTTATGTGAGGTTTCCCAATTATAACTGACCTAAAAATTTGCTTGGAGGACCTGCCTTGAAAGTGTTACCTGAGCAACAGAATATGGGGAGCTGAAGAGGAGGATGTGTGGAGCCCATCCTCACATGGAGTAATGCACACAGGCAGCTCTGCACCGTCCAGAGAGGCTCCGAGACCCCTTTCCCCTCCCTAGGATGCTCTTTCATTAATGCACACAGCCTTCTATGTGTCTGGCAGGGGATCACCTCCCCTCTCTCAGCATTCAGCTGACCACTGAGCCAAAAAGGCTGGCATATACACATTAGGGTGGGGAGAAAGAGACATGGAGATGGGGAAGGCTTTCCATGGGTTATACCATGACCTTGTAACTGATCAGCTCGGGCAGCCTCTGGGACTCTGTGTTCAACTCCCAGCCCTTGCTTGTTCCCTTGTACCTCTGCTGCAGGTTGGCACCAGTTTCTTTCTTACCAGGGAGGTGTTAAGGAACATTCTTTAAGGTCTAGTTTCAATAGACTTACCGAAAAGCTGTACTTGGACGTCTTCTGCATTCTTGCCTTCTCCTCTTTCTTTTAAGAATATGGGTGCTTCAGCAGGGATATGAGGTATTCCAATGGCTGAATTACAATGTCCTAAGTCTCTTAATAGTCTGCTTTACAAATCCACCAGCCTCTGGCTCTTCCAGGGATCGCTAAGGCACTGGGGTGGCCGTTGTTTCCACACATCGTATGAAAGCATTGAGTAGCAGCAGGCCCACCACCCGTCCTTGCCACCTTTGTAGAAATGTGCCCACTGACAGTGATTCCCTCTTGACAACTCCTTCAGAGACCTGTCAGTTAGCCATTCGTAATCTATTTTCTATTCCATCTCCACACTTTGATGACCGGTTTGGTAGGCAAAAAATGACATTGTGTTTGACTGACAAGACCCATTTCCCACAAACCATGTAGACTGGCATCGATTATATTCCTGTCTTTTAATTCTTTATTAACTGGAACCTGTGTTAGCTGCTTCTTTGGTGCCAGCAAAGCACCCTATAGTATTCAAGTCATTCTCCGAGTCCTCTTCCAGTCTGCTAGTATTTAACTATTTCAACAAATAGTAAAAACTAACAGCAGTGAGTTAAGGATCTCCTCAGCTAAGTCTTTCAACCTATCTGTTGCCTTATAAGTGGAGTATCCAAGGAGATGGTGTCCAGCAAGCTTCTAGGTCTTGTAATCCTCAAACACATGGAAATTGTTTTGTCATCTCAGAAGCCACAAGCAAATGTCTGTTGGTCTCCAGAGACAGATCATGAATAGTTATTCAAACCGTCTGCCTTTTCTGAATCATTACTGCACTCTTGACCATATCCATCTGGTAAAGTGTCTATAGAGCATTGCAGAGATGTTTATTCCTGTTGTATTCCCCAGGGTAACCCCAGCTTTTGCAATCACCTGTCCTTCACAGGTCATACTGACTGATCTTTCTCTTTCCAGCTTTTCCATTTGATCTATATTGGAGATGGGGGAAGCTCCCTGTGTGCAAGCTAACAAATACCCAGCTGAATAAGGCTAGAGGGCTAAATATTGCTGGTTACATGCAAAGGCAGAGACTGTCCCACAGAGCTTGCAAGACCTTTGAGAAGCTAGGAGGGAAGGTGTGCTAGGAGTCTTTCATTACCATTAACAGGAGGGAGAAATCAGGAAAAGGGTCAGGAGCGTAAAGTCTTGCCTTCTGCATCATTGTCCCTCTCCTGGAGCAGGATCAAATAAGGGCAGCCGGGGACATGCTGCCGCTGCTTTCACTAAATCAGTGTAGGCACAGTGATTGCCCTGGCAGTGAAGCAGATCTCGCTGTCAGCCAGGAAGATGCATGTGATGAACAGGAGAGGAGGCAGCAGCATTAGAGTCCAGGTCAGAGCCACATGAGCATCCAACAGCTTCATTCTCGCACATCACTCTGGAATGGCTGGCAGCTCCCTCCCTGCTCCAGGAGGCTGAAGAGTCATGCTTTTGTCTGGACTGCAGCAGGTCTCAAGGCTATCTGGGAATCTGTAAGAGAGGAGAGAAGGGAAGGGTATAGCAGTCTGGAGCCCTGCTGCAAGGGTCAGTGTGCAGGTTACCAGGGGAGGTAAGAGAGCTACAGCCCTGTTCACCTTGCTATTTGCACAACTGCTCATCCACTTTTGTCCAGATGACAGAGACAGAACAGTTCCTCCTCACCCTGCCACACATACCCTTGTGTCTGCACCCAGCTTCCAGCATTCTCTCTGCAGAGAGCCGATCTCATCCCTTGGGGACATCCAAGTCACAGCTGCCCTGTGCTGTAAGCACCCCGGAGGCAACAGGAGACAAATAGGGCACATGGTCAAGCAGAGTGAGATGTTCCCAGGAGTGCTGCTGAAGATTATTGAGCAAATTAACTCTATTAACGCATATTATAAGAGTCTGAGCTGCAATCCCTGTACCTTCTATCTGACAGAATTCATCTGGTGGCTGCTTGTAATAGCATGACCTTAATGGACTCATCAAGGGAGCAAGGCTGTATCTCTAGCTAAACACGGACTTGAGACCACACCATGCTCTGGGCAGCTACAGCATGCTGCTAAGATCAAGAGAAACATGCTCTGCTGTAATGGGGCTCAGAATCTGGCCCCTTCATCCCTCCAGGAGAGGCAATTTCAAGTGTCATCACCTCCTCAAAACCGTACAGCAGAAGAAATAAATTACCAAAGGGATTTGATTGTTCATTACTCTGCTGAGCTGCAAGGAAATGAAGCAGAACTAAAATTAAGGCCTAGGAGGCAGAGGAAACGTCAGATAACATTTCCCGTCTTCTGCAGGGTCCATCTTCTCCCCCAAAACAGGCTGGGGCACTCTCCATACTGCTGCACTGACCTGTGAAGCTCCCCGCTCTGGGAAGGCAGGGGGGCCTGTGGAGTTGGCCAAGTGGGGTGGAGAGAGGGCAGGGTGAGGTTTGGGCTGGATTTGGATAGATGGGTTACAAACAACAAGCTCGTGTCTGGCCCCTCTTGGCTGGAACAACCGAGTGGCACAGAGAGACAGGGACATCTCAAAATCTGGAGTTAATGCAGACATTTCTCAGCCGAGGGAAAGCATGGGGATGTAGCAAACGTGTGCACTTACCAACGGGCTCCATGTCTATGGATGGAGACTGCTGCAAATAACTGCTCGCTGGAGCACCCTCTGAACAACTGGCTCTTTCTGTTGCACAGTAATGACTTTGCTAAGCTCCGTCCCCTCACACAGAAAAAAGGCTTTCTTCCTAAGCTGTCGAACCGTTTTGACCATTGTTTCCAGGTGCTTATTAACAACTACCACACTTTGCTCCAGGAGCAGAAGAAAAACCAACCCAGTAAGAGGTATCTGTGGGGAAGCTCTCTCTACAACAGCTACTCTGCAGAACCCCATCCTCATCTCCACTGGATCCCATGGGCTTAACACACTGTTCCTGTTGCTCTTATCCAAACCTCATCCTTGTTAGTGGCCACTGGGAAGCATTGCAAGGGAAGGTCACCCAGGGTTAAAGCTGCATTCCAGACATGCTTTTGCAGCCAGCAGCTACTTAACCAGATGAGTCTCTGCTGCTTCCCGTGCAGGAAAGGAAAAGGGAGAAAGCTGGTCATTACTGGAGAGAGCAGAGATGCCTCCAGCCTTGGTGAATGGCAAGCAACTGCCTTTACTGGAATGTGCGTGAAATCTCCACTACTATCAAGCACATCCAAGTGTCCACTTGCAGTTGGGCATCCCCTTCAAAGCAGGCACCCTGAGGAGGGACGGACCCGCACACCACACTGCCAAGCTCTCCAAAAACCTCATCAGAGACAAGCGAGTGGTTTGCAAAGTGCCAGTTGGGCTGGTAAAAATTACAGAGGAGAGCAAAGTGGGCAGGGATCTTAAAGGGATGTGATTAGCACCTAGACAATGGGATACGCATGCTCTGAATGCACTCATACCCAGGGGATACCAAATCATCTGGTCTTCAGCAGAGAGGGGATATATCAGCTCACTCATAGAGGGGCTTGGCAGTCATGAGAGCTTTCCTTTGGTGGGAGGGAGAGGAAGGACAACACAGAGAGCAGTCAGGACCATTTATTTGTTTAACCACCTCTCAGTGTCACTGGCTTTTGGCCGGACTCAAAATATAAAATATAACAGAGACCCTCAGTGTCTGTCTCCTAGGCACAGATGGGAGGTGCAGCGGCAAGGGGAGCAGCCCCAAGTGGGGAGAGAGCCCCCCCTGCCTTACCAGGACCCTGTGCACCCAGCCTGGACAGTGGGGGATTTCCAGAGGAACGAGGCTGAAGCCCTGTGCTGCGGCACCGTCAGGCTCACAGGCACATGGCTTGGCGCTCACATGTGTGGCAGCTAATTGTGTAAATGAGAGTTACATCAACAAACACACTGGCAGGAGAGGCTGTGACGGCTTTTAAAATTCCTTCTGATTTATATGAGGGCATAGAGGCAGAAGAGTGGCTCTGCCTTCATTTTGGTATTTAACCTTTGTTTGGCTGGCTGCATGTCCAGCTCCTGAGGTGACACAAAACCAGAAGCAAGAGAGGTCCTGAGCTCTTACTGCAGCTGGAGGAGTCTCTGGGAGGCAGAGATGGGGAGGGCTGCTGGATCAGCTCAGCCCTTGCTATGCTTTTGTCACCCAGTGAAGCCCAGACACTCCTCCTCAGAAATCCCTGCCAGCCACCTTTGCTAACCAAATTGCTCCTCGTCCCCATGCCGAAGCGTAATTCTCCCTCTTTCTCTCACCGTATGTCACCAGACAACAGAGCTGGTTCAGGATCCTGCAGGGGTTAAGTGGTGCTGCAAATCGCAAATTGACCACTGAATATTGATTTGTGCTTGCACGGGGACAGATTCTCCTCACTGTGAAGTGTTTCTCACAGCCTGGTCACCTCCAGATGCAGTTAGGCAAAGATGTGAGCTGGAGCGAGGTCTTTCTGAGCAGAATTTAGGTGGGAGGAGACCAAGATACTGCTCATTTTTCCAGGCCAGGACAAAAGGAAGGGGCATGAAGATTTTGGAGCCAGCTCCGATGGATGAAGGAAATGCTGCTGCTGAGGGGGCAGGATGGCACTTCAGCCTCACACACTAATGGTCCAGCACCACTGGCCCAGCTTTCCAAGCAAAGCCTGTCCCTTCTTAATCCTTTTTATCCTCTGGATGCTTAGCTGTCCCTGCAAGGGATTCACTTAATACACACAGTAAAGGGAACTGCCCCCAGAGAAACCTATCCTACCTCTCCTCCCTCAAACTTAAGATCCCTTTAGAATCTCCAGTGACTTTCAAGCCCTGCTGTTTATCCTACCCTTTGGCCCATCAGCTCTGCCAGCTTGCATCTCTGGCTCTCCTGGGATCAGCATTTCATTAACCCTTTGCAAACACAAGGCCTCATGAGGCTCTGAACCAGCTTGTGCCTGGGGGTGTGTCTGCTATTGGAGCATGTCTCAAATTAGCCAATCCTGCTCTTGTCTTTAAAACCAAACTGGAGATGTATTTGTTCTGCCAAGCTTTTCAACTCAGTTTAATTTAGCTCTGTGAACTTGGAGTGTCTCAGGCTCCAAGGAATATGTCAGGTGGGGTGCATTATAAATATGCACCATCTGATTGCACGGTCTTGCTCAAAGGTTCAGGAGGCAGAAAAAGTCCAGCATGTGCTAGCTCCTACCCCTGGATGAGGGTTGGCGATCCAGGTCACAGCCAGGCTTACTTTGAGCTGGCACTGTACAGGCTGCTTTACACACACAGGCTGTATATGCCTGTGAACAAGGATGAAACCGAGCACACCAAGGTGACATTAACTCTAGCAAGACTGGAAGCTAGAAGAGCTTCAAAGCTCCTAGAGTAAGGAAAGGAGAAGAATCACAATTCCTTCCCACTGATTTACAACGTGTCTGTGAGCAATGCAGCACATTGCTGAGAGCCTTGGCTAGCCAGCCATGAAATAGAGGGGGATTTGTTTTGTGTGGGGAGGTGATAAATGGAAAGGGAACCCTACTTTGCAACCAGTTACAGAGCAGACAGCAAATGGCTTATCAGAGGTGTTGTATGTTGTTACACTGGTTTTCTGTGAAGCACTGAGGGATCAAGTTGAAGTTAGGAGGCAAAGACAGGAGAAGAGTGTGCAACTGTCTTTGAGCAAATTAGCTTCACCCAGAGCTGAGTGAACTGGGCCCAGAGACTGACTCAAGCTTCTCGATTTACCTAGGGATGTAGGTTAGTGCATCAGCAATTAGATGGGGCTGAGGCTCTCCCTGGGGCAGCAGAATACATGGCAGTCAGTCAGGACAGAAAGAAGACAGTACCAGCGTGAGACTCAGCCCTCTCATCCAAACGAAGCCTTCCTGCCTGCCAGCACCTCTGTTGACCCCACAGCTGTCTGTGCAATGCATGCAGGATCCCAAGCCACAGATCTGCTCCTCCCCACCTGCTCAGGCTGGATGCCACTGTGCATATGCTGCAGCAAGGGCAGAATTCTCTGGCTGATCACAGCTTTACATAAAAAGTCAGTCCCAGACAGTCACATACCCATGGTGGGGACGCAACATATCCCACTCTCAAGTCTTGATCCCAAGAACAGCCAGGCTGCTTCACGATACAAATGTCCCAGCCACACAAGTAGCTTCAAGGGCCTTACTTCCAAAATTGTGACAGACACCATCTCTTATTTCCTTTCCTTTCACAAAGTCCTCCACATGACTCCCCTACCAAGAGCAAGTGAGTCATTTCCTCTGCTCTGGCATACCTCTCTCTGGAATCTTTCCAGTTTATCCATCTTTGCCTCACTTCAAGTTCCCTTTGGGAACATCTCTCTTTCTCTCCTGCAAGCTGGTTCTCCAAAGCCTTCATTGTTCCTCTATTATTATTTACTGTTGGGTTCTGCAGCTGCAATCTTTCAGCCCATGGGCACGGTGCGTGTGGACAGCCTTGTCCGTTTGTCCCGCTGCTTTGAAACACTACCACGGCTGTCTGCAGTAAATCTGAGCCAGGGCTCTGTCCGGACAGACAGAGCATCAGCCCTGCGGCTGTTTGGACTGGGGTTTTTTTTTCATAGCCAGTGCTATGAAAATATGCACCAGTTGTGCACTGTGATTGTGCCTGATGCATCTCTCCGGGATGGACATTCTTTTCTAGTGGACATTCTTCACTTGTTTGGGAGATGTGAACAACTGACAGCTTTAGACTGTTGGATGTGATTTAACTGAGCATTGGGACTGGTGAATTACAGCATCTGCACCTCACAAAGTGCTTTAATTGATCTAGTTGGTAGAAAGATCTTCATCTGTTACCAGTTACCTTTGGAAACCCAGAGACGCACTGTCAAGTGACTGGGAAGGATGCTTTACAGTTAGATAACCACTTTTCTTCCTTTCCTACGTCTGCTTCCATCTTTAGAAGAGTTGTAGGGGAGCAAAGTAATGAACCAAACTGCTCTGAAAGAGACTGGGGGTGGGGTATCCTTCTTTTCTCCTTAATTGTAATACTGAGAATTAATTCAATTTCCAGCAGGAGCGAGGAGTTCCCAGCAGCCCTTAGACATCCAGATAAGGCTGAGCTGTTCATTCAGCCCCTTTGGGTTCTCTGGTACCTGCCTCACAGCCAACTGCTTCACATAAACTTTTTGGAGAGTTTTAAATTATTCAAGCATGACAGAGAGCAAGGGGTTTTGCATTCTTAATTGGCAAAGCCTTTTCCCACTCCAGTTTGGAGGCCCCTGAGCTGTCCTGCCAATTTATTCTGATCCTGATTCACAAGCCTTGCAAACATCTTCTCAGGGCTGCCCAAAAGCTCTGTCAATGTAACTGAATCCTCATCTGCCAGTTCTTATGATCTTCTCCTGAGGCTTTCCCAGTGCCCTCCTGTTTGACTTACAACCCCCCTCCTTGCAGCCACCCTGCCCTCCAGAGAAGCCTCAGTCTTTAGCTGTTAAAGAGACAATGCAAGAGGAGGGAAGGAAAGAGGCTGGGTAGCAGGTGAGCCCTCCAAACGGTACTAGCCACACATCCTCCCCAAGAAGGGGAGATTGAGGAAATAAATAGCTGAGGATGCTGAGAAAAGAAGGTTTAAAAAAAAAGAAAGAAAAAGACAAGGAAAAAAAAGGGAGAATAAAGAAAGAAGAGCCAGCAGAAAGGAAGGTCTCTCTCTACCTCTTCCTGTTTTTTTCTCCTCTCCTCCACACTTTCTTGTTCTAGCAGGACCTTCATCTCCCATTTATCTTCCTTGCCCCCTAGTGTTTCCTGCTACTGTCAGCAACTATCCCTATTGCCTTTCACAGCTTCCTAGCTGGACTCCTGCAAAAATGTGACCAACACCTTTGCAGGATGGCGCAGCCCGTCCTCAAGAAAGAGACCTGAACGTGGAGGCACAGGGCTTGTTGCCATAGGATTTTGTCAGTGTTTGGTACTTACCATACTACCACACAGCTTTGTCTGAGGCAGCTGGGATGGGTACCAACACTGGGATGTTCATATCATAGTCATGAGAGCTTGGCAAGAAGGAAGTGCTCTGAGAGACACTTCAAAATGCTTCTCCTTGTGCTCCTCCATTTTTTCCCTCTCCTCATCCCTTACTGTCTTTACCCAGTGCTCTGTATTTACCCCTCCTTTTCTGCAAACTGATGGTTGCATTTTCCCCTCTTTAAATTTTCCTGGCACCTTTCCACTGTTACACAGCCCTGTTCAAGTTCCTGGAGATTAATTTTTAGCTTTATTTATTCATTTCCCTTTCCCTCTTTCTCCTTCCACGCTCTTCTCCCCGCCCCTCCATACACATCTACTGATTTACAGTGGTAGCAGGAGGCTGATGTTCTCTGCTCACTACCTGCCATCCAGAGAGCCATTAGGGGCCAATTCATCATGGAAATGCCCCAGCCAAAGTGACTGGAAGATTCTTTACAGTCGCCGTCCCTGCCACAATCTCAAATGCTGCCCGGGGGTTTGGATTGCAACATGTCAGGCTGTCTGCTTGAGCATGGCTGTAAGTGAACTGTCTCAAGGCAGAAATATTATTTACAAGATAATGTGGCTTATGGAGAAGGGAAGAGAAAGAAAACTGACTGCCACTGCTGAGGACAGTGGAGAGCAGTCTCACGTTCTGATGACTACAGCATCCTGCCACTCAAAGTCACACAGCTCTGAGCTCTTAATTAAGGAACAGGGGAAGGCGATGTGTTGGATGCTGACCAATGGAGGCTTGTGTCACAACAGAAGTATCCTTGCACAGCAAGAGAAAAGATGGTTTGCGTGGAAGTCTTCAGGAAAAGGATGGGGGAATCAGTGTCACGACAATTCCCAGGGCAAATTCTTTATTGGTAGCAATGTCTCAGCATGGTGCTGGTAGTTCAAGTGCTTTGCAGTGATACAGTAAACATGCCAGTTCTCTGCTGTGCAATTTGTTGGTATTGACTAGAGAGGGGATTTTCCTGGGAAATGTTTATGCATCTCAGTTCACTTCTGGATAACAGCAGCAAATCTGAAAGGTGAAGGCTGGCTGTGAGGTGAGGTCTGGGGATAGGCTGTTGGCAATGGATTCGGGGCAGTCAGCTCTGCAATTGCACTTGGTACATGGGATTTTGGGGAGCCCAGCCTTCAAACTAAGGATGTGCTGACTCCATGGATGTGAGGTGGGACTAAGTGGTGGATTTTCACCATGAATAGTCCTGTGTAAGTTGTCCTATGTGATTTGGGAATGTGCACATACATTTTATAACCATGCACACATGTAAAGTGGGTATAATTTTGAGGTCTTGGGAACAGGTAGTTTAGTGGAGATGCTGGCTACCACTATGATACCCAAAGCTATAATTTTTGCAGAATAAGGTCCATGTAGTTCAGTATCAAGTCTCTAAGAGCAGCCAGTAACCAGTGCATTAAGAAGAGTACAAAAATCAGGTGTGACAGACAAGTTCTACAGTGTACCTTGTTCCCTCATCCATGTCTCGCTCCCCTCCCCAAAATTTCTTTTTCTTCTCCTCCTCCTCCTTCCTCTATTCCAATTATCTCCTTCTTTCATCACTGCCGGAGCTGTAAGTACAAAGTACCAATTAGCTAGTTTTCAAGTTTAATTAGGTTGGAAGGTAGAGCAAATTAAATCCTTTTATCGTACGTTTCAAAGCACTTTCCCATCAGGCCCATGGGATAGGTTTCCTTTGAATGAGGTCCATGTTAGTCACCAAGGAGCTGGCCCAAGCCACAGAGCTCTCCAGCCAAGGGGCAAACAGGAGATGAAATGCAAGATACGATGTATCTCCCCCTTGCCCCTAAATCCTACACTCAGGACATCTATTTGTAAGGTTTAAGGGTGCATATATGCTCTAACTCAGTAAATTGAGCATTGGTCCTTAGCTCTTCCAAGGTCTACATTAATAGCAAACTTCATTTCAACAGCACCAGGAATTTGGTGAAGACACTGTGACAAAGCCTTGCAGGTGGCTTTCAAGATCATTAAACAATATCAAGTAGAAGGTACATGAGTCCACCTGCACCACATGGGGTGGCTGCTTGGATGCACATTTATTCCCTAAGCCTTCTTTCTTCAAGGACAGAACAAAGGCACAAAAACGGATCCAGGAATAACTGTCTGATTTATGGGGAAATTGCAGAATAGAGTAAGGAAGTGGTTAGCTCTTGGAGACACAGTGGGCTGCAATTGTAGCCACAGATTTCAGTTCCATTTGAGCTCTGACTACGTTTCAGTATGGCCCATTTCCCCCCATGAAGCTGCCCACACAGCTGAGAAACCCAAGACAGTTTCAGAGCATGTTGGCGTCTTTGCTCCCAGAGTCCCTGGTTCTGCTGGTTTTGCACCTTACCAGTTGGTGTTGTCTGATGCTCTAACCCTCTCTCCTGTGCTTCCCTGTGTGTTGCAGATAAGCCACTACCTCAGGGTGCCCCAGGAGGCATTATTGGGATCGTGGGAGGAGTCATCGCAGCAGTTCTCATCATCAGTGTGGCTGTCACTGTAATTATTGTCTACAGGCGGCAACAAAAGAACCGCACTGAAACGGACAATGACCTGTAAGTAGCCCCACACTCACAGAAGTACAGCACACTGATGGTTCAGGTGCTGTTGGACAGGACAGTGGACAGAGAGCCCCGCTGGCTCTTCCACTACCTGCACACAAGAAGAGCCTGGCAGCAATCTGTTTTTTCCTGCCATTTCTTCCCGCATCCCACCCTCTGACTCTCTTCCATTCCTTGGGTCCCCTAGTGCTTTCCATCCTGCTCTCTCCTATTTTTGAACTCCTATGATAAGGCTTAAGTGGCAACTGAGGCACAACAGTATTCACCCAGATGCTGCCTTTGCTGTAGCATATCCTTGGACATGGTGCGGCAGCTCAGTGCCACTCTCACTTTCAGTGGCAAGAGAGGATCCTCCTCTTCCTTTTCCAGAGAAACAGCTTCAGGCTCCTGAATTACTCTGAACCACATTCTGTCATCAGAGAGGGGTCTCTTGATAGACCCTGAGCACCTCCGAATGTGTCCCAGAGAATCCATAAAGGATTCACATCCACTCAGTATTCCCGTTTTGTACATATGGTGCCAGCCTGAAGACATAAACTCCAGCAATATGAGAATAGGGAGAGGGGATGCCCCAGGGGCTCCTCTTTGACAGGTACTTGCTTTGCTCTGCCCTACACTGTGCAGCACACATCCCAGGCAGGGAATTTGGGTGTGTGGAGTTCAGCCTATGCAGTATGAACAGAGCCCTCTTCAGAAATGCTTACCCTGGCCTCTTCCTGAAAAGCTCTTTCTTGTCACTGCCTTTTCACAAAAAGCATCCCCGCCTTCCTTCCCATCTCATAGGGGAGGCAACGAAAGCCCAAAGGCTAGAAGTTGCTTTTATCTTCCACAACCCCCTCACCTCAATTGTTGTTACATCTTGGCCACGTTTTGTGCTCCATTTAATCCCATTTGAGAGAGGGCATTGGAGGATAGCGGGAGAGGGAGGGAAGAGAACCGGGAAAAGCAGGAGGAGAGACAGAAAGGCAGGCACGCAAACAAAACACCAGCACTACAAGGTGAAATTGCATCAACACCACTGGCCCTGTGATAGAGAGGCATTCAGACAATCCACTTCCCACAATGGCCCTCCACAAGGCACAGGGAAGAGCCACTTTAGCTGAGAATAGAAACACAATGGTACCCTAGTCTGCAGAGGTGCTGCCTCTATTGTGGAGGACCCTCCAAAGCCTACAAAAGTAAATAGCATTTATTTTCTTTAGAGCCACAAAGTCAATGTTTTTCAGAGCCTTAGGTGTCCATTTTACCCTCCCCCTCACCCATACACTTTGGTCCCACGCCAGAATCCATTGGGTTGGCCAAGGAAAGTCACCCATCCCTGTCAGAAGATCTGGTGAAGTTTGTACAGAAAGAAGGGAGGGGGAGCCAGCTAATTAGTCGATCAGAGTTTTAATAAGTTTTGTAAAAGGATTAGACTCATCTGTGCATATGAGCAGAATATGCAGAGACAGTCTCTAGGCTGGGATTATAATGGCTGCCAATCCTTATGCTCTGGGGCAAAAGCTGATCTCCTGACTGGGGTCAGGGATAAATGTTCCTGCGTGGCATAGCACATCTATGAGGAAGATTCAAACTCCTACTGGGAAGCCTGTGACAGGAGCTACTGTTCCAGATAAGCTCCTGGAGTGATGGTACCTTGTTGATTTGCAGTGACCACTACCAGACACTTTCTGGCACCCTAGAGCCATCAAATGAGTCACATCCCATGGGATGATTTAGAATCATTCAAAAAACAATGCCATGAGAGAAGTATCCCAGCTACACCCTCGGGATCTGCAATCCAACAAGGGGATTTGCTTGGAATTAGGAACAGAATGCTAGGAGGGAGTTTATTTCTATTTACAATTCTAATTGGGGTGAGAATGAGGGCACGGAGGGGGCTACTGAGAATAATCTATATGATTATATTGGCAGTTCGGTGACAAACACAATCAGAGCTTTGGTGCATGCAGGATCTAGCTTGTTATGGCACAACAAAGCAAGCAGACCCCATTTTCTTGCTCTCTAATCAGCAACCACTTCTTTGTCTGCAGAATTGACTTGCCTCCATCCCACAAACCTGCCCCTCCACCAAAGAGGAAACAGGAGATGAAAAGCCACCTGACTGCAGAAGACATCCAGGTATGCCTCCCCAGCCCAGCTGCAAGTCCCTTCCTCTGGCAAGAAAAATTGGTTCCAAGCAGCAGCTGCAGAGCCTAGATTTTGGAAAACTGTGTTTGCAAGAGCAAAGAAGTCCATGGTCTAAGTTTGAGGAGCAGCAAGTAAGGATTTGTCCGCCCAGAATTCCCAAAGATTGGCATTAATTTGGATCCTGCTTACTCCCTTTACCAGGGATTGAATTCTGAATGAAATGGTGTTCAGATGGGCTCTTAGGTATGCATTCCCTCTTGAGCATCCCCAGCACTTTGAATAACATAAGTGGTAGCAAGGGGTGTGAGAATAAAAGAAAGAGTAGAGGAGGCAAATAACACAGTAGGAGCAAGGGAGAAGGTAAGATGCACTGCCCTTCGAGGTGATAGCGATAGTGTCACCTGAAGCTGTGACAGAAGGATAGTACTTGCTCTCCTCAACCCTCTTCTCTCTCCTCTATTACAGGTTGTTCACTTAGACAACATGAAACACGAGGAGGAAATCCAGAAAATCCCTTTGCAGACTCCATACTACGACATGGCAGCCACCGAGCCCACTCCATACACTGACAAACTGGTAAGGAGTCCAGAGTGCTAATAGCACTGCCTGCCCTCATTCTCACCCCCAGCCTCACTGCCTTTCACACAGGATCTCTCACCCTAAAAACCAAAGGCCCCCCAGCCATCCACAAGGGTGAACAAGCAGCCTTCACAGTCCAGGAGCATCCTCTCCTGGAGGAAGACAACCTCCACACTCCAATCTCAGCCCACCTCTCAAATACTACTGACCTTAATTCAGCACTGGCCTCTTTTGCCCTTGGTTGCCATATGTCCTTTATGGGTCATTCCGCTGTAACACACCCTGATTATTCAAAATCTTCATTAGAGGACTATCACAACCTGTGGTAGTCTCATCTTTACCTACATGTGACCGCTAAGCCAACAAGCCAGCTATCCCACCCCAGTCACTCTTCACCTGCTGCAGTCGAGTCCCTGTTAGAGTTTGCAGCTGAATGAAGGAACTCTCAAGGAGCAACATGCCCTGTAGTGAGAGCTTCACAAAGCAATTATCTGCAGGGCAGAGCATGCCAGTGTTCGACTCTCAATTGACAACAAGTTCTTTAAACCCCCTTTTTTTGTGTGTGGATTTGTTCAGCCTCAAATAGGGAGATGCTAATGTGAGGTGGCAGCAGCAGAGAGATTAAGGGTCAGGAAGAGATGTTAGCAGCCACACAGGAAAGGCTGGTTTTCAAGGACTGAGGCTGAAGAAAGAAATGTTAGATTCAAAGGGCAAAGGCATAGGAAACAGAAAAAAAAAGTGGGATTAGAGTCCTCCCTTGATGAGAAAACAGAAAACCTTCCTTCTCCCAGGTCTTAGACGACATCCTTTCCCTACTTCACCCAATGGTATGGGGCTGCTCTCCACCACCTTCCATGGGAGACACAGACCCCATATATATATATTGCATGTCTCTCTCAAGCTCTTCCTCCTGGAGGGTGGTGCAGAGCACTACACACTAAGCCTGGTGCTTCTAGTTCTCAGCAACGTAAATCAATTTGAGAGAGCTTTATAAATATCAGCCCATACTAGAGTAATAGTTTATGAACATAACTAATTATAACCCTCCCTCCAGTTCATCCTGGTATGACCCTTTAATGTGTATTCCTGTGCAGATAGGGCCCAGTGACCTTTAGCTAGCAGAAGGTTGCCGTGAAACAGATGCTGAGGGCATTGGATATAAAAGAACATAGTTCTGTGCTGAGCTGTGTTGATGTGATCCTATTTACTTCATCCTAGCTAAACATGGTGGGTGTCCCTAAAGAAAAACTTCACTTTAGAGCCCTCCCTCAGTCCTGGGTCTTGTCTCCAGCACTTTCTAATCCTTGCTGGAGTGGTAGCCGAGTTTTAAATGAAGGACAGGATGATAGAGCCAGACGGGCTGCTCTGTGGAAAGCATCCGAGGGCTGAATTTCAGGCAGCAGGAGGATGGAGGAGCTCATTTCAGGAAATAACGAGCAGTCAGTTAATTAAGTGGCAGAGTTAGTGATGTGAGATGGGGCCTGATGGGTAGCTGCTCTGTAACCATGGGAACTGAGTTTGCTGCTTTCAATCCTGGTCTGAGAAGATGTATTTCTATGTCCTGTGCTTGGCACTTGCTGCTCCTTACCCGTGGTTTTAGCCAAGAGGCGGTGGACTGTGGAGCCCTCATTTCAGTTGGCCCACAAAGAAACTCCCTTTGCAATAGGGATGCGGTGTCTGGGTGACTCAACCGCTGCTGCCACAGCTCTGCCTGCTCTTGGCACAAGTCTAGCACAGCTGTGAGTTGGACCTGTGCTCTGGTCAGCTTGGCTGGCAGTCCCTGTAAATGGTAGGAGGCTCCCCCACCACGCACATGCGCCATGCTTTGGCTTTTTGCCCCGGGAACAAGATGAGGCTTGCTCCCATTTCTTGCTAAATGGCTGTATCCTTTGGGCATGCAGCAGGCTATTCAAGTTTGTGACTGGCAAGGGGAAGGAAGGTGTCACTTTGCTGCCAAGCAGTGCTAGGTTTGCTGGATTCTTCCCAGAAAACACAGGCAGTATGTGCTGCCACAGCCAGGTGTGCATCACGTTGCCCAGCCACACTTTGCAAAGGAGTCAGCTCTTACCCTTCTCCATCCAGGACCACTCATGGGCATCACTTTTTTCACCCCTAAAATATTGCAGAGGCCTCCTGTTCATGCCACACACGACACTTCGCTGCAGTGGAGAGGCTGAGGAGTGCCCAAGTGGGAAGGCACTTACATGGAAACCTCCAGGGAACAGCAGCAGGGACAGTGGCTGTTTCCAAAACCAGCACGCTCAGCTCAGGCCCAGTAACCACACTCCAATGGCTAAGGGACTGGCCAAGGCAAGCTAGACCTGCATGGTCCTTCACCCGAAAGATGGCTCAGCTGGAGGATGAGAAGGGAACCACATTTCCTTCAGCTTCACTGGGTCTCTGCCAACCTCACTTTGCTGCAGCCCCCCTCCTGTTGTGGTCAGACACAGATAGAGGCAGCTATTCTGCTGTATACGTGGTTCTGGGATCCTCTGGAGGGGAAGGCACAAGAGAAAGGCAGGATATTCTTGGTCTGCTTGCACTTCACCTGGATATTTGTCTTGGAAGGGTAGTGAAGAAGATGAGATTTGAAGGGAACAATTCTACAGGAAAATGGAGTGGGTGCATTCAGCTTTAAATGAATTGTGCAAAACCTTGTAATTTGGGATAAACTAGATTCATCACCAGGCAGCATGAAAGTCACTGCCTGGGGTTGACAATTTCAAAGCACTAGAACCGGAGTCAGAAAGTGATTAGTGATGGCAAAGAGGGAGGAAGGGAGAAAACCGGAGAGGTGCTGGTTGAAAATAGAAGAGGCAGGTGGTGGAGGAATCCACAAAGCGGGTGTGTGCGGACGTGTGTGGATGTGTGCTGGCAGGGGACCAGGTGAAGGGGAGAGGCTGGGGCACATCTGCAGGAACAGGATACCTGCTGAAGGGAGCAGGGGTGGGCCCTGTGTCAAATGAATATGTATGTTACATGTTACATGTTGCAAACTGTGGGAAAGATAACATGAAGCTGACAGCACAAAAATACACGAGGACAGTGTAGGGGACAATTAAGGGTATAGAAGTGGGCATGGGCGTGAAAGGGCTGCCTGTAGCATTTGTCCCTGAGCTCTTATAGGGCAAGCTTTGGTTTATGTGAGGATATCTAAGCAGGAGTGAATGGGATGGAAAGGTGAGCATGTGTTTCAGATAACACCTACAAAGGCTATGCGTGTCTGAGAGTGCTGGTACCCACGCGTGTCAGTGTGCAGAGTAACACGTGTGGGTAAAGGCAGAGGTGTGCTCTGTGTGCATATGGCAGTACCTACGTGTCCTGTAGATGCTGTGTGTTTGTGAGAGGGAGCCGTGGAGGTATGAGTGCACATAGGAGCAGAAGTATGATTAGTGTACGTGTCAGCAATACCCATTTGCACAGGTAGAAGGGAAAGTTTCATTGCTGCAGACAGCAAAATAATTCCTTTCAGTTTACAGGGCAATTACCAGGGTGCCGATGCTGATGATTTACACAGAGCGCTTGCATGTGGCAGTGCTCGACCTTGTATACAAGTCACATTATTGATATTGTAATAAATTTTCTCCAAACAAGCAGCAGGGAGTAGGAGAAAGCCCAAGAGTGGCAGAAAGCAGGGGAACTCCATGAAGAAAACACCTCCAGTGGGAAGATAGCACTATTTTGGAGAGGAGTGAGGCAAAGTAGACAGGATAGGATTGAGGAGGTAAAGACTTAGTCTGCCTCTCTCCGAGACTAGAGGAAGTCCCAAAATACAAAGTTCAGGTGGAAAGAGTTCTGCAGGGCATAGATTTAGGATGAAGATTGCAATTTGCATTAATAATTTCCTTAAATGTCCATAGACACTCAGTCTGGGTCCCGACACAAAGCAGAGAGGCCATAGGATACACAGCTTTCATGCCAACAACTTGCCCCTGCAATCTGGCCACCTCCCCAAGGACAGGTCAGGGGGTGACCTCAAGCCTCCTGGTCCTCCAACATCCAGCTTTGCTCAGCACCACAAGGGAACCGGACATTGGAAACGTCACTGGAGCAGTGTTGCCTTTCCCCTTCATCCCCATGGCTGGGAGACACCAGCACGGAGCCAAACGCCACCATAGAACAGCACGGCAGTCAGAGATAATCACTCACTGAATAACCCCTTCCAGCAACAGGCAGTAAACCAGCTCATTTCAGGACTATAAACTTCTGAAAATGGCTCTGCCACAGCTGGTACATGGCTGAGGACACTTCCCAACAAAGAGAAGAGAAACATTTTCAAATTAAACACCTTTTGCACAATTGCTATGTGATGCAGCCATTTTAGGAAGGGGATAGAGGAATTGGAAAGCTATTTCATTTGGAAGAGACAACTCTCTCATCTCAGAGAGGGTTAGCAGATGCTTGGGTAATGCTGGCACAGAAAACAGGCCCAAAAGTGAGTATTAAAGAAACTCCACAGGGCAAGTAGCCAGGGTACCCCCTCACACCTCCACTACTGATACCAGGGCTCCTCCTGGTGACTTATTTTCCCCACTGAGCAATGAGGTTTCAAGGCCATCCTGCATTCCAGAGTTCTCTGACCATTATTATTTGCAAAGCATGAAAGATGTCTGGGTAGGAACGATCAGACAAATTGGATAATATTCCATTCATGCAGTTCTTGCTGATAAGCCCGCTTAGTAAGGGAATACCTATAAATATTTTTATGCCAAAGAAGGATGCTTTTAGCATCTATTAGACATTATTACAATGACAAAATCATGCTGCATAGTTAATCTGCAATAGCATACTGTGCAGTAAAGCCTTGCGTTAAAACGTAGCACTTAGGAACTCTACAGCCCCCATGCTAGGACAAAACAATAGTATTGGCTAAGGAGTGTCACTTCCCTATGGCAATGTGCCTGCTGCAAACCTGCCATCCAAGCTATGGCTTTGAAGCCGCTCCCCTCCGGGCACCTCCTTCCCAACACCTAAAAATCAAGCCTTCTCCATGATTTTCACTCGTGCTCCCAACCCTACATTTGCCTCCAGTGTGCTGCGATGAGCCCCAAATTCCTGGGTCAAAGCTGACAGCTGAGGTATCCCATAAGGTTTGAATTCACTGAACCACCCCTAAGGAAAATGCTGATCCTGGAGAGGTCAATGGGAAGGTCAGAGCAGTAGGATGCTGCTGGGAGCAGCCCCAGTAGGGGCAGTTGCTGGGAGCACTGCCAACCTGGGCTGGGTCACTCAGCTCAGTGGTGGATTTGGGAAGCAGCGCCACTGGGATCTTTGCTTTGATTTGGGATTTTTACCTGACTGATTGTTCATTACCTCCCAACCTCCCTCTTTTTAACTGTTTTTTTCTTCCCCCTCCCCCCCACCTCCCCCCTCCCTTTTCTTCTTTCTCCCTCCACCCTTCACACACTCTCTCTCCCATCTCATTCACTCGCTCCCCACCTTCTGCATGGTTCCTATGTTCTCACTCCCCTGCCTCCCCACTTCAACCCCACTCCCCCCCTTCTGTGTCCCCACCGCCCTGCTGCTCTCTTCTCTCCAGAACTCTGACAACAAGGACTGTGATGTCCACTATGCAGAGCTGGACACTTCCGCTCTGGCCTCGTCACCCAGTCCTCGGACCTCCATCCATGCTGGCGGAGACCTAGTCGAGTATGCAACCATCCAGCCCAACTTACGCTAGCGCATGTCACTGTAGGCCCTTTCCCCTCAGATTCTGGCCTCAAGGTACACACAATCGCACTCTGCCTTCCTCACTGCGCCCCTCCAAAGTCAGTGCTCCCTCCTGCATCTCCTCCCCTTTCTGTGGAGTGGCCCCCATGCATCCAGTCTGTCCTCCTCCCCACTCCCTCTACCTCCTGCATGCCGCCTGCTCTCTTTACTACCCTTGTTTCTGGGGTGCTGACAGGAATGCCTTTGCTTTATCTTGCCTTCTGTGCATGATCTTTGCAGCGTTTTCCTTTGCTTTATACAGTGAGGAGAGGCATGTGGGAAGGGGAGAGGGTTAATGGCTTTGTTTTGGGACAGAGGTGGTCCCCTCCCTTCAGTCAGTATGGCTGGAGACACAGGAAGAAACGAGGTGGGTTTGAAGGGTACACCTCTTGGTGTGGGATTTGGCTTGGGGAGTTTTTGTAAGGCTCAGCAGCAATACTAGGATGTGCAGAAACTGCAGCCAAAAATCTTGCAGAGATGTTAAGGGGGCCTTTCCAAGCTAGTCGGTACAAGACAGGGAGTGAAAGAGAAGGGGAATGACTGAAAGAAGGTAAAAAAAAAAAAAAGAACAGAAGAGTTTGTGCACATGGAAGCAACTATAGATAAAATGGAACATATGTGCATGTGTGAAAGAACAAGGTGGGAGAGTATGTGAGAGAAGATGGGAACACATAAAGGTTCCTGCATCTGAAAGAGTCAGTGAATAAGAGCCAGTCGGAGAAGGACTGCATATGCAAAAATAAAAGAGCTTGTGTTGCATGGTGCAGACAGCATGCTTGGATGTTTCAGAGAGAGGGAAAAAGATTATTTTCTTTGGTTCTCTCCTTTTCAAAATCAGAGAACAGACCTGACTGTTTATCTGACCACTTTGTTTAATTGTCACCAAGCTCCTTCAAGCTCAGGTCCTGTGGCAGGGACTGATTAGGACTCGGCTTGCATTTAAACCTACAAGTTGTTCTGGACCATCTCTAGCTACCAGTGACCCTCTGAAATGGAATGATGTTTGCAGTGGAAATGGGGGTCTTCAGCTCTTCTTACATTCTCTTACCCTGTAATCATACCCTTTTCTCAGGTATTAAAGTCACCAGGTTCCTATCTTAAATGGAGTCAACTCTCCCATCACAGGGGAGATTTTCTAGGTGATGCCAAGTTGTTGGCCAAGAAAGTGCCATTGGCAGCCCTCTCCTTGGCTATGGCTCTCCCTTGCTCCGTGCAAAAGGATAAGCAGGAGAACAATGGTGTTTTTAAAAAGTCCCACAGGCCAGTCTGGTGGATTAATGCCCCCTTGCAGACTAGGAATATCTGTGCTAACAGGTGGGTGAAGGTGGAGCAGGAACGCCCGGGTGCAAGGTGTGCAATGGATTAGTTCCGTTTGCCTTTATCCCTGTGGTCCCTGCTTTTCCTGTGTTGGAAGCAGCCCTGTAGTTCCCTTGCTGTAGCAAAAGCCTTCCTAGGTAAGTGTCTGCAGCAGGCCTGGCCCGGACCAGAATGGTAACCTCTTTCTCTTGCGGTATCTCGCCCACCCCTGCTCCCAGAATGAGGATCAAGGTCTTCGTAGACGTAACAAGTGAGAGTGGACAGTAAGTTTTGGATTGATTTGGTTTTTCTTTTCTCCATTTGGTGATGGGGTCTGTTTGTCACAGGAGAGAGGTGCTGATTAGATCCCAGGCACCTGCCTGCCTGTCACCAACAGGCAGCAGCACTGCCAGCCTGTTGCACGCACAGGGAGGATGAAAATGCCAGCCCAGAGGAAGATGAGGTTTGAAACCAGCTGCCCTCCTTTATGCCTTCATCTCTAATTCCCAACATTTTCTTGGGCTGGACTGGAGGACCACTCCCACAGTTACAAACAAGGCAAGTGCTCCCTAATCCATCTTGGGAGGTCTCGCCTTGTCCTCCCTGTGGTGCGGGATTTTATTGTCAG
This sequence comes from Gallinago undulata, assembly GCA_026546715.1. Lineage (NCBI taxonomy): Eukaryota > Metazoa > Chordata > Aves > Charadriiformes > Scolopacidae > Gallinago > Gallinago undulata. The sequence goes on from JAOTQQ010000010.1 coordinate 5,224,462, forward strand.
CAAAAGGACAGTAATCCTCCAAATCCAAATTTGGAAATTCTCCCAGTTCCTCTGAAGTAAAAATAAAGCCAGTCATATGGTGCTTTGAAGGTGTAATCTCACCGCCACAAAATCTCCCTAAGACACACCACAGATCAGGGCAGTTGGGTTTGGTTTGGTTTTTTTTCATACTTTTTTAATTATTTCCTCACCCTTCATGTCCCCACACTGCTGCTCAGTTTTGTTTGGGAATTTCTTGTCCCTGTTACAGCAAGAATAGCTCAAAACCATGAGACTTCCACCAAAATCCCAGCAAATTACTGATCAGGGTTCAGATTCCCAGCTCTGCTTTCTAATCTCCCTATAAAAGTAGTAAACGTGCACCAGTTACAGATTTGGTGCAGACTGAGCTGGGGATATTGGAGAACCATCAAATGTAGCAGCCTTGACTCAGTTCCCTCTTGCCACATCTCCTTCCTATCAAGACCAAGGTTGTCTGAATACCTGCCCAGGTCAGTAGTCACACTTCCAATTTTCAGAAAATATAAAGCAAATAACTAAGGTGACTCCTTATTAGTTTCCTGTTAGTAAAAAAGTATAACAGTCCTGCCCTGACTCCAGAATGGTAGAGAAGGACTCGGGAGAGAAACAGCAAGGAGGAAAATGTTTAAGATTATTGATGGACTAAGATGCTATAGGAACACAGAGCAGGTACGTACTATAGACAGCAAGAGAAAGACTTAAAAGCATGCTGGAAGAAGGAATGCAACTTTATGAGCAAGTTTTCTGCATAAGTAATACTTGCATGTGCCTGTGGGTGCATCCCTCATCATAGGTCCTTGCACTGTATTTTGGAAATTTCAGCCTTCCTCATGCTCAACCTTTTCTTTTTCTGGACCCAGGAGTGAGTCCCTCTGTCTTGCTTGCCCTCAGTTTTGTCCTCACAAAAGTCCACCACTCCTAAAAGCAAGGTCACAGGCACTGGTTCCCACTCATCCCCGATATGTTAGTGTTTCTTCTTTACTCAGGACAGTGATTATTCCAGGACCTCCCTCACAAATAAGGTATCAAACAGGGAGCAGGAGCATGCCAGGAGGTACCTAAAGTGGTGCCCATACTTGGAAGCTTAGAAACAGGAAGAAGACGATGTGAGGCTCCCAACACCACCAAGAAATGTTCTTATTTTCTGTCCATCAGCCTATGCTGCATCCCAAAATTCAAAACCAACTGATGGAGAGGGTCAGAGTAGTGGCAGCCCAAAGTTTGAGTAGTTTTGAACAACAGGGGCTTTTCCCAACCAGGGAACAGGCTAACACATCTGATAAATGCATGAATGTGCACTGTGTTTGCTTTGAGTTTGGCCAAGCAGAGAAAGCCAGCCTGCTTGTGTTTATGAGCCAGGCTGCAAGACTAAAGTTTAAGCCACATGAGAGGTTACTAACTGGCTCTTGAGCTTTTGAGCAGCAGCAGAAACCACAGTCCTCTGGAGCGGTATCTGTCCAACTCTCACATGTAATAGTCTATGTATTTTCCAGAGGAAAATACAGCAGAGAAATCCTCAGGACACTGAGAAGGACTTTTTTTTCACTTTTTGACCAGTAAGAACTCATTATTTCAAGATGATTACAAGTATAGAATATGATCAGATCAGAGGGAATGTTATCTGCAGCACACCTAGTTTTACCAAAGAGATGATCTGCAAATAGAAAAAAGCTGGAGACAGGTGTAGAGGGGATGGAGAAAGGTTGAGAGTAAGTCATGGCAGAAATGAAAGCTCTCTAATGCAATCAAATAAAGACTGTTTAAAGGTAATCTTCCAGGCTGTCTGAAATGGATAGATTGCTGACATCCCCTTTAATCAAGCTCTTGAAAATAAAACTGAGAGGGGAGGCTGTAACCCAGATAATGAAGAATTGTATGGAGTCATGCTGGAAACAAAGGCAAGTGGGAGAAATCAGGTGGGAGAAGGTGGCAGAATTGTGTGTCAGTTCAATTTAATTAGTTCATTATCTCTAATTTAATTTCAAACTTTGTTAAAGATAAATTAGATTTGGGAAAAGTCACAGTGGGACTGGGGAAGGAAGTCAACGGGCACTGGCTACTAAATATGTTAAAAACCCGACTGATTTTGTTCTCTTCCCTTTTGCTACTTAGAAATGAGATCAGGGAACAAAGCCAGGGTGATGCGACTCCTGGCTTCACAAAGGTGAAAGGAGACAGGAAAGTCTCTTCCTTTGAGCCTGATACTGGCATTCTCCAGCTGCGCTGCTCTGGCCCTACTCCCTCCCGTGAAGAACCAGCACAAAACACTAGCTGGAGAGGAAAGACAAGCTTGTTCATACACACCTAGCCAAAAAGAACATTGCATGTAGTTTCTTTAGCCCTACTTCACAGATGCTTGTTCCATGCCCACATTAAGTTACAGATAAACAGAAAGAAATATGCTTTGCTGACCCAGTATGTTGTCAATAGGCAGCCCATAAAATAGTATCTCATGACCCCTGTTGCTTCTTTCAGTGTTAGATGCTAACAACCATCTCAATTTACACAAGATGTATACTTATGTTAACTAAGAATCTCTTTCCTATTAGACCTCTCCATTTATTAGACCTTTCAAGTGTACATATTAGTATGAAGTCCCACACTTTCCTGTTGTGTGCTCAAAAAGCGTATAAACCTACGATCCCATTTAACAGATATCAGATTGCTAGCTTTGATAAGAGACCTTCTTGCCTGCTATGTCCTGCCAAATTTCATTGTTTCATTGTCACTGAGACAACATCCCCTTCAGGTTAGCTTTATCCAGAAAGTTGAGCTATCAGTTAATGACTTACCTCTATAAAGCAGGAGGTGAACATGGAGTTCTGTTAGGTCTGAGATTTCTTGAGAGTAGATTACACAGGAAAAAGACCCTCATACGTTCCCTGCCAGCTAACTCTCCCTAGCTGTTAGCCCCTCTTTATCCCTTTTTATCAGCTGGTGCAATCAGAAGAATAGCAAACAGCTGTTCTTTGTCCCTTGCCTCCCTTATGGTATGGATCCCTGTTTACAGCATAGAATTTGTATGAAGGTAACTGTCTCCAGGCTTGAAGCATGTGTTGCTACAACCTGCCCAGTTTTCCAGCCACAGGATTGTGTGTGGTACAGTGTAAAACTGAGCCTCCAATTCTGTAGAGGTGTAAACTTTCCATGTAAATATATTTCCCATCTGGGAACAGGAGAGCTGTGAGTCAGGGCTGCCTAGAGCAGGTAGGAAGAAGTTGCAGTGGTTAAGGTAGAGTTCGTGAAGCTTCCTCATGTTCCCTGGCTTGGGTTCCCCCAGTTAAATGCTGTAATGCTGCACAGCAGCTCTTCACCTTTTTATTTTGCAATTAAAAGCCAGAAATGGACAAAAACCTCATAAGGTAGCTGTGGGAATGGCCCACCTGAATTTCAGGTACCAGTGCAGCAATTCTGAATAGATGAGGATTAGAGCCTATTATTATTTGCTATCTGGCCATGTCAAGATCACTGACTTTTAAAAGTTTAAGTGGTGGAATATACATTTTTGCCAAGAAAAGGGAAATGAAATTCAGATTGACCTTGGCATTGCTGCTGTTTTCCTGGTGCTCAGACAAACTTTTCATCCTCTAGTGGTCTTCATTGCTCTTAGTGAGGCTGTTCCTGAAATTGCCATAAGACTGTGCAATCCTGAAACTTGCTTGTTGCCTCTTCTAGCAGTCACAGCCATTAATAAATTATCATCGACACTTTGTTTTCTATATGATTTTTTTAAGCGTTCTGGTGAAATATTTATCCAGGAACTGGCAGCAGATGAGCAGAGCAGATTGTTCAGTTCCTTCAGGCATTTTCTCCTGAGGGTCAAATCTTTGTCCTTTCCACTAAACCGACTGTTTCTGGTATTTTGAATGAGAACAAGGAAGGGCTCAAGGGCAAGTTACTTGCTTCAACCAGCCCCAATTCAAACCACAGGCATAAAATGTGATTGCCAGTGCATTTGCTCTCTCTTAAAGAAGAGATTAGCCCTTGGTGAGAGCCCATGAATGTGGGTTGATTTTAAAGACCAAAAGCATTGTCCTCGCTAGATGTCCCTCCTGCTTGGGTCATCTTGCAGGGCTTCAGACCGGAGGAAAGGGTTTGTGAGCGGGGAGGAATCCTTCCCATCTGCTGCCACCCTCTGGGGAGCCAGTCCTGGGCCGTGGGAAAGCTCTGCGCTCCTGGGAGGTTACACAGGCGTCCCCCGGGCACACCAGGAGAGCAGGGGCGTCTCTGTCTTCCTTTTGCTGCCGTTTGCATGGAGCTTTCTGGGAGAAAAAGGGTCTCTGCGATTTTTGCACTCGAAGAAGCAGTGTTCTTTCAGTAGCGCTGGCCACACCTCTGCAAAATTATCTCAAAGGAAATCAAAGCACTTTGGACTCCGAGGGGTTTTCATTTCATTTGGCACTCAAAGAGGAAGAATCAGATTTTGCAAAGCATCCATAAGAATACATTCCATCAGAGGGAAGATCGTGGGACCACAAAACGGTCTCGGTCTTTATAATCTCTGTAGTTGATTTGATTTACAAAACTGGCCCCAAGGCTTTCAGTGGGACTGCTCACACAGGTAGAGCTCAGCACATGCACTCTTATCTACTGGGTAAACGTTAGATACAATAACCTATTTTGCCTTCAAAGTCCCTGGTCAGACACATGTGCCCTTTAAACAAAAGAGCATGAGCCTGGATTAGATTAATGATGCATATAAACACTGCTTTATCAAAACTCAGGTGTGGAAGAGTTAGGAAAATTGAAAATAAACTGTCCTTTCTTGGCTGACTGCTTATTTTATCCAGAGAGGCAGAGCATTTACAGACAAGGGGCAAAACACGCAAAGTCTATACATATTCATCAGCAATATGGATAAGTCAGGAAGTGAGACCAAATATTTGAAACATGAGAATTTATCACCTGGGTTTCTATTTCTCTGAAGCAGAACGCAGAATTATTTAATTTTCCATCCTACTTGTTACATGTGTGTCTCAGCAAGGAACCGAAGAGTTGTATGTTTTATAGCCAATGATCCCAGAGTTTTCACCCATTGACTTTTGTCTCTACTTACAGAACTTTGGAAAGTGTCACTCAGAGATATCGAATGCGAGTGATTACCTGACCCGCTGTTACTCACATGAAGATCGATATCTGGGGAAGATCCCTCATGTCTATACCCCGTTGTCAGATCTCCCACAAGATCTTTATCCTCATCATTCTGACATCTCCTTCTGCTGCCCACCTCCCGGTTCCCGGGCTCCTTACATCTGTCCTAAGGAACAGTATGTTTAAAGTGTCAACACAGCAAAATGAAGAAGCTAATGTTTTTCATTCTCTTCACCCTGTTGCTCAACAACCAAGGCCTTTTAGATACCCCCTTTGCCATGGCTTATTTTATTTATTGATTTTAAAATTTTGGTTCAATTGTAATTGACATGATTAGGTTAAGTATCTGCCTGGCTTGCTAATGCTCAAGGGAACACTCTGCCTTCGCCCACATCTCAGTCAGTACTTGCATCTTTCTTTTCTCATCTTGGCCCTTCTGTATCAAGCTGGCTACGTGTGTGCATGTGTATGTGGGTTACAGCTGCCCTGTGTTGGATGGGATGTGCCCAACGTGATTAAATGTCCGTAGGTTCCCTTGTGTCAATCTCTACACTGTTTGCACCAGAGTAGCCGGGTGTGGATTCTTCACCTCCCTTGTTCCAGGTTGTGTGAAGTTTTACAGCACAGCCATTGCTCAAATCTAAGGCTGTAGCACTTTTTTTTTCCCCTCCTTTGGAGAAATTTGTTTCCCCCTTGGCAGTGAGGATAGGAAACCCCCGTTGTGAAGAGATAAACAGCCAAGACTGCTGAACTAAACAATAAGATGCTTATAATGAAAAGATGCTCAAAACCAACCCAAGAACAGAAAAGAGCTTGGTTTAGGGGTTTTGTTTCTGTCCTTTTTCCCTCCTGCTCCCACTCCCAATTTCTTGGATTGACTTTTTTAAATCCAGATGGCACGGGACATATTTTGAAGCTAACATATTTGGAGAAAGCATCCTTTAAATAACAGTCTCATAACCTGAAACCCAAAGGGGAAAAAAATTAGAAAGGAAAACATTCTCTCTAATTTTCCTTTTCAAAGCCTAACGTGATCCCCCACTAGCTTCCTCCTCTCTTCCTTGCATCTGTTGATTGGAATTTTAAAATGAACTCAGGCAGAATATACAGAATAATCACAATTTCAGGTAATCTTCTTGCTCTTAATGAAGGATAAAAGCCAATAGAGGAATCTGGCCTTCTAACTTTTTTTAAAAGCATCTTAGTTTTGGGACTACAAATTTTTTGATATTGGAGTATGTGTGGGTGTCTAAATCCAAACATGTATATTCCTGTGACCACAAAGTGTTTTAGAGAAGGCAATTTATCTCCACATCACATTTGTGTTCACTTGTATTAGAGGAAAAATAAATATAGATAAACACTTAAATGTATATAAAAGCAAAGAAGAGGAGAAAAAGGAATGAACATCCTGTCTAAGAGCTTGGTTTCAAGGATAACTTTCATCTGTTTCACCCAGGTATGGCATAGAAGAGATGACGGCTGGGACAGTTCTGAACAAGGGGATATGCCTTCTTGGTGAATGGGCATTTACTTTCCTTTGTCTCAGGTTGGGTATTTGGCATTCTTCAGACATTTCACACTTAACATCACTCTGGAAACAATGAGGATGTTTGAGCAAAGTGCATGTGGGTGGGAGAGATGGGGACCACACCATTATCCTGTTGCTCAGACAGCAAACATCTCAGTGCTACTTGTACAAATAAAGAGTGAAACTACCATCAAGATGAAAGCCTCCCCATAAGAGGAGGTATGAATACCGTGTTGGACGCTACCAGCCCAGCTCCTGCCATGCCACATGGACTGAGGCACCATTTTATTTTTCTATATCTAAATCTAAACAGCTATAGTTGTTCTATGCACTTTTTGTGTTCCCATCACCTAGAGAAGCCTCAAGACTCATCCTGCTTGTCCCTCTTCCTCCACAGAGAAGCACATCTGCATTCACACTACCTCATGATTACCCTGCAGGCTAATAAATAGATCTCTATATAACAGCGAAGTTTATACTTCAGTTAGTTAGGCAATATAGCTCTGTGTGAGGATGATGCCACATGCATGGATCCCCATGGGCCCTTGCATGGCATACAATACACCCTTGGAGAACCAACTCTTCCCACCCCTCTTTCCCTGCTTCCTCAGTGCACGTTGCCACTTTGAGCTTTAGAGAGACAGCATAGTAGCTGATCGCTGCACAATGTGGAGAGGTGGTTTCCTGCTGGGAAGTGGTTTCCCATTAGATGGACAGGTTGTTGTATCAGGTAGGTGACCTGGCTCTGGTTGGCTGGGTGTGGTGTGGATGAAAGGGCACTGATGCATCACTTGGCCAAGCTGAAATGGCCAGTACCGCTAACAGGCATAGCAGCTTTCATATGTGCTACTGCATGTAGCGCTCTCATTCCCAGAGGATCAGGGGACTGTATAGACATAGCCTGAGAGCATTAAACACAACTTTTCCAATACTATCCTTTTGGTTTTGGCTGATGGAACCCTCTTTAGAGTCATTTGGATTCACATTTCCTCTGCCGGTCTCCAGAGAATTCAGCTAGTCATCTCCTTACACCAATGGACTCAAGTGTCTTGATTCAGATAATGTATTTCTCTCTCATTTTCCTCTCAACACACCTTGGGGTACTTTCTGGTTACCACAGAGCTGGAAATTGGGTGTGCTCTGAACTGAAGCCACAGCCAACACATTAATCCCAGGAAGGGAAGCATGCTTTAGAGCCTGCAAAATCTGCCTTTGGTCACTGTTCAGAAAGGTGATGTGGTACTGGAAAACCCAGGGGACTGTAACATCCTGGAATCAACACAGCACCACTGACCATGGAGAAAAACCAAGCATAAGTCCATTACATGCTTTCCTATTTGCATGCCTGTAATAGCAGGATGCTGCCTGCACAGCAGCAATTAACGTATATTTGATTGGGAGCCTTCACCTGGTGCCATTTCAGACAGATCTAAGGATTTAAATGAGAAGTGGAATACGGTCAGGTCTTCAGTTATGTAAGGAAACAAGTTAGATAAAATGGTTTCTTGCCAGAGGAGTCAGAGAACGTGTTGCAGGTAGTTTTCTGCCTGTGGCTGGAGGAAGGATGCTTTGATGAGGAAGGGGAAGGCAGAATACATACTGCAGCATTACAGAGAAACTCTGGTTGCCTTGTGCAGCTTTGAATTTGAGCTGCCCACAGAACACTGCCACAAAGGGTTTTACTGTGCTTTTCAGCAAAGCAAAAGGATTTCAATCCTACCTAGAATGGGGAAAAGCACGAAAAGCCTAAATTCAAAGCAGTAGTTTGACTTATGCCAGCACATACATTAAGCTTAGAAATCTCTTGGTTCTTTTTGCCTCTTAAGATTCTCTCTTCTCCTTAAGAACTGGGTTGGTCTCAAAAAAATGGCAAAAGAGAGTCTCCACATACCACCAAATTCCTTCCTACCCTAGGAGAAGGGGGAAAACCCCTAAAGAAAGAGATTATGAGATTCAAGTCTGTTGTTTCAGTTTTACAAAGCTGCATTTAGAAATGGTTGAGATTCAGAGCTCTCATTCCTCTCTCCCTTTCCCTACATTTGCACGTTTGCCTAATGGCTGTTTCCAAACTTTGCTGTACCTGTTGCCATGGGCTTAACATTTCGAGCTTTGCTCCACGATAAGGCAACCCATGTCTGCGGTGACCCTGTCAGCGCAGAAATCCTGCTGCAGCAATGCTAATGAGAGGTGTTTCCCTCCTGCCATGGTGAAACTCAATTTTAAAAGATCCCTTCTCCAGGAACAGACCCATCCAGTAACGCTGTTGGGCGTAGATTGCTGAACAAGTTGAACAGGATGATGAACTGATGGTGTGATTATGCATCCAGTGGGTTAGCAATATATGGGAGGAACTGGTGGTTTATTTCTGTGTCTTACTGGTGTGAGACATGAGGCCATTCTTCCTGTTACCAGGTGAAATGTCATAATTACTGTTCCATATGTTGGTGGCACTGACATAACAGCTCTTGCAGATGAAAAAGACTGATCACAGAACTTAAATAAAAGTGAAGAGTTATAACAACTTCTGTCACAGCTGTGAAATTTGTATGAAGTGATTGATCTCTTCCTTTCTCCCAGAACTGACTTCTTCCCGAGTTGTTCACTACACCCGTCACCCCTTGCACATTCACACCCAAATGTACACACATGCACACGCGCTCCTGCCTTCGCACTGGGCCCCAGGGGTTACTGGCTGAGCTCCGCCTCTTCATGAAGGCTGTCCTCAGGACTAGCTTAACCTGCCTTTCGTGTTGCATCCTTCACTGCAGCACTGGCGGGGACCTTCAAGGCAATGCCTAGTGCACGTTACTGCTATAGCTCTGCCCTCAGAGCAATACAAACATAATTACGATGCCCAAGTGCTCTATGAGTGATGCCTCTTTCACTTCATTCATTTTACCTGTTATCTTTCTGGGAAGCCTCCTTCCAGCTTTGCTGTGCAAGTGGGTGGAACAGATTCAGTCACAAACAGCTGCTCTGGGCCAGCAGCTATTTAGGGAAGGTATAGGTGAAGTCATGCCCCGGGGCCCTCTCCTCTCTAGCCCGCTTCTCTTCCAAATGCTCAGATTTCCTTCTGCAGGCAAGCAGAGCTTCTGGTTCCATATGCAGGCAGACATTCAACATTGTTTTAAACACAACAAATGCATCGCAGCTGCCTTTGCTGCAAGGGACTGCTAGACAGCCCCTGCTGCGCTCTGGTGCGCTGCATGGGAGCTGTCAGAGAGAACAGGGGAGCCCAGAGTCCCCTCCTCTGCCCCATCCATAACACAGGGGGAAGGAGACTACTCCATCTCTGCTCCCACTTAATTACACGCTCCGCTAGCACCCATGAATCACGGTGCAGTGAGCGGGCAGGCACAGTGTCATGGACGTTTCCTCACCAGCAGCACATGGCCGTCAAATGTACCTTGGCCAGGGGCAGGACCGGGCCCTGCACCACCCGGACAGAAGCACTCCCTGGTTAATCCTGGATAAGCGATAGCTGGATTCACACGAGAAACAGGCAGCAGAATTAAAACTCGTTTTTAAAGGGGTCCTCTGGTTAAAAGAGAAGCAAGCAGTCTGGCGAGAGGACGGGGGGCGAGGATGGGAAAGCGCTCCTGTTTGGGGGCATTTCCTCCACAGCTCCACGACTGCAGGCAGCACCCTGGGGACAGGAGACCACGGTGCTGGCGGCACAGCCCCAGTCCAGCCGCACATCTCCACAGGCCCAGCAGCCCAGGAGGCAGCAGGATCAGGGCTTCCTGACCGGATCCCTGCCTTTCCCCCTTCCCAGCACTGCTTGGTTTACGAGGAGGCCACGCAGGCTGCGCAGGATGTTACGTGCCAGCCCAGCAATCCCGCTCCCATGGCTGAACGGCAGACCACTGCCATCATGCCTGCCTGTCCTGGTGCCACCATCCCATGGGAGATGGAGGAGATACATACAGAGAGACAGACAGACAGACACACTGGCATGTGCATGTGCAAGCACAGATGCACTCATGGGGGAACAGGGCATCAGTCCAGTCCAGCTGAACATGAAGCTCACGCTTACTTAGGACGTGCCCTATCAGACAGATTTGATCAATACACCATTAGAGGATTTTTAGCACAAGCCACTAACTCTGAGAATGAAAAATCCACAGGACATTTTTTAATAAAAAAGCTCCGCTGCACAAGAATAGAACCTCTGCACCTTTTGGAACAATTTAGCCACAGATCTGGGCTAGCAAATGGCAGAGGGGTGGGTGGGGGGTCATGAAGGGAGGGTAAAAAGACCTCTGTCTTGCAGTCAGTGGGCTGAATACAGCCTCAGTTAGCAGCAGCCAAAGCTGGTCATTACCAGGTATGCATTTGTTAGACTGCATGAGATAAACAATGGCAAATACTGCTAAGAGTTCCAGAGTTTCTCTTGGCGGTTTCTCAGACTGGTTCAAGGAGAGCCACATCTTATCCTCAAGGACATTGTGGCCCAGGATGGCGTGCAGACCCAAGCACTAGCACAGGATGGTGAAAGCAGACTGCTGGCAATGCTGCCCTCGCTTTGCACAAAGACAGACAAGTTTATCCTGTATTTCCGGAACATGGCATCTGCCCCCAGGACTGTATTTACTTTCTGAAAAGGGAAAAAGAGTCTGGATTCACTCCAGCATGGCAATTTATAAAGGAGGTGCTATTTGCACAGAGGCTCCCACCCATGTCCTTCTAGAGCTTTGCTCATCTGAGTAGAAAAGCCACAAAACCAGCCAGGGTAGTACAAGAGGCACTTTCACAGATAAAAAGGAAAAGATGCCCACTCAAAGAGAGGTGCTATGAAACACATCCATTCCTGCTTTTTGTAATTGCCCCACCACTATCAAGCAGGGTCAGCATTTAAGATGCGTTTTGAGGTCTCTTTCTCCAGTGCTGAATGTATCATGATCAGTGCCTCACAGAACAGAGTACTTCCTGCTGGGTTACGTTATGTCTATATAGAAATTTATGTATCAATCTATATGCATAAAACTAAAATATCACTATTACTGCCTCTTAGACTGCACTAAATATATAAAACTTACAAAAATACTTATATAGCTAAAGAGCTGTTGTTTTATCCTTGGAGCTAGTCACCTTTATAAAGAGCTTTTCATATAGCAGCACACTGTGGAGGGCAGACAATATACCACAAGCATGGAGTGGGGGAGCTGCAAACTAAAGGATAGCACAGGAAAGAGATGCATTAAAGATTCCCCGTCCCCGCTGCAAACAGGGATGGCTGATCTCTTTTTTGCTTTATTGTCATGCTCTGTTTTCTTTCCCTTTATGGCGGATGGGAGGTGAGGTTTTAAAGCCTGTCAAGAATGCATCCAGCCCTGTTCCCCTGGGTGAACAGCACCATAGACAGAATGAGCTTCCTCCAAGTGTCCTCCCACTCTCACATCCTCCCCTCCCCCTTGTAATCCAGGCTTGAGTATCATCATTTTCATATCAGTACTAATTACATTAATTATTCTCCTCAGTATAAAACTCATTAAGCTGGAATTTATGGTTCATTAACTCAGAGCCAGAGTTCTTCCTTGGTGCAGTGGTGTGGGGCCAGGATTATTTGTGTCCTGGCTGGGGGCAGGCTCTAATCCATGTCCCTTGGCCACGCTCATCATCGCCTATTGAAGTGTGAAGAAAGTCGTGTGTGCTCCCACCAGGGGTATCGCACCGGCCAAGGAAGATGTCTCTGAACCACAGGAGGACTGGAAAGGTCAACACCTCTGGTGCAGGCCCAGTGTGAAACATGTTTTGTTATAGCTCAGGGAAGATCAGGTGTGCTTAGCAGAGTGAAAGCAGCCAAGGGAATACTTGCAGGCGGGCTACATGCCAGGGTGGATCAGGACTGAAAAGAATGTGTGTGGGGAAAGGTTTGTACTAGTGCTCAGGAGATCTGGCTTCAAGACTAGTGCAGAGTTGCTGTGACGAGATGCTTCTCCAGAAAGACATTATACCCAGTTTGAGAGCCAGCTCTAATCACTCCCTAACGTGCCATGGACTGGAAAGGCCATCCTGGATTTGGGGTAATGGTAACAGTATTCCAGTGGTCTCTCCTCCATGTCAGTTCTCTGTATGCCTTTGCTTGGGGTGATGGGCTAAGGCAGCTGTAAAGTCTTAATCTCTGCGTGGACTTCCTGTGAGTCAATAGTAAAGCTATGATGAGTACTTCCATGGATAGTTATAGTAAGAGAGGAGCCCTCACTGTCACTGTCTCTCCCAGAGACACCTCTCTAACTAACAAGCACTGTCCTTGTCTTCTATAGAGAGTAGCCAAGAATGGTCTTTCACTGGGCCTGATCTTGAACAGCAAAGTGGTTCTGGGAATGGGAGGGAAGGAAGAAAGATGCGAAGCTGCATGTCCCCTGCCTCGGACACGGGGTCCAGCTCAACATACTTCACACAGGCCCCCCAAGCTCCTAGCCCTGAGCGTAGGCTGCCACAGGAGATGGAAGTGACAGGCAGGCTGACCTCCTAATGGACCTGGGTGACAGAGAATCCATTTCCTGAGTGCAGTGCCTCCTTCACACTGCTCAGGTTTCTACCACACTCCCTAATTACTGTAATTAAGCAGTCATGCTGACTGATGTTAGACAGAGGGTTCAGAGTCATTACAGACCTGCAGAAGATTAAACCAGCCCTGGCTTCAGTGTCTGAGCTCTTCTTGGTGATGATGAAGATTAGAGTAGGAGACAGAGTTTTACAACATAGGATCACGTAATTTGTCATGGCTCTTGGGTCTGCCCTTGTCAAACGTGGCCAGCGCAGAAGGGCACACAGCACTGGTATCCGTCCATTCCTAGGGACCTCTGCATCCCTCTGTCTCCCAGAGATGGACAACTGTCCTGAACTGTCCTGAAGCTCCATAAAGGAAAGATCATTGAGACTAGCACAGAGATGACAGTGATGCTCAATGCTTACATGTCTATTTTGTCATTTGTCAAGCAAGTGAAAACTCCTGTGGAGCAGAGGGGAGTCCAGTTTCACATTATTCACTTGGTTTCCACCACTTTCTCTCCCTTCTGGTCCCCTTTAGCTAGGAGGTCTCAGGTTAGTCTGCAACCATGTACGTCAACACCATGGTGAGTTTAAATCTGTTTCCCTATGGTTTTATACAGCAGCCTGATTAGTTGAGAAATGGCCTTCCCTAAGGTGCCTACTGACAATAGCAGAGGACTAGACTGGAGACAACCTTTTTAATCTCACAGCTGTACTCCCTCCCTCCTCAACTGTTTTCTTCCCTTCAGGGCACCCAGTGTTTTGCAGACCTACTTCTATTCACACAGGTAGTGAGACACGCTGTGTACAAGAGACAACAGCTCAGTTCATATACAATTGGCATCTAATTCATTTCTTTGTGAATGAGAAAATCAATACTGTTTATAGAATCCACAAAGGCTCTTCAATCGGTCAGTGTCCTTGTTAAGTTCACTTCTGGCTGCCAAAAGATCCTTTCAAGAGGTGATTCTATGAGCTGAATAAGGAAAATAATGATCCCTATTTCTCTAATGAACCCCGAGAAGCCTCCAGGCTTCTACCCCTGCCTCCAGTAGAGGGAAAGTGTTTCTTGGTAACCAACTTTATGGGATAGACTGGCTTTTCTTGGAGTTTTGCCTGGCTAGTCAAATTCTGGTGCTTGGTTTTGCTCCAGTTAAGGTCAAAGTGTCTTCTTACACATGCAAGCACATGTATTTCTTCAGCAGATGTTAAATGATTTCAGCTCTACTTGTGCTTGCAAATTTTGTGGGTATAACAATAAAACCCAAGTTTGGTTTGTCCCAGAGCATCAAAGCTCCACAGTTTTTTGCAGTTTCCTATGCCTCTAATTTTATCTCTAGCAACTATCTTCAAAACAGTGTTTGATCTCTTCATCCTGCTCATTCTGCCTGTGCTAGGAACAATTCCAGCCCTGTGGTCAGCTGGTCCGGTGATAGCTTCTTTCCATCTGGGGATGTTCCAGGGTCTTGTACAGCTGTTGACTACTTTCCCATTTCCATCTGTTTATCCACTCAATGAGTCATCAGTTCAATCTGCAATTTCCAGTATGTCTCTCGTGATGTAGTTACATCGCAACACCACCTGGAGCTGTTGAACAAGCGGCTTTAGCAGACCAGGAAATCCAGGCTGAGGTTTCCGATTTGCAACTGCTCTTTTTTTAGTGTTCACCTTCTAAAACCTACAAAATTGTTACTAATATTCCATCCCCGCTTATTGATGATGAACCAGCTGGAGTGTGATTGCTTGTTACATCTCAGGGCCTACTGATAAATGTCGCTGTTAAGCTGGCCATTTTCCAGTTGCCAGGGCCTCAGTACCAGAAAACCTTTATTTTCCTTTTCCTTACAAAAAAACCCAAAACCTACAAACAGCCTAAGACTTTCAAATTAAGATTATTTCTAACTTTCCCTCTCTTTCCTCTACAGTCTATAGTGGAAATAGATGGGTGTTGGGTAGACTAAATACAAGCCACACTTTTTACAACTGTTCCTGTTTTGTTTGTTTTCTGCCCTGTGGATTAAACTGATGTATAGTGCATTCCTCTGGATTTACACCCATTCGAAATTGGGTCATTATGTCCTAGGAGAGTGTTCAGTTACACAAAAAGAGCTCAGCTGCACCTTGTTGGGCATTTCAGGGCTTTTCTGAACACTTTCAGCTCTTCCATTGCTGTATAGAATAGAAATGCTTCCTGGGCATAAAGGCACTCCATCCCTCTCTCGGAGGGTAGCAGCCTCCCGGAGAAGGCAAAGCTCTGGGGCAAGGGTTCCACCCCGGCTTCTCATTCCCTCTTCAAGAGCAGTAGGTGAAATGAGGCAGCTGATCCTCCTCTGTGCTAGTTTGAAAGACTTGTCTTGGCTTTTCATCACCAGCAGTGACAGAGCCCCTGGACCACTCACTTTTTACCTGCTGGTCCCCAGGGAAAAGCAGGGCAGTCAGCGTAAGGTATAAGCGTTGCTGCGAGTCAAGCCCAAGGGCAGGACAAACCAAAAGGAATAGGACTCCATATGTGGCATTCACATTTGAGTATCTCATGGGGAGGAATTTGTGTCTCCACAGGGTATAAAAGACAGCAAAGACACTTCATGGTAAATTCAGAGTCCAAATTAATCTTTTTTCACTTTGGGGTTTTTTCCTCCTTTTTTGGAAAGTGATTTTTATTTTTTTTTTCAAAATACTACAAATACAGCCACAGAACTCCACAGAAGTTTTAGGTATTTTTTGAGCACTGGATTCTTCTGTTCCTATTTGCTCTGCTAATGATCCTTTTAGCTTGCTTTTCCTCTATTTTCACAGATCTCTTGGTTTATTTATATCTACCTATCTATAATGATTTCAGAACCATTACTCACAGCAGCACCAGGAAACATTACATTTCCCAATTTACAATTGCAATTATGATATCCGTCAGAAACAAATGCAGCTGCCTTTAATTTTAAGCAATATTTTGATCATCATAATTAAAAAAAGAACTTATGGCACTGCACACATTAGAGAAATTAATATAATTTCCTGGCATGCAAAGTAGTGGTCGCTGGATAAGAGATTTCGGGGGAGAATTAACCCTTTTGGTTGCTTTTACCACTCTTCAGGGCACAATAAAAGCCTTAATGATACCGTTTTAAAGAGTTAACTTCACTGTAGAATTTAATATGTGAGTTCTTTGTCCTTCAACTTTTTTTTCCTCCTACTTTTCTCTTTCCGAAATTGCTAGTTATTAAAGTATTTGTGTGCAAACAAGAACATTTTCCTGTCACTGTTCATTTCAGCGTGCATGTTTGAATGTGCGGGGACAGATGAAATCCAGTTGGTGATATTATAATCATTCCCACAATTGCATATTACAAACTCAATAACAAACTGTGGAAGATCCTGGGTCTTGTATGTGTCTTTGTGCTTTACAAGAAAGAGTATATGCAGGGCAAGTTTGGATTAATGGCACAAAAGCATCTTTGAGGGAAGCAAGGATTCAGGTGAACAGCCATAGAATACCCATTTCATGAAAATCAGGGCTCATTCAATTTATTTTAATGTGCTGTCTTAGTCATGAAAGGTGAAAGTTTGACTTCTTGTTGTCTTAGTGGCAGGGGATGCATCTATGCATGACTTTTCTTGCTGTATTATTTACTTGCTACTTTGAACTCCCTTCTCAGGACTCGGTAACTACTCAGCCCAGTGCAGTGACATGCCATAGACCCCCGAACCTTTGAAAAATCCTGGTCAACTTCATTTCTTCCCTTTGAGCACTGACCAGCAGGCTAACACCTGCGGTTGAAGCTTTATGGATATCAGGAGAGGGGGGGAAAGGGCAGATGCAGGTAGCTTCCCTCCTTCCATAGCCCATAGCCACTTTTCCCTCTGCCAGGTGCCAGCTGGACCTCACCATCACACAGGTTGAGACACTGCAGAAGTACCGAACCAGAGCACACAGTCAAGCTGAGCCCAGCACTCCACCACAAAGCTGTTGGCACTGAATACCCTGGGTCTAGCTCTCTGTTTGCTCTTGCTCACTGGCTTCTAGGGAATGACTCTAAATCTACACCGAAGGAAGATGCAGTCAGGCTTAGCTTTCTCCCCAAGATGCAGGCTGATGCACATGACATATCACACAGCATGCAAACTTCTAGACAAGGATGAAATGTGAGATTCCCTCTTCACTGACTACCCCTGCTCTGGAGACCTCCTGGTACTTGTAATGTGCTTGTGTCTCATTCTGTTGAGCTGTGCCCCCACAATGCTCCTTTAACCACTGGATGTTTTCTCAGCTGGGAGCTTGTTCTCCAGTAGTGCAATGTTAATAACAGGAACATAGGAATTGCCAAATTTGAGCAAATCTGGGGTTCATCCAACTTACTATGCTTTCTGAGACTATGCCTATGTCATTTTAAAAAAATAAAATAGTTTGCCTTAAGGTACAAAGTTGCAGTGAAAACCTTGTATTAACTGCAAATCTAGAGACTGAATAGATTTGACCTGGGCTCAAGGGATGGAGGAGAGGAGGAGAAGTGTGCCCAAAGCTCTGCTGCTAGTGGACAGAATGAAGTTTTCACATTTGACCGTTGTTTGTACCATGACAGGTCCCGTCTGCTGGGTCCTGTCCGGCTGGGTGCTGTACCAGGTAGGATGTGTCCATGTTCTGAAATTCATATGGCCTAACTGCACAAAATGTTGGAGAAAGGAAGAGCTTTGAGCCTGGCCAAATGGGCTGATGGATGATTCCATATTATCACATCATAGTGGTATGGAACAGGACCTGCCTTTGCATCTCCCCTGGTCCAGCCTAAACCTCCAGTGCTAAACCTCCATTTGATCACAGTGTCTTTTGTGGTAAAACAACAATGTGTTCATAAGCACCAGCAGTACAGTCAGAGCAAAACAAGCAAAGAGCACCAAGTGGTGCCCAGGGAAACAGAGCTAACGACCAGAGGGGTATAACAGAGCAGATGGCACTGAGCAGATGTCCATTGGTGTCTGAGGTTTATATCCTCTTCGAAGGTCCTGCGTGGCTGAACAAGACTGGCCAGAAGGACGAGCACTCCTTACACGTTCCCAGCCAGTGGACATAGTGCTAGCAGGCCTTGTGCCTGGCCCGCAAATGCATCCCCTGGCATGCCCCTCTGCTCCCAAATCACTCATAGCAGCCTGCCTTTTGTTCTGTGTGAATAACTCTTCTCCTGCATTGGCAAAACAAGCACACACAAACTGCGACTGCATGGGAGATGACGGGTGCTTGAGTATGGCATCAGATTAGCTGGGGGACAGCAGCCTGATACTAAACTAAATTATCTCATCATAATTCCCTCCACTCTGCTTCCTATTTCTGCCAGGGTCTGAAATCTGACAACTCATCTGACCACAGATTTCTATCAGGTGCAAGACGATTTTGAGATAATTTGATATCTGTCAGTAACAGGTGAGGAAGACAAGAGCCTTTTTCTTTCCATCTTTATGCAGAAAAACATATATCTACAATGTGGAAAGAGACAACCCTATTTCAAACAGAAAACGTAAGCATGAGAGAGAAAGGACTGATTTCTTTTATGAATTTTCCTTCAGGTTGGCACCTCATCTTACTGGCCAGTGTGATCACATTCTTAATTTCAATCTCAAAAGGTCAGTTCAGTTAAAGAAAATCAAGCTGAAGTCAGTTCTCTGCACATCAGTGCTTGGAGGACGGAGCAATAATCACTCCCTGATCAGAACTTGTTTGCCATTATCTGCCTGGTGTTGGTCTATGATATATGAAGCAATTTTGGCTGCGACAGTTCTGTTCTGTGTGCATGCAGCTCCTTCCTGGTAAAAACTATACACAATTGGGGTTTTTTTCTCTGTGCTTTCTTTTTTCCTTCCCAAGGAGCAATATTTTAAACTAAAAGGAGTTTTCAAACTGTAGTCACAATCATTCATCTTTACAGTCTCGAGGTACAAACAATCTCTTCATTAGACACTGAATTTTTCTCCATTACAGCAGTATCTGAATGCATTTATTCGGTCATTTATTAGAAGTCACTTGATGGGGTGCAGGGAAGGAGAGAACTAAATTAAAGCAAAAGGGTCATGTGTGTATGCATGCTTTTATATTGTAAGTGGAGAAGTCTATAAAAATATCAAAAGCTAATAACAACCATAACTCTGTAACTCAGTCAAATATGCAGTGGAAACATTCCACTTGCTGCAACGATAGGGAGGGAGGGAGGTAATGGGAAAACAGGGGGCTGTCATCGAACCTCCTCTCCCTGTGGTGAGAGCCCCATGGACTGGAGCTAGGGCTGGGGAAGAGCGACTTCTTTTTAAATGTTGCAATCAGCATCAAATGCTGTGTTTGCAGATAGCACCGGCAGCTGCTTTGTCTGTCTAAGGACATGTCTTCTTGGCTCTACTTTGTTTTGAAAGATCTGCAGGAAGACAGGATTGAAGTGTAACAGGGACAGACGGGTTTGATCACGGCAAGCCTGTGCTTTTAGGATTCCCTAGGCCTGTCCTGTGCTTTATGTTTTAGTAATGCCTCAGGGCCATCTGATCAGAGGCTGGCTGTATAAATTCAGCACCCATTCAAGGCACACACCAAGATCATATGCATATGTAATGAGCAGACTAGACACCTCAGCTGGCCTTTCACCAAGTAGTCATGCATGTGCAGGTTAAATCCCCCCCTGAATCTAAGGGAGCAGAAGTCTCTCACTCGTGTGAGAAAACAAAACACAGGAGATCCTGCATGGAAATACGAGGCACAATCAAGTTAACGTTTGGAATTTCAGACAGGTCCTTTATGGACAGGTCTTGTTTTTTTCTTTTTTTTCAGAAGCCAGCAGCAGAGCAATCCGCTTGGCTGGGTGAGCTTGCTTTACAAATCAGACTGTGGTAAAGATGGAAAACAAGATCTTGTCCTCTCACAGCACAGGCAATATGGCAAATACACATCCCCCCTTTTGCACCGTACTCATAGAATCATTTTGGTTGGCACAGACCCTTAAGACCAAGTCCAGTCATTAACCTAAAACTACCACGTCCACCACCAAACCATTCATCTCCTCCAGGCCTAGTTTTCACTCACGGTTTCTTCCCAGCCCTTTTTGCTCCTTGTATATCTTCTCTTGGATATAGCCTCACACCAATGACGCCCATTTCCCTCCACTGCATGATTTCAGCACTTCAGCACCGTGTTGACAGAGCTGTGCTCTAAAAAAGAGAGAGATCACACCAGGGGCTGTGTTTGACCAGAGTAAGACCACTGCCTTTACACCCAGCATTGTCCTTGGAGCATATCTGGTGAGTTAAAAAGCCTCTCCCCCATTTTGTGCATGCCACACCATTATTCCCAATTTAGTTCTACTAGGAAGCCTGTGATGCTGTTAATTTCAAGAATATAGCTGTTTCTGTGTTTATTTTGTTTCCCCTTTCTCACTTTTATTAAAAAAGACAAGCCTTTCCTGCATATTCCAGAAGGCTGCTGTGGGTCCTCAGAGGAGATTTGCAAAAACTACACCAAAAAAGGGACTATTTCCATCCAAATACTCTTAAAAATTTAACAAAACAACACAACAGCTCATAGCTCAACAGGAGCATTTAGTCTTTTGTGCTTAATTTCCACTGTGAATCTTTCCCTCAGAAGTGTGCTCATGTAGCAATTGCACGGTGAAAATGCCAGACTGAAAAACAAATGCATGCAGGCATTTGGCCTATCCAAAAGATACCAGGACATAAAGCAGGATTATGATCCCAGAATTCAATAAAAAGAGATAAAAAATTCAGAAGAGATCAAAGTAATTTCAGAAGCAAATGAAACATTTACATGGGAATCATGCCTTATAAATGGAAACACAGCAAATTATATTAGCCTCTGTTATTGACAAGTAGTCTAAGGCCAGATACATCTCTGAAACTTATTTAGGTGCATCCTGAGAGCTAACCCAGGGCCAGCTAGAACAGGAAAACTGAGCCAGGTAGGTCACCCCAGGTCCCCAGTGAATTGTGAATGGACTGTCAATATGTAACTGAATAGTTGGGAAGGGGCAGCTTGCAACCGAATCAGTGTTCGTAGTTATTTGTTTAGTTTATCTTTAGGTGAACAGTCATGAGAAGGCCCTTCTTGGCCTAGAACTTGACAGAAGCTGGGTTAAGGAGATTTTTAGCTCTTGCTGCCTTGAAATCCTTTGTGTGATAAACACCCCAATTAGGGAATTGCCTTAGAGCTAAAGCAACGCTTCTCTGATATGGCTCATGGGTGCCACACTGGAGAGGGGGAGCTACAGTCCAGACTAGGAGAAAATAACATAATTTCATGGTGTAAATTAAGGAAACAGCTGTTCAAATTACATGGGTGAACAAAGCATAAGCAGTTGGAGATGCAAACATTAATATAGCTTTCAGCCCTTCCTTCAGGATCTCCAAGCAAATGGAAGGGTAGACATTTTCCATTTTAGAGGTCAGAAACTGATGCACAGAGTGAATGAAATAGCTTGACCCTGAATCAGTGGCCATGGTAAAGGAGGAACCTTGAGTCATGCCTCTATGTGGAAAGAGGAAAGTGAAATGAACACAGAGGAAAGAAACCAGGCACCCAAGATAGAAGAAATGGAAGTCCTTGGAGGAACTTTCTCAAGAGCAGCTCTGTGCTGAGGTCTTCGCTACTCTAACAACAGCAGAAGGGCTGAGGGCCAGTTGCTGAGGGTTTAAGAGGTCCTCAGCACATTGCTCACTTTGGGCTGCAGTATCTGCATAGAAAGGGCCTGGTTAAAATTGATGGATGGAGGATCTGTTGGCAGTCAGAGCAGAGCCTCTGAAATAAAGCCCTTTGACAAAGTCTTTAATTACATTCAGTGCCTTATCGCCAGCATGGACTCTTGAGATATTTCCCCACCCGAGTTAGAATCAGCCCCAGATGAGAGACAAAGGGAAAAAAAAAATCTCAACCCCAAACCAAGCTGCAATCAATTCTCATTTGCCTGGGATATGATACATTTTTTGTCTCACATGACACAGGCTCAGAGAAGCAATTTTTTAACGTCACAGCTCATGACCTCCACCTCTCCTGTCTGTTTTCAGGATTCTTCCCTGCCCAGGCCAGGAAATGAAGCTGCCAATGAAGAAGGTGTAGCATCTCTTGGGAGACAGTTTCAGTTTAATGCCCAGCATGTTCAGCTTTGGATATTCTATTGAAATAGAAGGAATTTGTTAAGCTGATGAGGGAAGGCTGCAGTAGAGAAACACAATAGCAGAGTGGGATTAGGCCTGGAGTAAGTGTCTGTACTTTGGAGGATTAATGAGAAAACTGCAATGGATTTTACATGGTGAAAAGGATTCACTGAATGCTTTAGGTGAAATGAAATTAGTCCCACTCACGCTCTCTGAGCCCTCAAGCAAGAGAAGAGACTGGAACCTGCCCATCACATGTAATAACCAGATCCCCTCCAGCTGCTCTCCTTTATAGAAAATTCCAGTGCAACACTGCTGGCCATTTATTTCCGTTTACTATGGCAACCCATACTCCCTCTCTGGGCAGCGTCTCTCCTAATGGGCCATGGGACACTGCCAGGACCTATCTCTCGTCCAGCCAGCTACTGATATCTCTGCTGGCTGTGTCAGCTGGACTCCCCTTTTTTTTGCTCAGGCCAGCAGGACTAGTATGGGTAGGGTCCTGGAGCCAGCAAGAGAACAAGGACCTTCAGAAGCACTGGCATGATACACACCAGGAGAAGAATCCCATGCGTAAAAAGCTCTTCTCCCCATTTCCATTGCCTGCTCATGTACTATGAGTTCCCTTGAGTGGCTTAGATCTCCTACAAGCATGGGGCAAGTCTAACTAAGTCAACTCTGTGTCCTCATAGGAGGCCAAGGACTCATGGGTCCCCTGAGGCAGAGAGCGAAGAGAAAAATTAGCCTCAGAAATCCTAGATGCTTAACATACTTACAGGAGAAAAGACTAGGAAGGACAGACACTGAAATGAAGAGGGAAATGGAAGAAGGAAGAAGAGTTCTTTAACACATCAGTTTTTCAAGGGAAAGGTAGATGGAAGTAAATAAGCATGTGGATAGAGGAAATCTTCCCAGGGTAATATTGACACGAGAGTTACTAGAGAAGGGCTTCCCAGCTCCCAGAGTGAAAGGACAGACCAGAAAAAGGGGGCTTGTTGATGCTGTAGTATTTATGTCGTGTAGAGCTGATGTTCCTAGATATATAGAAAAGCCATTAAGAGCAGCTTGAGCTGGCTCGTGCCTCCAGTGTGCTGCCTTCCAGTCCATCATTCTTTCTAATTAGGCACCTCTGACACACAATTAATCCTATTTGCCTTCAGGCTTTTTTATCTTTCCTTCTGCTTTTATCAGACAGGGAATTAGACTCTGTTAGTATGTAAAGTGCATTGCATGGACCTGGCTTTTCATGGGGATTTGGAGACTTTTAAGAAGGCAGTGTCTAACCCATGATCTTAAAAGTTTCTTATGAGTAATTAATTTCTTTCTCTTCTCTTCTTTTTCTAATCACAGTGCTTATTTCGCCTATGCTCATACAAGCAAAAAGGCAAAGATGTGAGAGTGGGACAGAATTCAATTCAATGCTGCGATACCCAGTAAATCCGAGCTTTCAGTCTGCTCTCCTCAGCTCCCATCAGCCACTCTAAGCAGCTATTTCAGTCCCACTGTCCCCATCCTGAGTCTGCCCCCCATCCGAGGCTTTACTTGCAAAGTCCACAGTCCTGCTAATGCAGCGCCAGCCTCTGGGACAACCCCACAGCAGGTCCAGCTTTGGCTCTGCTTCTCCTCCCAACAAACACTCTCTTGCTTTAATCTTCTCCGCTCGTTCCCCCAGCACTGATGTCCCCTACCAACTGCTTTTCCCAAGTCCCACTCTTGCTGTCCTGCGTGTGTGCCAGCAAAGGCAGGCCAGAGGAGCCACCTTGTGAACCTTCAGCTGTGTCTCTGGCTTGTCTTGTGTTCTCTCTAGTCAAAATGCAACATGACGGCCGATGCCTCTCGTCACTGGGAAGTTAATGAAATAATGTTAATGAAATACCCACTCCACTCAATGAGTCGCGAGTGCAGGCAGCAGTGGCCACCACACTAACTATTTATCACTGTCAAGGTCCCCTGCAGCCTAAAACAATTCCAGACCCAAATGAAGAAGATTTGGCTCTACCCAGAGTGTAATCTGCCTGTCATTTCTAATACATATTCCTTTGCATTAAGTGATGAATTGCAGGGGCTGCCAAGGCTGAGGGGTTACGAAGCACTGAGAAATAAAAGTGCTCCATATCCTGCACAGTTCACTTCAGTCAGTGATGGTCCACGTAACATAGTACTCCTCTTTTCACTCTTGCTCTGCTTAAAGACCACAGAGCTGGGCTTTCAGGGCATAACTTCTCTCATCTGGGAAAGGAGTTGGGGACTGAGACTTTCAGTTGCCTCAGGCTTTTCTGCCCTGTTTCACACCCTGAAAGGATTAGTCTCACTCATCTCCAAGCATGAGAAAGAAAAAAGTTAAAAACAGTGCTGGTCTTGAACTCATGGCATGAGCTTTTTGGCAATGAGACAGGGTTAAATCTCACTCCTTCCTGGGATTTCTGCATGAGGTTCCTTCCTTATAACTAAGAAAGAAGGAAAGTCTTTATGCACTACGGCAAGGAAAAGATGAACTGCAGGTAAGCTCTAGTGACCACTGAACTCGATACTTCTTCCCATGGACTAGGTCAGAGACAGAATAAAGCCTCAACACAGCCCAGTGCCTTTATTTTGGGAACAGGAAATAAGGATACTTTCCCTTCTCTTAGACAGTAAGTTCCCTCCCAAGCAAATGCATCCTTCCTGGCCCTTTTCTCCACCAGCCTACTACATCTTCCAATACATTTGCAGCCACACCTTCAGCCATGGTTTTTGTTGTTGGGAACAGGGTTGAGAAATTGCAGACAGGGTTAACGAGTGTTATACACTTAGGAAATGGAGAAGCAGGAAAAGGCCATACTGCTTACCCTCCCTGTTACCATTCAGCAAGAGCTGTCTTCCCCAGTTCTGTTCCCAGCCCTCCTCACAGCTGCCCTGGAGATCAGGCCTGTTAGTCCCTCTTTGTACTAATGTTTGTTTGATTCCTGTAAAACAATGATTAACAAGACACTTCTGACTTAGCAGGTACTGCAGAAAGCTGCACCTTCTTCACAAGCTTCCTATGCTGCCTTTTATATATCAAACTGAAATGTAATTATCTTCACGGTGCAGGGTGTAAATCAGGGTGTGTGTCAAGACGATTTCCTTCAGGGTTTTATTTTATTGTGTAATAATATTTGACACAGGGCTTAAAGGTGCTGTTACCTGCCTAATCGTGTGAAACAATTTCATGTGCAAACAGCTGGTAAGTGTGAAAACTACCATAAAGCAGCTCCAGGGAATGCTCTGCTTCCCGTCACTAGCAATCCTTCTTGGAAATACCCCCTGGCTCTGCAGTTTCCCCATCAGAGAAAGCAGGCTGAAGAAATTGCTTTGCCCTCCCAGCGCCATGCTCACACACGGACAAACCAGCCTGTTTTCACACGGTGGGTGCCCGTGTGCTCCACGCCTCCCCCCCTTCTCCCCCGATGTGCAGAGGGAAGCGGGAAATCGGGGTCTCCATCTGTGCTAAGCCCCTCAGGCCAGAAGGGATGAAGTTAATTTGGAAGGGGCGCTGACTGGATGTATTATCTAAGAGAGGGAACCATCTGTAACCAGAGATGTTTCTTCAGCCTAATCTCTCACAGTCAAATAATCTGGGAGGGGGGCATTGTGGGTAAATACACCAATTTCTCCCTCTGAACTGGCTGTCAAGTCAGATGTCTTCAAAGTATCTCACAAACCAGGGTCTCCCCTCAAAGAAGGCAAGCTGCTTTGAGCAGGAATCTGCAACCTGCCCATTGCTGGCTCCCTGGAGTCATAGCCACTGCCCACCAGTAGCCCAAGCAGGACTGATGGCAGCAAGGATTTCAGGGCACACTATGGATGGCGTTACATCAGTACCTAACACTTTTGGCTGTCACCCTGCTCACGTACAGGTTTTTGCATTCAGTCTCTCTCAATATCCAGCTTCTAGATTTGGTGTTTCGAGTCCTTAAACTACACACACACACAGAGGTACCTTTGTCCTGCAAAGGCACTGCCCATCTTAGCTCCTGAGGGCTGCAGGGGCACACGCAGGCAATCTGGGGGGGGCTGATGCAAAACCCCTGGTGCTGAGAGTCCGTTTGGGCTGAGCTGCTCCAGCCACATCCAAAGCCCTGCAGAGCTGATGCTCTCAGTCCTTTCTTACAAACCCTGCTTGGGCACATGCTTCCCTGAATGGTACAATATTTCACTTAGGGATGTTCAGGAACACGGAGATGAATCAAATCCAGATGTGAAACTAACATACATAAATTAGAGCAGGTAGCTGTTCTTACACAGGAGTGAAGTGAGCGAAAACACACAAAGCTGAGCAGGGTGTGCTTTTGGAAGCAGGGGGAGCACAGCTTTGTGTCTCTGGAGCAAAGCCATGTGTACCGGGAGAAAAGCAAATGGATTGCAGAGCAGAAAGGGAAGATTTGAGCAGCCCTCCTCTGCTTGTCCTTAGCACAAACGGAGGCCTCAGAATCTGCCTTAGGGAGAGGGTGAAGGAGTGAGAGGCAGAGATGGCAATCTTGGAACAATAGTGGTTATTTATAAGGCTTTTTTTATGCATTGCAGATCATAGCCAAGAGGCATCTGCCTGAGGTCTGAATTAGTCAGAACAGGGTTGGGAGGGGAGGTGGGCAGCTGCTTGAAATCACCGGTCCCCAAGTCACTATTTTTCTCTCCTCGGGGTAGCTGGCATTGTCAATGATGGTTTAACCTACTTACGATAATAATCCCTGTAATAAAGGCATTTTTAAAATCTCATAGCCCGAATGACTCTGTGGAGGAGTATGGGAACTGCTGTGCAGGAAGGCTCTCTGTGTGGCTTGCCAGTGAAGACTGGGGAGCCAGCTATATGCTGTAATTTCTTTAACACACTCCCAGACCACTACCCCCCACAAGGCAAGAGAATTCCTTTCTAGGAAGGGAGTTGGCAGGCACTGTCCCTTCCCCCCAAAAAAGATCTCCTCCCTATGGATTAAGGCATTTCACATCTGGAGTGATATTAGATCATCTAGGCTTCTGATGCATTCTGAAAAATCAAATGCCTCTAATCCTGCCCACCATCTGGCCCAAACCCCTCGCCAGCTGGTAGGTTCCCTTTTGCACACCCAGCAATCTCTGTGCCGAGACATGTGCCCTGGTGTCACAGCGACTGTAGCAGTGCAGAACAATGTGTCTGAGGCAGGAGCTGCTGCTTCAGGTGCCAAGGCAGGAAGACATGGTGGCAAAGGTGTTGCCCTGGGGCCAGCTGCTCTGCAGGTTCATCAGCCTGACCCCGAGGCAAGTCCTGAGGTGGGCAGAGATTGCTGAGCAAGCAGAAACCATTATGACACTGGGACCAGGAGCAGTAAGGTTGCATCAACAGAGCATCAGGACACTAAGTCCTCTGGGACAGCCACACTGCTTTGGGACTAAGCTGCACAAACATACAGGTGGCTGAGGACCTTCAGCAGGTTTGTGCCAGTGCCATCCTGAGTACAAAGACCAAAGCATGCAAGTCTCCCAGTGAATTGCACAGAGATCCTTTAGAGGCCATGGATTGAGCTGGCCTTGCCATTTATCTCTGTTTTGTTTCCGCTCCTCAATACAAAGCCCTTCTCTTCCCCTCTCCCTCAGCTTTCAAGATTTTCAAGACTTTTCCTTCTGCAGAACATGAATGTCCAGCAGCCTGTAGCTCACCGTCACACTTCCTAACCCCACTTAATGAGGTGCAGACCTTGCTGTTTCTCTGACTCCAGCTTTGATAGGGTCTCGGCTAAATCCTTCTCTGCTCAGCCACTTGAGAATATGTGGTTGCTGAACTCAGCTTGGTGCAGTGACCAGCACGTTGGCTGGCCAGGCGAGCAGGCATCAGAACAAGCGGGCTGTAACCTGCTCTCCCAGGGCTTTTCCCCAGGCTGAGGAGACAAGAGCTTTTTGTGTATTTACCAGCTATCTGCTTACTGAGTCACTGAGAACAGCAGGACATGAGTTGTACTGGAGGTGCACTGAACAGCAGGATAGAAAGAGAGGGCTGGCAGTGGATCACAGTGAAAGCTAGCAAGATGGTGTATGGCTGTAGGTAGGTAGCCAGGGGAAGGACTGAGATCTGTATTATTTCCTCCATCTGCATGCATACATGAACTCACTGTGCCTCAGCATGCCATTAAGAGAGGTGTTGACAGTGCTTTCCAGGTCTCACATATAGGCTTCTCCCCAGGGTTGCCTCAGTTGGCAAGAAGACCATAAAGCACTAAGGTAGAGTTGCCATATCCTATAAGGCATATTGTTGCTGGATGGATTTACTCCCTTATGTCTGGGTACACACTGCTGGAGACTTTGTACACCGTGAGTTGGGAAGGACAGGGCTCCGACAGAAGCCAGGAGGCTGTGGGGAAAATTTCCTTCATCCCCATGTGCTGGGTGAAAATTTTACGTACAAAACCATCATGACGGTGACAGGCTTTGTGCTGGGACACCAGACAGATGAGGTCCCCTCAGCCAAGAGACAACAATGGCAGCCCAGGGGCTCTGCCTGGTCTCCTCCCCAG
>JAOTQQ010000010.1:5253343-5335620 GCA_026546715.1 Gallinago undulata
GACACCAGACAGATGAGGTCCCCTCAGCCAAGAGACAACAATGGCAGCCCAGGGGCTCTGCCTGGTCTCCTCCCCAGACAGATCATTTCCATACTGAGTAGTGTTATTCATGAGGGTGCCTGAGGGCCCCAGTGGTTCTCAGAGATTTTTATAGAGCTGCAAATCCCAGCTGCTCCAACCAGGGAATAAACAGCTGTAAGTAAGAGAGATTTACCAGTGCTGGGGCTGTGAAGAAGCAGTTTGCAGAGCTTCCACGGGATTAATGGAAAGTAAGGTGACTGCATCTGCACGGATGAGTCCTGGGAGGGAATGAGAGCCTGCCTTTAACATCCTGTGGCTGCTTGTGATTATTTGTTTTTCCACCATGGAGAGTGGCAGGAAGGAGGGCTGAGGTGCAGGCTGGAAAATACTCGGAGGTTTAAGTGATGATTTAGAGCTCATGCCCTCATCTGGAGGTACTCTACCTGGCAGCCTGCTTGGTCACAGAGCTGAGCTGGATTTAGATGACCGCTGCCTTCTCTCAGGCTTCCAGAGGAATGACTGGACACTTGTCACAGACACTACACTGACTGTGGAGAAGGACAGCCTAGCAGGTAGCACAGGACCTGGCAGACAGGGTCTTGGTGTTTGGTACCTGTGTGGGATGGAAGATGACCTACTGGTTCAGACAGGAGAGGAGGAGCCTTCATCTCCATCAGTGGCGAGAGATGCTGAAGTACAAAGGAACAGTTTTCTTACTCTAGAGGGCCACTGAGGAAAAGGTTTGTTTGCAGGCTTCTGTGGGTGGGAAACAGTAGCTCTGGACCAGTCCAGCTAATGCTGTCAGTCCTATAAAAAGAGGAGAGAAGAGAGGGCAGAGGGCAGTACGTGTGTGTGACAAGCAGTCGCTTTATGAATGCTATGGAGCCTGCTCAGGCTAATGCAGGGGGTTTTATTCTAAACCATCCATGAAACATAGCTTGGAAATTGCACTTGCTATTGCTACCTCAGCCGCTACAATCAAAGCTGAAGAAATACACAGCTCAGAGCTGTGAGAAGCAGCTAAAAATAAGACAGGTCAAAAGGGAAAATGAGGGAGAGCAGAGCTGAGCAGCACAGCGACCGCTTCTGCAACAGAGGGGGGCAGGAGAGGGGGCAGGAGGTGTAAAGTGGCTCCCCAGGTCTGGAGAGCTGCAGGGGGCTAATCCCCTCCCTGCTCCATCGTCTCAGCATCAAAGAGAAGAAGAGTTATAATCAAGTCCAAAATAAGAGGAAAAAGCAAATATGCCTTTACTCGCATGGTGAGAGAACAATTTTTGCAATCCTGTTAATCCTGCGTAGATCATATTAACACCAATAAAATACTTAGAGAGTTCTCTCTGTAAAAATGTCAACATTTATGAAGTGCTGTAGGACAAGCAGCTGGATCTTATCATTGTCTTTTTGACTGGGAGTTTGGAGGGCAGAGGACCGGTGTTTGCCGTTAACATTATTTCACAGAGACATGACTGTGTCAAGAAAGGGTGAGATATGATGACCCTAGAAATGTCTAGACCAGTGAAGGAATCTTTCACATGCTGCTGTCACCTGAATTCCTTGCAGCCAGGAGGCTTTATATCCAGACTGCACTCTCAGCTTTGCCACGTGTCTCTCTTCAATCCCCTTCTTTTTTTTCCCCAGTCAATATAGCTGCTGTGTGCACTGCTGAGCTACTGTGAACTGTGGCTGCCCTTCAGGGAGCCAGTGCACAGGACCTGTCTCCTCTCTTGGTCTGTCTAGGGATCAAGGAGTTCATGCATTTGCCTCCTGAAAGCACCCTGCCAAATCCAGTGTCTGTAGGAAGGGCCAAGGAAAATGAGCCACCTTAGAGACAAACTCTCTGGCCCTGTATTTGCAGGGAGAGTTTTCAGGTTCAGATCTGAAGCCAGCTGCTGTAAGACTGGTTGCAGGATGAATGACTCCCAGATCTCCCCTCTGTCTGGAGAGAGAGATAACAGACTGGGTTTATGTCACAGACCACATGGCCTGCTTTTCCATCTTTTGCATCCCTAGATTCCTTCTATTTATACAATCACATTGACTGCCGGGCAGATCTGAGGTATTAAAAAAAGAGTACCCTAAAGAAATCCAGCAAGTCCCTGCTATCTTAGACTCACAGCAGAACAAGATAAGAAGCTGAAGGAGCATCTATCACCTTACACAGGACCCAAAGCATCCCCAAAAAGAGCAGTGCACTGGTGAGCGTCTGACAAGCAGCAGCCGTGGTCAGAGCCACCCTCTACTGAGAGTTATCTAAGGTGAAGTAAAACATCTGTGGCAAAGCAAGAATGTTACACGTCTTTCACTCACATGCTGGGCTACAGCTTCCTCTTCATAAAATGGCCCAACTAACAGCAAGCAGCTGCAAGAACTTCTGAAAAATACAGCTGAAGCAGATACGGTGGTCATACAGCCCAGCACCCATGGGGTACAGGCGTGATGGATGTTGTTGATCTTCCTGTGCAACACTGAATTGCCTTTTTAGATGGGAGTTATCAATTTTGCTGCCATAGCAACCCCAAAAGTCACCTGGAGGACAACCTGTCTGGGAGAGCAGAGATGGTTTCTGTATAAGATATGGGGGAATCAGGGTTTCTGGGACCCTGGGCCCAGGCTGGTGGGTGTGAGACCCCAGGGACTATAGCAGGGGCGGGTTGGGTTTCCCCAGGCAATGGGGGGCCCATGTCACTGACCCCAGGGCTCATTCCTCATCAGAACAGAGTAATCTGCCCTGAAAATGGGTGCTGGTATCCAGTGTCACAACCCAGCTGCTTCCTCAGCATCTTTTCTACATGCCTCCCTCTTGCACAAACCCGTGTGGAGTTTAATAACACCTAGGCCCGCTATCCCTTTGTCAAATTTGGTTGAAGCCTGCCAAAGGGTTCAAGAGCTGTAAGAGGGACAAAAAAGCAATTGCCTTTTCTCATGTATACCATATGTGGTGTGATCTCATAAGCTCCATTCCCCAGTCTAATGTTGGTATGCTTCAACCACTTCAATTCTTTTCCATGTTTTCAAAACCAGAAAGTTTAGCAAAACTGCCCTTTTCAATGCAAAGGGCTTCAATTTAGCTAAATTGTTATTTTCCAACCAAAGATTTCACTGAAAAATTCCCAGACAGCTGTACACAGCAGCTCAGAGAAACCAGGGTTTCCTTTCTTCATTGTAACATTCATATGCAATACTGTACATTTTAAGCATGTTTCTGTCTGTCCCTAAGCTGATGTTGGCTTCTCATTCCTACAGAGTGTTTCAAGTGTATTAATTTTATTGTAAGACATTGTCGAACCTGCATCTGTGTTTGCATCTAGGATTCTAGCTCTGAAAAGAACATTTTATTTTCAATCTGACCCACTGAACATTGATTGCAAGCAACGATTTCTTCTGCTTTCCCATCATCTCTGCGACGCCCTCCTTTTTGTGTGGAGTTTATGGTCACTGACTCTGGATTGTGTCATTATTTGTCTTTGTTCCGTGTTTTAACCTTTGTTAGAGATTCAGCCACTGTGCAATTTCTGTTCAATGACCTATAATACCCTAATTTAGTTGCCATTTTGATCTTGGATTCCTGGTGAACAATCCATCATATGCAACACTTCTTTCCCTTTCTGTTTTCATCACTTCCCCACTCTTTCATTCTCTCCCACCCTTAAAAAGCTCTACTGTGTTTTTCCTACTCTCTTCACACTCCATTCTCCTCCTGCTTAGGTTGCCTTTCACCCATTTTTTCTCTCTCTTTCTTTCTTCCAAATCAGCTTCCCCTTCCAGCCCTGCTTCTCTCCCAATCCCTGCACCATGCCATGTCGCCAAGAGGTACTGCAATTAAAGAAGGCATCTGTTCATCCTCTCAGGCTCAGTCTGATAAGGAAACTGCTCTTCTGCTGAGGCTGGAGATTGTGCCTGAGCAAGAAGTGTTGGTAGATGAGATAATGGCCACAAAAACAAGCTTTGGGGAGTACAGCTATCTATCTGCTGAAGACCAGCAGCAATGTGCATGCATGTGGTCTTCACCATCACAAGAGGGAGTTGCTACTGCTCGTTTGCATTTTGTTACCAGAGACTGGAACGAAGGAGACAGACTAAGCAGCATTCTGGCCAGCTCCTGCACTGGAGCTCTTCTCCGGATCACGACTTGGTAGCGTAAAGGGAGGAACTTGTCACATCTTTCCAACCACATTCAGGATCCTCTCCCAGCAGTCTGGAGGGAGCAAACTCAGCCTTGCTGTGCTCAGCTAGTGCTCAGTCACAGAGCGCCCCTAAGGACAAAGAGCTGGAGCTCTTAATTTCCTCTCCTGCCTTTCCCAGGATCCCCAGTGGCTGAGATCAACTGTGATGTTCGACAGCCGTGACGACATGAGGGCAACGTTGTTTCGGAGTCTGAATGCTCAGAGAAGAACTTCTCCCAGTTTGCTTCCCCTGTCCCCACTGACATATTCCTCCGTCAGGAGACCCCAGCTGGGAGCTGCTCACAGGGGAACATGCTCACATTTCCTCTGGCTGTGGGGACATGAATATTGCAAGGCCTGGGAGATAGCAGCCGAACCAGGAGAGCTGTCTATGCTAATTTCCCTCTGTAACACAATGCCTAATAACACCAGGCTCCTTGTCTCTGATGCAGAAAAGCCACAAGATGCTGGTCTTGCTTAGGTAGCATGGAAAACACCTTAATCATGGTACAGGATCAGACCAATACGAGGAGATGGATGGAAACTCAGTGCCTTGCTTTTTCAGCTTGGCAAAAGCAAGAGAAACCAGTGGTGCTCATCTTCTGCAACATGGGCTGAGATCTGCTGTGCAATTCCTCCATAATTAGTAAACGGAGAAGGTAAAACAGGTAAATAATTTAGAACTGGTGGAGTCCTCTAATTATGATAGCTGTCTGCTTCTCTTTGGTTAGGACCATGTTCACCAATCCTAACGGGACAGCAGCCCTCTACATGCCCATGCAGGGTTTGCCACTGGTCAGCTGGCTGGGAGCCCTGTGTATGTGCAGCCTTCCTGTTGCCCCCTACTTGTGTTCAGGCAGCCACTTAAAATAACGAGCCTGAGGAGTCACGCTCAGCCG
Organism: Gallinago undulata; assembly: GCA_026546715.1. Taxonomy (NCBI): domain Eukaryota; kingdom Metazoa; phylum Chordata; class Aves; order Charadriiformes; family Scolopacidae; genus Gallinago; species Gallinago undulata. The sequence goes on from JAOTQQ010000010.1 coordinate 5,258,427, forward strand.
TGGTGCAAGCCCGGGAACGTTCCAGCCACGGGAGCCACATTTCATCCAGCGTGCACACAGCCAGGGAAAGGGCACAAGCAGAAAAAGGCCTGGTGGCTCTTCTGGCAGCTCCTGAATCTCTCCTTTTCTATCACCGTGGTGGCATTGTAATGAGAACATGAAAGAGGAAGATAACACTGAAGGGAGGAAAATAAGGCCTGCTTTTCTCTCCCTCTCTGCTGTTTAGAACGAAAGGCAAACCGTGGCACGCAGGCCTATCAGATCTGTCAGCACGACAACTGGCAATGGGAGGGAAGGGGGAAATGCTATTGTGCGCACCATTCTGCTTGGCGGACTCCTCTCGCTGGCTCGGGGAAGGAGAGAGAAAACAGAGGGAAAACAAAATGCGGGTGTTCAACGGGGAGCCAGAGACATTTGTTATCAAAATGGAAATGCGCCTCTTTGTTGATGAAGGTGTATCTGCTTCCCATTGTCTCTCGTGCCAGCCCAGTGAAAGGCTCCTTTGATGGCTCCGTGTTTGTGCACTGGCTATGAAATTGCTTTAGAAGACAAAGAGACTGCGTGCTTATTGGTAATGAAAAGGAGGTGAGGGCTACGTTTCTCTAACCCCGGCTTACCACACGAGTGCAATTTCCCCGGGAGCAGCTGTCAAAGGCTTGCAGAGAAAATTGGAAGGCTGAGGCTGGATGGGGGGCCAGTGATGAACAGGGAGAGCTGCTGCTCTTTTGCAGGGCTAATGTGGCCATCTGCTCTGATTTAACAGGCCTGCTCCAGTCCAAGTGTTTCGACACCCTCCGGGCCACTCGTTCCCTCCTTCCCAGTACACTGGCTTCCACCAGCAGTGAAGGACAGGGCAAGGGGGCACATCACTTTCTGCTACATAGTGCCGTGTTAGGCCACTCTCCAGGCTCTGAGATGGGACCTTCCCTGGCTGGGGAAAGGAGAGGAGGAATCCATAGCTGGAAGAGCCTGAGGGCTGCACACCTCTCCCCTTTCTACTCGCCCTACTGATCACCAGTGATCTTAGCTGAGGAGTGCACCAGACATAGAGATGCATCTAAGGCAGGATCAAAAGGGCAGGGATAACACCCTCAGGAAACATGACAGGCAGTGTAATACCCCCCAGCAAATCCATCAAAGATTCAGTACCCAAAGCACAGAACTTTCACAGCTGAGCTTAGGCAGCAGCAGTGCTGCTCTGTTATTTCACTGAATTTCACTGAATTCTTTTTAGAGTTGGAAAGGACCATAGAGATCATCTAGTCCAACTCCCCTGCTGAAGCAGGATGCTGCTCCCCTGGCATTGCCACACACCCATCCTCACAAACACAGCTGACTGTGCCAAAACATGGTTTGCACATGGACTGCTCCTTGTTTACCCACTTCTCACACTCAGTTTCTTGCACACATCTCCAAGCCCACCTGTGTTGCACGAAGCTCGCACCACCCCTGCTCCCTCCCACTGCCCGTCCTGCCTTTCCACCTCCAGTCTGCTCTGCTCTCACACACAACCTGGGACCAGGTGTGTCTCTGTGTGTGCAAACACTCTATCATCACACACACGCACACTTGCTCATTAACTAATAGTGGCCTTAATAGGAATGTGCTTCTTTCTTCACCTCTCCTTCCTCAGATGGGAAGTTTAATCGCGGAGTCATGCTCAGCCAGCCTCACTCCTTTATCTGTGCAATAAAGAAATGGTTTATGGCAGATAGACGCCTCAGCCCGACTGTCAATTTCACACGGAGCCTTATCAGCACTCACACATGCTGTAAGGCCGTCGGAAATTAGACGCAGGATTCGCATGTCTAACAAGCGGGGTTAAATGCCTTCCTCCCCGCTCCCTCCAGCTTTTCCCCTCGACTGCTCCTTCTTCTCCCATCCCTCCTTCTTCACATTGGTTACAACACTGACAATGGCTTTAAAAGGACAGTCTTGCCTCGCTCCTGGTAAAAGATGTTAATTTATTGTACTCTTTTCTTTATTTGATTATCATTTTATTAAAACTGCCTGAGGTGATAGCATTTCTTCTAGAACAAATCCTCTGCTCTCTCCTTTAATCTGTTGCCTGGTCTATTGGCAAGACCAAGGCAAGTGACTGTGGCTCGTTGGGGGGTTCATGCCCCCTTTCAGGGGGAGGAGAGGCAGGAGGAGATGGGAGCACAGCTGGGTTTCAGTGGAGTAGCACCCCCATTGCACTCTCCTTTCTCTAGCTCTTTCAGTCCAGTCTCCATGCACCCCCAGCACCACTGCTCTGCTCCAACAGGACTCTCCTGTCCTCTGAGTCCCCTACAATGGGAGTCTTCCTCAACCCTGCTCTCTCCTTCCCTCTGGCAGCATTCCTTTAGCCCTCAAAATCAAGTGCTCAGCTCCTGCTTACACCTCCTAATTTAGAATTTGGTTACCACAGGTATACCACTGCTATCCAACTGCAGGAAGAGATGTGACTGATTTTTCTCAGGCCATCCATACAGCAACAGAGTCCATTTGTATTCAGAGAGACAACCCTCTTGTGTTCGCACTCAGGGATGGAGTTATTGCAGCAAACTGTAACTCCTGCTAGAAGCACTGCCTGGTGCAATCCCAGCCTTACTGAAGCTGCATCCAGTCTTCCCTCTTCCCCACACCGCTGCCAACTGCTGCAAAGCATCAGCCCCCTGCACCTCTCCCAGGAGCTTCCCCTTCTCCTGATATGCCCTCCAGCTCAGCCACAAATGCACAGGAATATTTTTACAGTGACAGTAGCTTGTTATAGACTGCAGTGCCTGCCACATAAAAGTCACCAGCAACATAGAGGAGCGATTAATGATAATGGTTGACATTTTATACAGTGCCTCCCAGTCTAAGTGTTGCAGGGCACTTAGCAGGTTGCATCAAAATAAAGCCCCTTGTTTTCTCCAGAGCCAGAAAAATAGCCCCCTGGGGAGTGCAACATGAAAGCTGGGTTAATGGCATGTGGCAAATGTTGTCCAGGAACCTGGGAGAGCAGGAAGAGGGGAAGGTGGACTCGCTTCCTTCTGAACTGGAGCAAGGCACCCAAATGCTTCAAATAGCTTTAAAAATCCTCACTTCTATGTCTAACAATGACCCAATTTCAGTGTGATTTTTTTTTTAAGACACCACTGTGTTCAAAACTTCTGTCCTGGAGGCTTTGAGACAAGGCTTAGGGTGGATTTCCATTTGGTTGACTGTAGGAGTAGCCCTTTACACTACTGCTGGACCTACAACTGGGGCTCAAGGGGACAGGCCAGAAGAGAGGTGGAAGGGTGGAAGCCTTCCAAGATCTGCTGAAGTCCCTCCTCTTCTCTCCTTGCTGGTTGAAAAGCAAGACACATTCAGCACTGATTACTGTTGCAGGACAAGACATCTGTGGTTTGAATTAAGGCCGGTTTCATCCATCCTGGGGAATCTGCATATTGCCAAGGCTAGTGTCTCCCACACTCAGTGACGTTTCTGAAACAACTTCATCACAACTGAGGACTGTCTCAGCTGACCTGCAAATTTAATTTTCTTCCTTTCTGTCTTAGACGTACAGCTGGGAGGGACCTCAGGAGAACATTGCATCCCTCTCTCTTTCACTGAAGCAGAATCATCTATACCCAAAATATCCTTGCCAGATGCTGGCTAAGCCCACCTTTATAAGCCTCTGAAGGAGGAGATTCAATGACTCTCCTGGCTAATTTGTTCCCATGCCTCACTTCTCACATAATTAAAAAGCTTTTCCTTATACCTCACCTGAATTGTCTTGTTGCATTTTCCCCCCTCCCATTCATTGCAAATAAATAGGTAATGAACCAAGCAGTTTTCCTGCCCCCTTCTTCGATATTAACTTTTGACATGAGCTATAGGGAATGAGTCCCACCCAAAGCTTAATTTTTTTGTTCCCAAGCAGGAGGCACTTGAGATTAAGGCCTGAGACCATGAGAAAATTGATTTGCACAAGTAAGGCATTTATGCAATATTTTGATTATAAACCAGCACTCCAGGATTTGTACTCCCACAATGAATGCGGTGCCTCAGGGCATTAAGCTCCTGACTCACATGTCAGGGTTACAGGCAGAGATGGCTGAATAATTCATCAATAATCCTACAAATTTGGCTTCCATTCCTGTCTGTGAGCTCTCCGCATGAAGATGTCTCTTCCAGAATCTATTCATTAGGTGACGTTATGCATATAAATGGCAGAGGGACTCTGGGTGTGAAACCCTGGTCCTAGTGGAAGTTTTGAATTTGCTTTGCAGCAGAAATTAGTTGCAAAAATTCATAACTTGAAATGAGAGCTGTTTCGGATTGGCTACACTGCTCACATGGTGTTGTATCTGTCTCCTGAGTAGCTGAACTCAACCCCTGGAATGAGTTTCCAGGGTGAATATCACATTTGATTTCCATTAATATGCTATAACATTGCTTCAAATTCACTTCTCTCAGTCAGAATGATCTATCTATCTATCTATCTGTATAATTTTATTTCTAGAGCACCCATCACTGCACCCTCTAATTATTAATTCGTCCACTAGAATGTTTGCTGCAAGCTCACATCAAAGGCATGTAGGTAGAATCAGAGTAAATCGGTTGAAAAATGCAAACAGATACTGTGCAAAATCTGCTGGCCAAGACGTTTCCCTATATCGAATCCCAGTTTTGCAGGCCCTTTTAAACTGCTGAACAACATTCACAAATCCAGAAAAAGGCAGGGGGCAACGAGGGTGAACATAAATGACAGTTTAAATTTGCTCAGGAGTGACAAAGTTCCACTGGAAATGGCAAAATCTAATGTAAGGAAGAAGAGTATGATTATTATTTGTATTGCAGGGGAGTCTGGGAGTCCCCAGCCAAGTGTTAGGACACCGTGCCTATAAGCAGTTAGTGAAAAGACTAGAATGGCTTAACAGCAGCTTTCCAGCAGGCAGGAGACAGTGATAATACCTTGAGACAAGGCACAAAGAAAGGGCTAGATCACGTCTTGAGAAACAGAAAAGAAACCAGTACAGAGAAGGGATTACTGGGATCATTTGGGGAATGACAAACCTCGAAGAGAAGGGGCTTGCATTTTTGTCTAACAAAAGTGGAGGCTGAAAGGGCATCTGATGTCTGTGTCTGAAAACAGCAGAGGAAAAAGGAGGGAACTTCAGTCCTCCAGCTAAACAGCAACAAAGGAGGGCAAAGAGAGAAAAAGTGTTTGTGGCTACAGTTGGGTCGAAAGAAGGAGGAGGTTCTTTGTCATCAGAGCAACGAGACCCACTGGTATTGGGGAGGACAAACAATAACCAAACTGAAGGTGCTCCCCACAGTGGAGAAGGTCACAGCCCATGAAGAGGACCAACCTGGTTGTACCTGCTCAAGGCCAGTGCCACCAGAGCTGCCTGCATCCCTGGCCACTCGTTTCCCGGATGTGCCAGCTTGGGCCTGGTCTGCATCGGTCTGATGCTGGCCAGGCAAGCTCTGGCTGCCCCACACAACCCGCTTCACCTCCGAGCTGCAGGATCACTGACCTGTAGCAGAGAGGCAGTAACAGCCAGCAGCCTGTACTGGGGTCTCCTTTACCCCACCAGCACCTAACCACAGCCTGTGCTTCGCTTAGACATGCAGACTTCCACAGAAGTGAAAGAAGCAAGTGCAGATTTCACCATCAGTTTTCCCATGGACTTTAAACCTTCCCTGGCTCAAAGGGAGGGAAAAGCAAAGCACATTGCTGCCGGCAAACATTGCATGAATGAGTCATTCTCCCCTCACCCTGGTTCCCCGCCGTCCCCACCAGGTGACAGTTCACGTGGGAGGATAAATATAAATAAAGAGAAGGAAGGTGAAGCATTTTGATGACTCATGTAATATTCATTTTGAATTAATTTGTACATGATTCAGTAAAAAAGATACATTCCATAAGATTATTTTTGAGAGCTCTAATTTGCTGCTGGCAAGGAGCAGCGTTTGGGTCTTTTATGGGTATTAGTTCCATAGTGTATAGCAGGAGGCAGAGGAAGTTTAATTATGATTCACTGAGCCACATTGTGGGTATGTTTTAAAGCCACTTAATTAGTGTAGAAATATACAGCTGTAATTATCCTGAAATATGGCCTAATTAACCTATGGAAAACCCATACACGCTGCTCAGGAAACTTGGAAGCATTAATAGTCTATTAATATACCGGAGCTGACAGCCCATCACACTCACATTTGGGAACAGGAAGGCAGAACCTCCTTATGTGTGATCTCCTATGGAGAACAGCTACCTGTGGAAGGTAAGGTCTGACCTCCCCTGGTGCTGGGAAGGACTGTGGCAGGTCTGGTGCTCCTCCTGCCACAATCTGTGTATGTGACGTGGAGTTAAGTTGCTGTGGTCTGACTCTTCTACTGATCATCCCAGCCCCTTTCCTCTCTTCTGCCCTCTTCTTAAATCCTGAAATGCATCTCCCTATGTCTCCTGTCCGACGTCCTTCCTGCTCACTGCAGCCCTCACTAGACATTTCTGGAGGCTCAGGAAGCACACAGGGTGTCCTCAGCCTCTTCAGCTGCGCTCTGTTATTTTCCCCTCTCTGGAACCAGAAACTATTAAATGCTACAATGGACCATTGTACTGTGGATGAATTCCCAGCCCTGGAGCGTAAAGCAGATGATCAGGGAGATAGATAAAGTGTGGCTAAAGCAAAAAGTTGATGGCAAAAGGTCTCATGTTTATTCCTGGATGCTAAAGCTGATAAAAACAGGAAGAACCAATTATCGCTTCAAAGACACCTTGATATCTTACGGTTTCCCAGGCCACCTCGCAGACCCAAGAAATCAGGCCTGCATTTTGCTCATGGAACATTGCACGTAGGAGCCTTTACAAAGCAGAACAGCAAACAATTGCCTTGTCTCTCAGCCCCATCGATGAGGAAACTGAGGCACACACCTGGAAATTAAATTCCCCGACTATGCTTTCCTTATGCCCTGCTCTAACAATCACATCATGCTGCCTCTTAGCTAGGAAAACATCCTGATTTTAACAGAGCTTCATCCTTCAGGAAGGGGCATTTACTTCCACTTGAGCTAAAGAAGCAGCAGAAAGACAATCTCTGAATTGGTAGGGAGGGGTGATGGGGGCTGAGAAGAGCGAGGTGGAGAGAGAAGACAGGAAGGAAGCAGCTGGTGTGAGGTTCTTCTTTAGGCAGAGCACATAACCAAATATTCAAGCAACATCTTCATCCTTTGGTGATCAAAGCAACAGAAATTGAATCCGGCTGTAATCATCCACAGGGTAGTTTGCTTAAAATTCCCCTAATTATGGAAGTGCAGAAAATTACTGCTCCATGATGCACTGAATAGGAAATTGAAGGCTCCCACAACCCAAGTACTGCCACTGCAGCTTAGAGAGAAAAGACAAGGGAAGCTAAGAGGAAAGGGGAGACAAAGAAACACATGTGAAAGTGGCCAGGGAGAGGAAGACCAAGACATTATCTCTCTCTCACTGTCTGGGGGACCACCAGTTTTGGAGAACTGTGAGCTAAAGAGAGCTACGAGAGAAATATAGGCCTTGCTAAGGTCCTTCCACTTTGCCAGCAATTCAGCTATGACACACTTGACGCTGTACCACAAGCAATGTTTTATCCAGAGCTTCTGGTTGAAACTCTGAGAACTCTTCTGAGTACTATTCTGTCTGATATGCAAGGGGGCGGGGGGGTATTGCTGTATATAAATAATCTGAATTATTGCATTCCAGAGTGTTCTCCCAGCAGCAGTTTCTCATGATAGATGACAGCAGGTACCATAGAGGGTTCAGCCACCCAGGGTTGAGGGTTGAGCCATCCCTCAATTAGGGATGAGGGGCTAGGAGAGGGTATCTTGTGTTAAGAAGAGATTTTCTCTTTTAAAAATACCTGACTCTTGGATTTCCATGCCTGCTCAGAGAAGGCTCTCCCCCCCGCCGCCTTTTCCTCTTCAGACAAGCTGCTGCGAAGGGTGGATCCCAGCTCAGTAAAGTAAAGCTGTCTCACACTGGGCACATGGATAGCTTTTATTTCCACGGGTGGCTGAGTCTGTCGGAGGCTCCTGATACCAAGTGACATCTCACGGGGGCATTCTGTTTTCTGTGGTTCTTTTGTCCTGTTTAAGCAGGCAGCATCTTTCAGTGTCTCTGGGGTCCCTCCTCTGGACAAACATTTGCTGCACTGGGGTTCCCTAAGGGATTCAGGCCACACTTGTCTTGATCCAGACATTTTATATTGGGTGTGAGAAAGAAGCTGGCTCCATCTCTCTCAGGAGCACACACAGTCTGTGATTAAGCAGAACACTTTGCTTACGTAATATCAGTGTCACTTCAAAAGCCCTACATTTACTTAGAATGAATGAGATCAACAGTGCAGTGCAGAGCGTGTGCTTCCTGCAATCACAGCCAACTGTTTTGGCTCCAGTTTCCTTCTCCCAGAACTGTGTGCTACAGTACATCAAAAGCTGCTTACCGGAGTCAAATAATGCTCCAGGGAATACCACCCCCGTTAGAAACCAGTGTTGGGGCAGGAAAACACCACAGACAACTGTAATTCATCCCACCAGCATGCTTCTACTCAAATAAATCCTCTAGTTCTTCTGAAATAAACAAGAACAGAAAATAACCATTGACCAAAAAATATGTATTTTTGCAACTCTTCATTTGCAGAGGCCTTAGCAACCGTGGTGCAATGCCCATGACCAATCTTTGGCCAAGGCCTTAGTACCCCAGACCTTAAGAGAGTGCAGGTGGGAAGTGACCCCAGGGTTCTCCGGCTCAAACTCCTGCTCAAAGCAGGAATACCTGTGAGTTCAGAGCTGGTCACTTGGGACTTGATCCTTGATCCTGAAAACTTCCAAGGATAGAGACTGCACAGCCTGGGCAATGTCTCAGGGCAATGATGATTGAGAGTGGTTTACAGGCTTAGGAGACATCAGTGGAAGAAACAGGTTTGGGGAATAATGTGACAGAACAATAGAGGGGCTTTTGTTCTCCTTCAGTCATAATCATTGGCTCCCCTTCACTGTCACAGTTGCTAGCTCCAGCAATAACATGAGAGAGTTGTCTGCCTTCCTAAGGTACCCCCAGAGCAGAGACAGCTTGCCAGCCAGCCGTAAGTCTCAGGTCTGTCTTTGCACACATCCTGTCTTCTATTTGAGTTGAAGTGTCTGCTGTACCTGGCAATAACATGGGACATTAGTCTGCTGATGACTTTGCATAACAAGAGTATTGCAATTAACATGATGATCCTTTCTTGTGTTTGAGCACGTTGGCATGGGTCATGAAGTCGGTGTAGCAAAATGATCCAAAGGGAGTTATTTATCTAGCTGTAAAGGGGCTGTGTTCCTGCAGAAGCAAGAACTCCAGTGTAAGGTCCCTGCTTACAGCCGCAAGTGTCAGTCATGGCTCGCCTCCATTCAGATGGCACCGAGGGGACACCAGGTGCTTACACGTGCCTGCTGGCTTGGTATGATGCCCCAGGGGCCTGTCCTCCCCAGCTTGAACATATCCTGAGCCTACCAACACTCTCATGTCCTGTGGCCCCTGCCTGTAAAAGCCAGATCGGTGCTTTTGGCAGAAATGTCTGACCCTGCCAGTTGAGTTCAAAGGATAGATCTATTTCGATGCCTCAGGTTAGAGAGGAGAGAAACTCGGGTGAATCAGAAGATGATGCATTGGGCTCTTGGCTGTGCTCCAGCAGGAGCTAGCCCTTCTCCTGACCAACTCCAAAGGCCACATCCTGGGCCACATAACCACAAACACCCATACTGAGCTCTCACTCATAGAGGCATCCCCCTTCTTTCCCTTCTCTCTGCAAGAGCCAGTATTGATTTTCCAAGTCAGAGCATCCTGTAAGAGCCTCTCGAGCCTATGTCTGAACAAATCAACGTTTACTCCAGTCATTATCAGTGCAAAGACCTGCATGCCCAGGCACACACAAGCAGCAGACTGTGTTTGATGATCTGCCATCTTCCTGCAAAGGGAATCGATGTCTGTCTACTCCCTTTCCCTCCACCTCTCCTGCTGCCACTGTAGTCACTGGCCAGTAACAAATGAGAGGGATTTATGATTACTGTGTGGTTAACCAGCTTATGGTAAATTAATGGAGATGCACCTGAAAGTTTGCAGGCAAGTCCCCAGGGTTCCTACTGTGCTGGAGGAGAAGTAAGGGCCTGTAAGAGCTGTCTCACTTGGACAGCTTCATGAGAGATGCATCTCTCCCTCGTTAAACTAATTTTCTCTGATGAAGTGATCAGGAGGGTTCTTTCATTAGAGATGTGTGGCAGGGAGCTTGCATGGATGGAAGTGGACTTCTACTCTCCTGGATTCCGTGAATGTAGAGCCTAAAGCCCGGGCTCAGGGAGACAGCAGGTCAGGAGCTTGCAAACATTTCATGCTAACTTGTCTCCCATCAGACCTCAGCTGCATTTTCAGATCACTTGAAGTCTTCCATTCTCTCTCCACCTCCCCCTTCGGAGCTTTATTAAAGTCCTGTGTCATTCCTGTCACTCGAAAACACTATCCTTCCCATTCCTTTTCCCTGCAAGCATCATTACCAATTCTAAGCAAGATTCCCCAAAAATGAAGTTTCAATCATTGCAGCATCTTTTTGGGGTCCTTAAACGCTTTAAAAAGGTAAGTAGAGTATTAACCATGAGAGAACTGCTCTTTCTCAAAGAGGAACAGTGGTTTACTGGGATGTAAACCTCTGCAATGGAAGAGTCTGTATATCCAAATTTTCCATCCTCCCTTCTTCTGACACTTCAGATGTAACATGCATGGTCATCATTGTCTCTTTTCCATGTATCCCCTTGTAAAGCCCGAGGACTACAGCACTTTAAAGACTCCTATAACATGATGTTGCACAGTACTATCTTTCTACTTCTTTAGCCTGGGATTTTTTACCCCCCCAAATCTGTGTATTTCATAGTCAACTTCTAATACAGTTTGAACCTTGTTTTGCATAACTCTAAATCATTTCATTAATTAAAAAAAACAAGCCATTATAAAACAAATATACAAAAAAAGAACAGCTAATCTTTCCCTTATATTGCAAGGATTAAATAAACAGAAATATCAGCAGAAAGTATTCTAGACACGTTGGGCTGCCATAAAATTTAGTAGGTGAACTGTTAATTTACATATTCCCAAAATGCAATAGGGTGACACTTTTGAAATTAAAAACTGATGATACGAATGGCATTTAAAGTTCATTTAATATTATTTGTTAAAATTCCACTGACAAATCTGTCATATGTATAGCAGATCCTATTACTAGAAGAAGAAAAAACGTAATTGAATCAAAACCCACCCCAACACTGAAGGGTCTATTAAGGCAGTAGATGAGAATTTGCATTATCAAATAATCCTAACAGGAGATTTTATAAATGGAAATGTAAACTGTAGAGTGTTTTAAATGTTAATTTATACCAATAACTAGCTTTATAAACAGACTTGACTATGTTTCTCCTAGAGACAATAAGAAAATGTTTCCCTGGGGGATTGGGAGTACCCAAATAGCAGCAGTTGTATTTCTGAATAACAAATCTGCAACCACCTGGGATTAGGATGAAGAAATGTAGTCAAATGGATAGTGCAGTGCATGGTTTATCAATAGAGTGGTTTTGTCACTGGCCCTGCTTTTTGCTATCTCTGTGACTCTGAGGATGGCCTCTTCCCAGCCATTTCTGACCTATATGTCTTGCTTCTAATGGGTCTGTATGGCATCACTTACGGAAAAAGCTCAGTCTTAGGCTTTCTTGTCCCTAAAATAGTACTCTCAACCTTTTAAATGCTGCTGCAGCAGCAAATTCTCTTTCTCTCCAATTTAATGCCTGGCATGGGATCCCAACCATTGTAAGAAACCCTAACCTGCAGGGACTGTTGCTGACTCTCCCAAAAAATCCTCCTGGGTCTCTAGATCCTAAAAATCAAGAAAATTGTGAATCCCTATTGCCAGGTAGCAATACAGAGAGAGCGCTCCCCAAGCTGGCATAGGAGATGGCTGCAGAGCACCAAAAGGGAAGCCATCCCTTGGCCTGAAGCTTGGAAAATTATTCCCATTGACCAAGAAGATGCAGAGGAAGACTGCATCTTCTGCACTCCTGCTGCACAAAGCAACGTATCCTGATTTAAATGACAGATGGCTCATCCACCATCTAAAAGAAGCTAGATATTTGGATTTCTTTCTATTTGTTTGTTTCCCCCTTACATAAATATGGAAGGAAAGCATTGCAGATGAAGTGGTGCATGGAAATTAATCTGGTTCATAGTCCTCATAAATATTAACAGTGTGGTAAATATGTAACCTTATTTATTTTTCCCTCTGCTCGCATCTCTTCCAAGTTATTTTCACCAGGGAAGGTTAAGTAGTTGGGGTGGTTATGTTGGTAAATGAGACGATGGCAAAAGTGAAGGTTTTCATCCAGACCCAGTACCTGCAGTGGTACAATCAAAGCAGTGCTGCCTATGTGAAAAGTGATTCTGCACCATGATGGGGCTCTTCACTGTGTGGCCACAGAGCATGGTCTGAGGAGGGTTCATTGGCCACATTGGCTCCATTGGCCACAGAGGTAAACTGAGGCACCAAAGGGGTGATGGTGGTGACAGATCCTGGTGCTCTGACCTTGCTAGTAGCCAGGGCATGCTCTGGATCTGTCCTGACACATATCAGAAAAAAAATCCCTATGGTTAGTCCAGTATCAGTCTGCTAAAAGAAGCTCTCCCACCCCATGCCACACAAGACATCCACCTCCCTGCTCCTCCCTCTATATCCCACCATGTGCCTAGAACTTGCTCTTTCTTTCAAGAGAGCATCTTTCCATTCTCTCCCCTCCCAACAATTTCAACAGATAAACAACCGAGAAATTAATAGACACTTTCATTTGCACTGTAATAAAGTGTGTGCATGTTGGGGGAAAACAATGGAGGAAAACTTCATCTACAGATTAAAGCAACAGGCCTTGTCTCCAACAAATTTGGTTAGGGCCTTGGAGAATAGTGATACATGCCTTGAGCTAGATGAGAGCTTTGTGCCAGAGGAGTGACTTGAGTGAAAAGCGCTCTGTGGCATGAAATGCAGAAGTGGGTTTATAGCACTAGGATTTATCTGTGACTCCAAGCACTCACAACATTACTAATACAACTGTTAGAAAAGCAAATGGATGCAACCATTAGGCCATATAATCCCTCAGAGTCTGGCTGCAGCTATAAAAAGTGAGGATATACGGGCAGGGTTCCTAAGTGAACTCTGGTGATGGATGCCCTGAGGGAGGCTGGGGGAGATGGCGACAAGGAAGGGACAGTGTTCCTGGCTGGGCAGCCAAGGAGAAGAGGAACATTCTTAGCGAGGAAAGGGTTTGCCAAGTCCCTCCTACGTGCAGGGGCTTAGGGGTGAGCGGCTGCACACAGCACCCTGTAACATGCTGCTTCCTCTGCTTAGCTACGCTCCCCGCAGAGCATGCCTGTGTCACTTCAAACCTCTGCTGCAAAAGGCTGCTGAGGCTGGAGATACTTGCAGGGTTTCTATTTCACACTAAGCTTCTGAGCCACAGAGGGGTATTCTCCTCACGTGGTCTTAGCAGTGCCCAGATCCTGCAGCACCCCGCAGCCAGCACACAAGTCTCACGCAGCTCCTCGGGGGAGAGATGCCTGTACTGCTGCTGTAGTGTGCCCTTCTGGCAACTACTGGTGTCAGGGGAAGCGAATCAGCATGACAGAAAGCGTGTTCTCACTTGTCCCTGGGCCACAGCTGTCCCGAGCTGAGCCGGTGCTTTCCTCAAGGCTAAATCCATGCCTCAAACTGCAAGCTGTTTGGAGTTCCCCTCACTCCACACACCTCTCTGCTTATGCCCATCTGCACCACTTTGAAACATGGATTTAAAAAAAACCACACCAACATTTCAAGACAAGGAATGCCTTTTCCAAGGCACCCTGCCTCCTCACATAGCCCAGGGCTGATGCAGTCAGAGAGCTGGCAGCTGGGCTTGCTTATTGAACAAGGCAAACCCTCTGCAAGGGAGCCTGAGTTGCCTCCTCTCACGTGCAAACCAGCACAGAAGATCTCTAAAATCAGTGCATAGGATTTCACTGTCAAACCTCCAGATATAGGCAACGCCCTTCCCCATGGTTCTGGTCCTCTCACAGCAGAGAGTAAACCCCACGGAGGTGCGAACTGCAGGACCTCTTTCCCCTAAGCTCCTCAGTCCCCATCCTGCCTTGCAATTTGCACAGCAATTCCTTCTATTGCCTCTTAAGACATCTGTCCCTCCAGCAGTGACACCCAGGCTGTGAGTAGTAAGGAACTAGCAAAAAGATCTGAAGCAGCAGGTTGCGTTGCATCTTTCCTTTCCAATTCCTAGGTCTGGGCTGGGCCTTGTGTCCTCCATGCTGAGCACCAGCAGAAACACCCTTGTGGTTCGTGAGCCAGAAGAGAGAGCAAGAGAGACAGAGACCTACATACAAAGACACACTGTTTAGGAAAGGACTGTTTTCTCTAGTAATTAACATTTGTGTCCTGCTGGTTTTATTTCACGTGTCCATAGTTTTCCCATCCAACAGTGCAAATGATGTAGGTTTCAAAGCAATCGTGCCATTTTCTGTTAGCTGATCTTTTAATGCCTAGATTTATGAAAGATGGCACCCTATATTTTTGTGTTTACATGGATCGTTGCTGAATTGGAACTTTTCCTGTTTTCATGAAAGGATTCCTCCCTTTTTGGCAGAGAAAATGAGTTTGTTTTCAAAACTAGCCTATGTGAAAGATCACGTGGCCATGAAGAAAATCTTGAATCAGTTCCAAATAGTGAATATCATGAAGGCAGATTTGTACCAAAACCTCTAACACTTGCAGTTTCAGATATTTTCAGCAGGGAAAACCCTCAGCTTGGCAAAATTTCACAGAGAAGACATATTTCACTGGCATGAGTTTTCCCAAAAGACGAAATTGTGATTTATATATAAAAGAAGAAGGAAAAAAAGCTGCTGAGACTTTATACAACATTGCCATATTTACATCCTTGAGCAGCTTCCCTGAAAAGCAGCCATGACTAGAGAGGAGCAGAGCAGAAAGCCAAAAGTCTGCAGAAATGTATCAGGTGAGGATGCAGATGGGTACTTAGAAAGTTATTCAAAATGAGGAAAGTAAAGGAAGCAGATGAAAACAGTGGCAGAATTGGATTGCAGTCCTAGTTTTTGTCCAACGCACCAGGAATAATCAGATATTGGAAATAACATCTGTCTGAAATGAAACCACTCATCTTCCTCAGTGGAGATGGATTCCACAACCCAGCAGCTGTCCTCTGCCCACCCCCCATGTGACAAAACCTCGATTCAGTCCCTTCATGTCCCCATATTTCCTTTAATCACTCTTGGGCGATCCATTCTCTTTCTGTGCTGAAGCCGTCGGGCCTCTTCAGAAGTGTGGAGCTCGGGTAGTAATTGTTCTGTCGCAGACTACTATCTCAAGAGAGGTAGCTCAGGTCTTAGCAACAGAAAATCCAGAGGCAAAGCTGGAAAGCTATTAATGTTTAACACACATGGAAGCTGCTGTCTGTCAGATGCTCCGATCACCCTGAACCTGGCAGGCAGAATGTGTTAGCACATCTGAAGCTGCTGAAGGACTTATCAGCCTGACAGAACAGGCATACCCATATCCCCTTCTGCTGTGTATCTAGCATAGACATAAAGAAGAGGACCCTGTGGACACAATCAGACCCACATCTAGCTTTGATACATCAGCTCCCAGCAGCTTCAGAGGAGCAGTGAGTTTGCATGGGAAATATGAGGTGCAGCAAGACCTTTGCCAGACCCAGCTGGGGCTGTGGTATGTGGTGAAGCACAAGACAAATGCTCCTTGCTGCTCCCAGTGATGCTGTTCCCAGAAGAGACAGGATGGGACCAGTCCTGAAGAGAGAGCAGAGGACTTGCTTATGACCCAAGACTGAGACAGCAGCAGAGGAAGGTCTAATTCGAATGAATTGAACTTGCTTTGTTAGTATGGGTGAAACTGTGGCTTTGAGCCTGGGGCAAACTGATCTTGCTTCTGAAATATCCATGGGACAACTGGAGGAGTCTGAGGGCACCTGGTCCCTTTTCTTGTCCCTTTCTCAGGGCACAATCAGGACAGCATGAGCTGAATGACCACCTGCTTCCAGCAGACCTGCTATTTTCAAGAGTAGCTCAGATCTACTTTGCCTGGCTCAGAAGGAGGTCTGGCATGCGACATAAAGCCTGGGCCTCTTGAGGAGAAATATAAAAAATTTTAAAATTAAACAGACTAAAAGGCCCTCCTGCATTATCCTCGTATTTGAGTGCTTAGCCTCAGTCACATACTGAGCTTTCAGCCTCTTTTTGATGACTGATCCTGTTAAGTTTCCCATATAGGAATAGTTTTCCTGACCCTTGAAGACCTCAGTTAAGCCTGCTGGCAACAAGTTGGCTTCTCTTAGTTTCTTCTTCCAGCTCCTTAAATATAATCTGTTGACCTCAACAATCTTCAAAGTACAGGTTGGAAACCACTGACCTGTAGCATTTTGGTGTCTGCCACCTTGGCACCTAGCTTAAAACTGCTTCCCAGCACCAGAGGATTGAAAAATGTGTTATGGATCCAGATTCCTGTATGGTATTACCCAGCCATGTGTGAAAGTGATTCAGACAAAACACAGGGAGTCAGGAGGTTGAGACCTGGATTTGGTGGTGCTGATGGGTCTCTGATGGCTGTCTAAATGGGCCCATTTAGTTGTGGAGGTGCTGGCTGTGTCTTCTAAGGAAAATCACAGCTGCTATACCTCAGTAAAGTATTTCATGAGCTCTGCTGGAAGATGCTAGGCTAGTGCAGAGTGATATTGTTTTGATAGCACCCTGACTTGATGTAAAACCTTGCGTTTTTCCATGTAGGAGGAAGTATTTCTCTAGTAGCCCACAAAATAACATGTTACTTCACCCCCTGACTTTTGATGCCCATCAAAAAAAGTGCACTGACAGAGGTGCAATCAACATCAGCTCCTGCAAGTGTTTACTGCAATAGGCAGGCTCTCAAAGGAGTCGTTGCCAATGCTCAGGGATGTCCCCTTTCCCCTCAGTGTGCCTGGCTCCTTCCACCTCCAGTCCCCAGTGGGATCAGAGGGACACATGGGGAGGCTGGCACTTGGGTGACAGGTTGGGTCTGTTGGAGCACAGCAGGGCATAATACATGTACCTAATTTCTGCTATTTTAACTCCACTCCAGGCCACCTCTTCGCTTTGCCCATCAACCCCCGTTAGGTACAGCCGGAAAAGGTCCCCTTCCCTTTCTTCAGCTCCTGGTCCCTCCCCAACCTCTGCTGCCTTTGATCCTCCTTGCTTTCAATTTGCAGATTTTCCTGTATTTGTTTTGCATCCTGCAAGGAAAGCCTGAAACCTTTGAATCTAAGGCAGATTGTGTCCAGCCAACCTGTATTTGAGTCCCCCGTACCTTGTGGAATAACTATTATAGCTGCAAATGAGTTCCCTGCTCTGCTGCACCTGGGAAAGTTTTCCAAGGGTGTTCAGGGTCTAGCAGGTGTTCAGTAGACCCATTCTGGTATACTAACATCCATTGCCCTCCAGTCCCACTTGGGAAATGCCTAGCTCTGCTCACCTATCCACCTGGACCAGCAAGCTCTCTAGTTCCTCAGCTCTAAAGCAGCTTTTTTTATGCATCATCTGACAATGGAAATGCTAAATCAAGTCTTTACTTCAACCACTAATTCCTTTTGTGAGCCTGGAGACATACCTACTCATAAACTTGGGTGAATGTGCCTTTCCATCTCTGCAGCAGGCAAGGAGGAATTGTATTTTGTTGCGCCTGGTGCAGCTGGAAACACATAGTTTTCATTTGCTCTAGTGCATGCTTTCAGGCATTGCTAGCTCAGAAGAGAATCCAGCAGATGAAATTAAAGGTTAAGACATCACTATGGAGACAGAGGCTGTGAATACTCTGTTATCAGCCAGGAGATCCCTAAAAGTGCCACAGAAATGGGGTTACATACTGTGCAACCCCCTTGGAGGCTGTCTCCTAGAGCATCTGAAACACCGCTCAAACCACACTTAGAGACAGTACTTCTCAAGACCCAAAGCTGCATGATCTCTCTGTTGTAGGTTTTCCAGATAATGTGGGTTGGGCCATCCTGGGAGGCATGAATGCAGTAGAGCGCTCCTGCCTCCGCAAAGTTTTAAACATCCAAATTTCTGGCATGAGAGGGTGCAAAATAGAAGGGGCTGGGAAGGGGTTGTGAAGCCTCGGGACAGGCCTTCCCCCAGACTGCGCCTCCTCTCTTGGCTCCGCAAACCCAGATGCCCAGCCAGAAGGAACCATTGATCGGCATGACTAATGGGGACTTTAAGGAGGAAAGTGTGCCAGATCAATATGCAATCCACAGTACATGAATCACTCCAGCTTTTCCAATTTATTCAGCTCCAAATCAAATGAACGAACAAAAGATAAATATATAGCCACGGGGAGGCTGGGGGTGGAGGGGGGTGAGGAAGGCAGGTGGGGAGGCAGACTCTCATAAGGGATAATTAACTAGCTTTTATCATTCTAACAAAGCATTAAGCCAGTAAATCTATGAAAATGGGAATACTCCAGAGAGTTGTTGCTGGCATAAAGCAGAAACTCCGGAGCCCTGCTCATCTTCTCGAAGTTGCTTGGGTTGAGAAGGGGAAGGCAGAGCTGCCCCTGGGCCTGACACAGCCCCTACAGCCAGCCAGGGCTGCGGCACCTCTGCCTTTCCAGAGGGCAGTATGCTGAAGCTTCAGCCTCCCCACCGCACTCTCATACTTCCTGCAGGCTGGGGGAAAGCATCTCTGGCTACAGGTGCATAAAAACCAGGTTGATTTAATTCAATAGAGGAGAAACACAAGAAAACGTATGTTCTGGGGATGAGATAGGGAAACCGATTATTTCCCTTTTGGCTGAACTTGGAAGTTCCTTATATTCAAGTCAGAATATTTAGGTTGGCTTTGGGGATTACCCTGTGGATGGTACACACTTTTGCTTTGCTGCTTTCTGTGGGGTGAAGGCTATTAGCAGATGACAAAATGTGGTTTTAAAATGAGAGAGAGTAAAGTTTTGCCTGATACAACTAAATGTTGGTTCAGCCTTTTACCAAAGAAAGCATTTAAAGCTTCACGTGGTTTCATTATCCCTCAGACCCTCATTTTAGGGATACATTTGCTATTTCCTCAAGAAGAATAGAATTGCTTCAAGATGCCCCTGCAAGTTCTTTTCCAGCTTGCCCCTCTCTCCAGTGCCCCCCCAAAGTGCCACAGGACCCGAATCTCCCCTCATTTTCAGTCTCAAGCAGTGGCCAGGTTTGTCCAACACATGTTCCCCATAAGCAAGGGCCAGACTCAGGAAACTCAGCTGAACACCTCTTGTCTCTCTCACCAATCTTCGCACTGTCCATCACCAACCAGTCAGACAGATGAGTGCACCTCCCTTCCTCATACCAACTTCCCATCCATCCTGTGCTGTGGGATTTCTCAGAGAAGAGATCTCCGGCTTTGCAAAAATGAATGCTGTTCCACTGTTCCAGCCTTCTGATTAATTACTCATCCAACAGGATTTGCTCTGCCTATTATTAGCTTCGTTAACAGGATAGTGATGGGGAGGGAGAGAGGCCTTCAAGGAGGGGAGCCAGCCATCTCAGGCAACACATTTTATTTGTTTTAGTAGGGAAATATTTGGATGTAAGCCCATCTTAGCTTCTTTCAGGCTCTGCCAATGTCTTCTGTTCCTTCTCTATTTTGATGCATCTGTGGCATTGCTTCACCCAGACCTGGTGGTAACCCCACACCTTATGTGGCTGTACCTTCCTCCAATGGCTCCCACTACGTCTCACATCCTCTGCTCTTCCCTCATGCAACCTCAGCCTCACAGCAGCTCTCTGCCACACATCGTGAGTCTCCTGCCCCTGCTACATGCAGTTTTCACACACCTCTGATGAGATCTCCTGCTCAGGAGTGCAGGACTCCTGCAGAAGAAAGAACTGAGGGCACAAAGGAGAGTGGGGAGAGAAGAGAAAGCAGGAAAAAACCCACAAGTTCCAAAACATATTGGGCTTTGATTCCAAGCCCTTACTCTCCCCCAGGCCCACATAGGCAGAAAAGTAAGTTTAATTAAAACTGCATTAATTCTTCTCATATTGAGCCGATGGGCCTCCTGGAACCATCTGCCTCTGAAAATACCATGTGTGTGATGTGGTGTTCCTTCTGTTCCAACCAAAAACCAGTGCTGCAGCGCTACAAAATATGGTTTTTCCCTTCATGAGGTAGGAAGGGCAGCCCCGTCCTGCACAGCAGAGACATGTCAGCCTGGCATGGGCAGCACAGCAAGAGAGACTCCTGGAGATGTGCACTGGGCACAGAGACTGCAGAGTCTTGCATAGCCAAGTACTGCAAACATACCCCTCAAGAGTGCTCACGTCACACCATACAGAGAGAAAAAGGATGGGGCAAAATGATTTTTTTTTTACTAGCAGAAATTCATCTCAAATTGAGGTAAGAAGTCAATGTATCGCCAATTTTCCCAAGATGACCAGTATAAATACTGTTTAGATTGGGTCACTCCACACTTTACTCCAATACCCTTTTGATTTTGAGCTTTGGGGTATTTTAAAGCATACAAGTTTAAACTTCAAGTGAAATGGTAAATTTCAGTTAAGACTCTTCTAGACTTTGTGCCTTGATTGTATGATCCTTGATAGTTTTCAAACTATGTTTTTCCACCTTGGAAAATTCATCATGAATGCTTCCAAATCTTGAATAGTTCTATTGCAACAAATCAGCACTTTTCAGGGAAGGACAAAAATGCATCTCGGTAAAAAAATTGCCACTGTGTCTGCCTGTCAGAGGTAATCTCATGTTCACCATTCTCCTTCCAGCTCTCTTGTTCCTTCTTAATCACCCCTTATTCCCGACTGTAGTACGTGACAGCTTCCCACCCTCTGCTGTACAAACACACACTTCGCTGAGAGAGTGTATTTTGAAGAGCTGGCATGGGAAGGGCAGAAAAGCCATTGCTTGCTTTAAAGGCTCAGCCTAAAGTTACAGGGACTATCTCAGGTGCAACTTCAACTTCCCTAATGGCTGTGAGATCCAGCTGTTTTTCTCTACGTTCCCCTCCTGTACAGAAGGAGTTCCTCCCTTTTCCACAGCTACACGGTGTCCCTGAGTGGCATGTCCCCTCTCACTTGCTGTCCTTTTTACTGTTCCTGCCCAGAATTCTGTTCTGCCCAGCAACGTGCCGAGGAGGAAAGAAGGGCTTTGTTCCCATGTCAAGATTTTTAATTTCCCCATGTGGCGATGGTATCATGGCCCTGACAGTGTACTAAACACATGTCTTATCTCTCTGCCTGTGGAAAAGCAATATCAATTTTGTGGCGTTAAGGGCTGGACTGAGAACAATGTGCTGTGCATTGTTAAACAAGCCACCAGTCCTGTGCTGTACAAGCAGAACAAGTGTAATCGGTGATACGGAGTTTCAGCATAATTATAGCTCACTAGTAAGTACAAAAGCTTTCCATGTCCTCCCTACCTCACCTTGAGTGTCCTATATTGCAAGAGCCCTTAATATTAGCTGCACACCTTGCTGGGGGGAGACTCCCCCTTTGCCACTTCTGCACTTCAGTCAACCACATCTCCAAATGAAGCCTACACCAAATTACAGATGTGATTTGTTCATGAGTCCCCCTGTGATGTCCCCTCCCTGCAGGATGTGTGCTAGTGAGCCAGCAACCCTAATCGTGTCGGTATGCTTTGGCATCTATGGAGGGCTCCATGTGAAACAGGTCACCCATCTCCAGTTCCACTAGCCAGGATGCACAGCTTGGGAAAGGTACGGGACCCTCCAGCTATCAGTTTTCCTCTCCATTTTCTTCATCTTTGCACTGTGGTGCTGCACCCTCCAGGCCTTTGGGGAGTCACCCTGCCTGCATGCCATGTCAGCAGAGCCTCTGATCTGGTTTTGGCAGCAGGGTATTTGAAAGGGAAGCCTTGAAAACTGAACTCTGCTCTGACAAACAGCATCAGGTATGAATTTATTAAATCTGTGCAGCTGGTGCTGCCCCCATTACCTGTTTGATGCACGAAGGCCCCCAGCAGAGCAAAGCCCTTAAGCATACATTGAGTTTCAAACAATCGACTTGTCCTGCTGAGTTCATTGGCAATGAGGCAGGTGGGAGTAGGGCCCTGGTGAGGGCTCCAGGATTGTCAATCTGAGCCTCTTGTTCGAGGACTGTGTTTACTTAATGCTGGTATTAAAGAGTTTAAAGGGATAAGCTCTGCCAGGCAAAAGCCCAGCACGAATCAGGTTTTATCATTAGACATCCCTCCAGCAGAAACATGGCTTTTACCACACCAGAGCCCCTCTGGTAGCCCCCACATTGTGCTGGGGATACACCACTCTTGCACAGGTTGCAAACTGTCTTCACAACAGGAAGCCCTAAAGAAGCCATGCCCCTGTCCATCTCTACCTTGGAGCCAAGGAGTCCTTCGTATATCCTCACAGTGAGGTGACAAGACCTGACATACAATGAGCCTGTGTACAGGAGGACGGGACCATGACCATTAGTTAAACCACGCTACTACCGTGGCTTTAACATCCCCCTGCACAGAGCTGTGAGAGGCAGCCAGATCTTGTAGAGTGGACCAAGGATGTTAGTGAGGAGAGCTTGGAAGAGTCTATAGGGTTTGTTCTAGTGTTTAACCCCTCACTGACTGGCCTCACTATTGAAGATTGCCACTTCAAATTCCCATCCCACTGAGGAACCTATAGAACCACATTGTCACCGATTTGAAGTGGGGAAGGGTCATTGCCTGGACCCTCAATGACAGCACAAGGCACCCTGAGTGTCCCCCCAGAGCTCTCCCACCAACTGAGACAGAAACGGAACTGCTCCCATCCTCCCACCTGTATGTGCCCCTTTTTTTAAAAGGCAGATTGTAATGCTCTGAAGTCTAATTGCTTCTCTTAGCAGACAGATTCACATAATGACTATGGTGTTTTGAAATGTTGAATAGCAGCTGTGTATCGGTAATATCTCTGGAGCAAGGTCAACTGCTCTGCAGTAAAACTCTATCCTGCCTTTCATATCCCATCAGCACAATCAGTGAATTGGACTCCTCTCCGAATACTAAACAAGGCAGCAAACTCCAGAATGAGCTTCCTTTGAGAGTGATGGGCTCTGCTCTGTGAGCCAAGACTGGATGAATGTTGAGGATGCTGCGTTGCTGCTGCCACCTTCCCTGGTCCCTGCTCAGGGCTGTTTCCAGTCCCTGTTGCAGCCAGGTCAGACAACATGGTCCGTAGCAGCACTGATCAATACTGCCAGGCAGGCAGAAAGATCACAGTGACCCAAAGATGCACAGGAATTGATAGCAAAGCCCATCTCCCCACAGCTCTTCGCTCTGGTCTCCCAAAACCACACTCCCTCTCCATCTATGACACTGCCAAAGCCTTCCTAGACAGCAGCAGCAGCCATGGCTCAACTAAACCAGCCTTTTTTTTGTCACCCTTCATTGCAGAGAGAGCCCCTCTGTTCCCTGCTTGTGCTCAGGATGGCAGACAGATGAATGAACACTCTAAGGTCTGGAAGAGACAGACCTGAAAAAACACCTTTTCACAAGGTGAAAGTCGATGGAGCAGGCAGGTGAGGGTATACAGAGCTAGAGGAAACCCCAGCTTTGCTGCTAGAGCTGTGTGCATAATGCAACACTTCCACTCATAGTGCTCGATAGGAAAAACAGTCCTAGGAGAGAGTCTGACCCAAGCTAGCAAACTTCTTTCCCTGTTTACCACTGCAGAGGCCAGATGTGGCCAGATGAAGTGTGCCTACTGTGCCTGAGCCTATCAAACCAGTCTTTGCCTTGACATGGGTGCCTTTAGTTTGTTTCTGCCTTCATATCTCTTTAAAAAGGAAAGAAAGAATAGGGAAAAAATCAGTTTCAACAAGCTTTCATTTCCTTCTCCCCTATTCTTAAACAGATATTCATAAAACCTATGTCTGTTTTCCCATGGTTAATTAGCAGTGCAGATAATAAGCTGGTTTCATGGAGTTAACATGCATCAATGTCTCTGTTAACTGGGTTAATTACACCGTGGATGGGCATTTGTTTCCTGTGAAGACAGACTGATGATGAGAACATGTCTTGGTTTCCCAGCAGACGCCGCAGTGCTTGGGAACACGCAGCACTGGCTGCATCTGTTGGGAGTATCTGCGGACTACATCAGTGGTGTTCTTGGGACTTGGGGTACAGTGAGGGGCTATTAATCAGTCTGCCCAAGAAAATCAAGTTCCATCTTTCATTCATGGTCTGAAAAATAGGCTCCAAATATTGAGAACTTGTTCATGCTTCCTGCCAATACACGTAGCAAGGAGTGAGAGAGGATGACAGAAAGGGAAGGACAGATCTGCTCAGTGGCATTGAACCACCAAGGTCCCAGCAAGCACAGCGCTTGTTCAGCAGAGCTGGCAGAATACATGCTGCCCTTCCTGTGCCAGTAATTTGTCACACATTCTTCTGAAGATACCAACCACTGATCTGCAGCCAACAAGCTGAACATCATCTCAGCTTGCTCCATTCAGCCTGTCCTGCTGAGTCTCAGAGCAGGTGTCTGGGGCAGTGAATGGGACAATGAGACAAGGAGAGGAGCAAAGAATTGCTCTTGAGTGGGAAGACACTGGGCAAGATAGCCCTCATGGAGAGCGAGGCTTGCAGGTCTCTGTGAGCATTTCACCAGGACAGCATAAGACCCTCTCTGCCAGAAAACATCCACAAGCTCCAGTCACACAGAGCATCACTGCCAGCGTGGGCTCCAGCAGCCGAGCAGATGGTGAGATCTGTGCCTGCAGGGTTGGTGCAGTCAGCACCTGCACAGCACAAACCACCTCCAGGTCAGCCACCGGGTGTTTTGCAGAGTTTGAGCAGGTAGCTGGAGGCACCATCACCAAAATCAAACCCGAGCGTTCCCATACACAGCTCACCCACCATCCCTGCTGTTCCCTGCAGCATTTTAGCATTCAGCCTTGCTTTTCCCATTTCCCATTATCTCTGACAGCTGGGTAAAGCGCATGACCCCCAGCATCGTCACAGCGATGCTGCGTGCTGCTCCTCCGTGTGGGCCAGTACTGGGGGCGAAGGGGGGGTGGGGAGCTCACTGGTGCCATGCTGTTGCCATGCCAACCCCATCCCCACTCTGCTGCATCCTGCAGGGTGTCCTGCCTCCCTGGCTTGCTCTGGCAGGTTTTCCTCCCTTTCCAGGAGGTGGAGAAGGGTTAGAGCAATAACCTCTCTGATGGGGAGTGGGGAGAGAAGGCAGAAAGGCCTGCATTTTCCCTTCAGGGAATGCTTGTATTAATTCAGCTGGGGAAGAAAATTTCCCCCCTGTGCCCCAGAGGCAAACTTCAGGTGTGAGCTAGGGGATGGAGCTGCAGAGGGCTGGTTCTTCAGTGGGCAGGAATCCGTTTCATTTCTCCAGCACCTGCCACAGGGCAGTGCAGTGTGCCTGTGTCCCAGCTGCACTCACTCCCCAACTGCAGCCTGACCTCCAGCAAGAAGTGATACAAATAAAGCTGAAAAACATTTCTATATGCCATGTGGCTGGCTAACTACATAGGACAAAAATCTGGGTTATCTCCGTTTTCACTCTTAAAATGCCCCAGAAGATTGTGTCTGCATGCACAAGACAGTACAGTGCACATATACATGGAGAGAGACCAAAAAGAAGTGTGAATGCATGGACAGCCTTCAAAGGGTTAAAAGCAACATCTCTGTTGGCAGAGGAGAGAAAGGAGAGATGAATTCACAGGCTCAAGAGCAATTTCAGAATCCACTCAAGCTTCATGCCACTCTGTGAAATCTCAGTGCACCTCAACTAGATCAGAAATTGGTTTACATTCCCTTCTATGTGTTTATGAGTTTGTAAAAGCTGATTTATTTTATTCCGTTGCTACTGCAGGATATTATAGCAAAGGCATCTATTGGGAGAAGAACTAGGATTCATTATAAAGTTGCTTAAACAAAGACACTGCTATCAGAATTGCTGGATCGGATACTGGTTTATTTTTATTGCCCTGCAAGGAAATACCTTGGCAGCAGTACTAACTTTGGCCCAGCATCTGATGGGGGATGATGGAACTGTGGTCAGATGTAGTCAGTAGAAAAATTACTTTTCACTTCTCAGAGGACGCAATTTCACCTGGAGGGTTTCATTTCTTACTAGATTCCATACTTGCCTGCACAGTGGCTGTGATTCCCTTTTTTCTATCACTGAAAAGACACCAGGCTAAATGGATCCTGGGTCTGCCCCAAACAACTAGACTTATTTTAACCTTAATGTGTGGGCAGGCGTTACAGGAACAAAGATATTGGCTTTCCTGTAGTACTTCGCATCCTCTCTAACCACGTGCCTGGCCTTGCACACACTTGGCTCTGCACAGACGTTAGGCAGCAGCAACACTTGGGTGCACAGCACACAAACAGCTTCTCACTCTGAAAGGCTGTCCCTTCTCCTGTGACCCACTGAAAAGAGGACTTTCATCCCTGCTTTCATTTCTTCAATCTCCCTAGTCTCAACCTCTTGGCCTCCTTTCTGCTCCCTCCTTCCCAAATACTGTTCTCATGTCAGTTTTGCCTTGCTCAATCAAGAGGTTCACAAGCAAAACCCAATTGTAAAACAATTTGAAAGCAATTTTGCAGCTGCCTCATGATAAGAGGCAGAGCTAGTATCAGGGATGTTCACTTTAGAACCGTGATACACAGAAATAATTATCTCAGCTTATGAAGAGAGAGAGAGGGAGAAAGAGAAAAAAACATATGCTGCATGAGCCCAGGTGGTCTGGCTAGCTCCTGCCTGGATTTCTGAGTTGCCATCAAATCATCTGGGATGCCTGTGTTTTTCCCAAGACATCCGGAGAAAGTTTTCCCTTAAGAAACAGATGCTGTAGACATCTGCACAAATTTACTACTGATTTGCCCCCTGTATAGATGTCACCCAATAACTTCTTTGACACCACACCAGCTTCCCTCAGCTGATTTAAGAGGTGTGTTTACACCCTTAGATCAGAAGGAAGTGAATTAGAAAATAATGGTATTACATACGTCCATCATTGTGTATCAGTACTCATTGATCAACTTCCTCACTTATTATTAATGTTTGTGAGCATATCTGAGCTCTTTGGGGACGGACTGTGTTTGCTTCATGCCTGTGCAATGCATAGGACAACTAGTCTGTGGTCTCAGCTAGCTTCAATTGATGCTCCAGTAATAGAACTGAATCATTAAAAACTGCCATGACACATTGAAAACTCATATCTTTTCTCTGAAATTACAGTAAAAATAACACTCTTGTCCCCCAAAGCTAAACCCAAATGCAGTCACTTCTAAAACTTTCACTATAACTTTCTGATCCAGATCCGAAAATTGCCTGTCAAATCAAGCCAACAAATTGCAGCACTGCCCTTTCTCCACTAATTCTGTACCAAGACCAGCATTCCTGCCTGAGCTGCAGAAGGAACTGAATGAATAAACAGCGTTTGCCTTCAAATCCTGTACCTTTTCTTCCAATGATGACAGCAGATAATCACACACACTCTTGATTTAATAGATGATTCTGGAGAAGATTAAAGCTGAAAGGAATAGGCCACATACAAGGAACTTTTATCCGTAGGTGGGAGGGATTTCCTAGGCAGCTTTACAGGGGCAGCCACACAGTCTGAAGGAGTGGACAGAGGTTTCCTCTGTCAACTGAGAAAAAGTGGTTTCTAGTAGGAGGTATGTCTCAAAACCTTCGGGAAGCAAAAGAAGAAAATTCTCTGGACCAAAGGTCAGAGGCCAGCTAAGGACTGAGTCCTTTAATTCCCCACAACACAAAAATCTTCAGCATACGGCATGCCCCAAATGCCTGGATGCACAGCTCAGAGATACTGTCATGCCTTACCACGTCCTACTTCACAAGTACTTGCAGACCAACTTTCAGATCAGAAATGTGCAAGGAGGACATACCAGGGAGCCGCCTTCTGTCACAAAAAAACCAACCCCAAAACAAAACAACAAACCCACGAGGGCTGTGTCCTCCTTTTCTTTCTGAATCTGAACTTTACAGGCATTCCCACTTATGCAGTATTTACTTGTGCCTGGTTGCTGCCCAGTTACTTTCAGTAATCTAAGAGGCCTTCCCCAAATGTGCAAAGCAGAGCTCTCTACAAAAACAGGAGGTGGTGCAGAATGCATTTAAGGACAAAATGGAACCCAGGCACTGGTAGCACAGTCCCTTAAAAATAAGTGGGGTGATACCACAACACTTGCATAAGAAATTTTGCCCTTTATAAGCATAAGAAGTGATTGAAATCTTTGAAATAATACAATTGGATTCGGTAGGTGGAATCCCTAAAAGAATTTCAGCAGTCAGGAAAGAACCATGAGATGTTTCTCACACAGCTCCCTCAAAAACTCTTCTCCAGGATCTGACTAGAGAATGTGCCACCTTCATTTGTATGCAGCCCATGGACTTCAGTCAAATACCTTGTACAGTCTTTTATTATTGCTGTTATACTCCAGGATAAATTCAAACAACGCCTGTTAGCAATTGTGAGCAGAAAACCAGATAGAAAAGGAAAAGCACACACCTGCCTATGAATCAACCTCCTCCCTCCCCAAGCTGTCTGATACCTCGAGTGGCCCCAGACAGGCCAACAAACTGTGCAGAGCCACAGTTACAGGCAGGGCCAGCAGATTATCTGCACAGCCCTACAGGATGCTAACAGCCCTGACAGTGCCCTGTGGTGTTGGAAACTGACCCAAAGGAAAGAGTAATCCAGGCACATTCAGGATTCCTGAAAAACAAAATCTATCCCTACTTGTAATAACTCCAGAAATTATCACAGGTGCTTCAGAGCTGGTCCTAAATCTGGAATTTTCTTTAGAAATGAGACATCCTGCCTGCCTGAAATCACAGCTTACAAAAGGTCATCCTCAGACAGGGAATATTATTCAGATTCGTTCTTCATTCTTTCTTCA
Organism: Gallinago undulata; assembly: GCA_026546715.1. NCBI lineage: Eukaryota > Metazoa > Chordata > Aves > Charadriiformes > Scolopacidae > Gallinago > Gallinago undulata. The sequence continues at coordinate 5,287,429 of JAOTQQ010000010.1, forward strand.
GGCAAAATCCTGATTTAAGGAGTCCTGACCCTTGTCTGTTGAATGAAGTCTGAGTGAAAACAGTGGATCACAGTGCTTTGTCAATGACATGCTGAATGGGGTCCCATGTTGGGCGGGCACTGCATCTGGGTACGGGTACCCCTGATACCTCCCTAATCCTCTTGTTGGGTCAAGTGGGTCAAATCCCCAGAAACAAATCCTCCTGAAAAGACAGAATATGCCTAAACTTCCTATCCAAGTGTCTCTTCCAAGCCCTGGGTTGAAATACAAAAAAGACAAACTGTGCACCTATTACCACCACATCAATATCATTTAAAGCCCCATTCTGAGGACGGCCTGGCAGCCCTATTAATGCACCTAATTTCCCCAAGTCTCTGAATGGACATAAATAATTGTGCAGTGCTGGCCCTTCCCACTCCATCCTCTCCAGCCAGACAGATTATCTCTTGTTCTTTCCCTAGATTTGGCTTCAGGATGCAAACACCATTTATGGTCACTGATTGTTCAAAAGGCCAAGTGTATAATGTACCATAAAATGAGATTTTAATACTCAGTGGGAGATTAGAGCAGCTCTGTTTTGTTAAAGCAGACTGTGTTCCCACACTTCAATGATCCCCAGCTCCTATAGTTTGCCCACTGGGTTTGGGAGAACATGATGTGGGGAGAGCACACACTGACACAGCATGGACTTAGCTTCAATGATTCTGTCTCCTGAAGACTTTGTCTTCAGATTTTTGCCTTGCAAGGCTGCTTCAGAGATAGAAGAGTCACAGGGGAGGATTTGGGAGCAGCCAGCAGGTTGGCTCTAAGAGGGTCAGCGGAAGAGCAGGGTGTGTGGTCAATGGGTGCAGTGTGGTACTTCAGTGCCTGGAGAGCAAGGCTCCAGGCAGCACAGCCAGAGCTCCAGACCATTGCTTTAGCCCTGGATGCTGCTTGCATGAGATTGCCCACGGGCAAGAGGTGGTTTGGGGATCTCCAGCAGAGATGTGCCAATGAACACCCTGTCCCAGACAGGCCAGCTTTCTCCTGGTCTTCTCTGTGGAGGAGAGGCCCTGCTGGAAGATGCAAGAGGAAGGGAAGCTCTACAAATACAGATGGCAGGCTTGGCACCTCACAGCTCTGGAATGTCATTCCCATGAAGCAAAGCTGAAGGATCAGTATTATTCTCCATGTAACCCAAAGGAAGGGAAATTAGCAAAGCCGAGTCAGGGGAACAGACTGCAAGCAAGGGAGAGAAAAATCTATCATGAATTAATCACAATAGGGCATCTTTTCTCAGACTTCTATAAAACTCCTGTGTGATAATTTAGTAGTGAGAACATCCTCTAATGAGCTTCAAGGAAACTGCAGTTGTCTTAATGGGCTCCTTAATGAAGAATCATTTAGGTTTTTATTAACACCGAGGAAAAACACATGGTGTTTGGTAGCTATTCAGCGCTGGATGAACATGAGTAATAGCTTCAAATGTTCAAACACAAACGCTCTAATGGGCCCCTGTCTGGTGCTTGAAGGGATATCACAATTTTAGTCTTTGGGAAGTGTATCCTGAAAGAAGATTTTATTTTGGTTCCCAAACAGAATTTCCAGCACATCAAGCTCTGTGGCAAGTGCTATTGGTACCATATGGTTCCCAGATGTTCTCACAACTAAAGACAAGTTGAAGATCCAGTCGAAGCTACCAGTGGATCTCAGCTTTGAATCTTGTACAGGGTTTGCTCTAGGTTCAGTCAATGCTCACTGACAGCAATGTTTGCTAAGTCATTCCAATTTCTCATTCTGCTCCTACCTGTTATTTTCTATTTTAATCCTTTTCAAGTCCCGACATAACATCTAGTCAAGTGGATGAAAGTCTCCAAATGGCTTCAAAGGTCTGTGGCCCAGCCTCATAGTTAACAGAGAGTGTGAAGTCACTGTGATTTTTGTCATTCCCAATTTGACTTTGTATTCTCAAACCTCACATCTGCTATAAGCTGCTTGTTGACAAAAAGGGAAAAACAACATCAGGACACACCAGTTGAAATGGACTGGGAGAGGAGGATGGAACTTGTAATTTTCTATCACAATTTACCTAGCTAATGAGCAATCTGTTCTGTGGGCATCACAAGTCTAGTATCAGTAAAGAAGTTTGAGTTACTAAAGCCAAGTTTCATGCTCTGTGCAGCCATGTGGGATTTGTTCATTGTATCACACAGTTTCAGCCCTCAGAAAGACTTGGGGCTGATCTTGCCTGTAGCCCTCAGTTTCAAATGTCAGCACCTCATGGGAAATCTGTCTTTATAGTTATGAGAATGGCTTCAGATAGAGATAATTACATCCAAGGGTACAACAATCAGGCATTTATACAAGCAGGGATACTGCAAGAGGCAAAAGAGGTGCTACAATAGGGAATAGAAGAGATTATTTTTTCTTTCCCTTGGCCTAGATTTTCTGGAGGAGTTTTCTCCCAACTTTCTTTGACCTCCCTCCAGCTCTGTTCACTGTGTTCCCTGCTACTGGTGTAAATGTCAGGCATCATCCTGCCTCTGAACAGCCTAATGCCTTCACCTCCACCAGCAAGGATGACTGGTGAGCATTGCTATGAGGGATGCTGAAGCTGCCCTCTGAATTCCGCTCTTTCTTCTGTAACACTGCCACATCAATGTGATCCTGGACAGGGAAAGGCTACCTGGACTCCCATCCCTCTGATCTGACCACTGTGCTGATGAGGCAAAGAAGCACAGTAAGTCCCGCAGCTGCTTCCCGACTCCCATGCCATATCTAGATGGAGCAGAGCTCAGGAGAAACCAGAGCTGCCTTCCCCCTCACCCTGCTCATTCTTTTGGATTTTGACAAATTCCTCAACTGCCAGAATATCTGTACCTCAGCCATAGGGCACTCCCAGAGAAACAAACAGGACAAAAGAAGGGGAATGGAAACAAGCTATTTTAGATTAACAGGGAGGAAGGAGAGGGTGTTCACCATTTTCTTTTTTGATGTTCCAGTGTGCTAGATGCCAGGAGTTGAATTCTTGTTTAATTTCCAAGATCTGTGCCTCGGTGCAGTGGAAACAGAAAGGGAAGGCTTTTGCCAAATTCAATAGAATTAGTCAATAGTATTTCATTAATACAGAGGCAGTATCACAAGCTTTTAAGTGTAGACACAGTAATCACAATTTATTTTCAACCTTGATTTATTGTCCCTGTACAGCTGGCAGTAAAATAAATGGTAATATTACCATTATAATTAATCTCTAACCTTGAAATTGTAGTAATGGCTGAGAAAAGAAAAGGAAGCTATCTTTAAGGAGGAAGGTTCTGGGGAGGTATTACATTCAGGTGGATTTATTCCACTTTCAATTAAAAGACTAGCATGTCTGTTATTCTATCAGCTTTGATTTGCCAGCATCTTTCTCTAGCTTTACTGCAAGCAGAAATTAAGTTCCTCTTTTTCTACTAGAGTCAACATTAGGTTAAATGTGTATTTACCCAAAAAGCTCATAAGCGCTTTGGGCTTCATTTGAATGGCTCCTAGTTTACACCAACTTGAGGATAGCAATTCCTGCAGTTTGTCTGGATTCTCCTTTGATATAGCCTATCATGATCAGTTCCCATCCCCTCAGGATCTGATCCACTCAGTTTATGTACAAATCATCTTAGGGTCACGAGTCAAATTCTCCTTAAACTATGTGTTAAGGACTTTCTGATCTGAGGTCCCAAAGCCTTCACCCTTGAATCTGAATACAAGAGTGAAACTTTCTGGTGGCCTCAGCACTTTTGAGGCAAGCTGTGCAGTCACCAGCAAGTGATTGTCTATACTTTAGGATCTGCTACCTTTGTGGAATAAGTTGACCATTTTGCCAGTCAAGTGAAGACTGAGCACATGAGAGACTGAATTCCCTCTTACTAACAAATCAAAGCTGCAGTGAGAAAAGGAGGCTTCCTACCCTCACTGCCTTGTGTTTCTGCCTGTTTCTCTACTTCCAATGCACTCTCAATTCCCCAATGTTGTGTCAGCCTCCTCCTTCCTCCCAGTAGAGTTTCCTGGGCTTCTCCATAAAGTTTGCCACTGCTTGCAGAAGTTATTCCCAAAGGACAAGCAAGTTACTTGCAATTTCTCTCCTTTCTACAACATTCCTTCATCTCATTTGTGATAAGGAATCTACAAGCTAGCACATTCCAGCATTTGGGTATCCCATCTCCAAACATACTGTAAGCCAATCTGCAAGTCTAAAACTTAAAGGTTCCCACCACAGAGGAGCTGTGCATCTTGCATGGCTGACTACCCCTTTAGTCTGCTTCAAGGGCCCTCCTCTACTTCCCTAGCTTCCCCTCAACAAATTAACAATTACCATTTAGCAAAGGTAAGTTCAGGAGATTTTTCCAGCCACAGGAGATCCATCTACTGCACTACAGCTGGTGGGTAAACTACCTATTGCAATCAAGCCTGTGTCTACTACAGAGAGGTCCAACAGGCTGGGATTAGCACAGATCAAAAGAAAGAAATCAAAAAAATCATATCTAATCTCCTATAAAAGCATAGTGAAAAAAAAATCATCAGCTGTCCAAGGGATACGGTACGGTTTGAATCATGCTCTACACTAGAAAGAAAACCTGTAGTCTTGAGACTGATAGTTTTTAGATTAGGCAACTAGACATTATACAAACTTCCACCCCCTCTATTATTAATCTGGGCTCCCACACCTATACTGAGATTCACTGCAGAATTTCCTCTCTGACTACTCCTGCTTGGGTTTCCAAGGGAGATTTCCCCATCCATTGGGGTCTGATAGCTTGATTCATTTTTGGCTCACTTCCCTGTCATGCCTAAGTGATGGACAACTTGTCTGGAAGCCAGTATAGAATAATAACATTAACTCTGTGTCTAGCAAACAGAATAAACTTAAGAGAATGCTGCCAAAGAAACCCTGAGGAAGAGAAAGGGATGAAAATATAAATGATTAGAAAGAGATAAGAGAAAGAGTCTAAACCTGTCCAGGGAGAGAGGAAATGAAAGCAGGAAAGTGATATTCAGTGGGTTTAAATCAACTCACTGATTATCACAGATTGATACCAGCTGAAGATCTGCCTCCTTGGATGCTGCTGGGAGGAGCTCACTCCTCTGCAGGCTGAATCCTATAAGCTTTTCTCAGAATTAAGATTGCGGAGCCTGAGTTCGTTCTGTTATAGTCTTCCATCAGAGTGTGTGTATCAATCTCTAACACAGTCCCTTTGTATCCCCTCTTCAGATGTGGGCCAAGAAGGAAGGAACAAAATCTGGAAAGGGCCAGATGATTTTTGGTCCTTTACTCTCCCAGCTTACAGGCCGTAGTGCCAGTTTACATAACAGACATGAACTCTTCCCTCTTTCCCAAATTAACACAGATGGTACAACGTTATCAATGCAAGACCAAAGTGCTCAGCTTGCTTCACCCTGGCATTTTAATGTCCTCTATCAAAGCTTTTCCTCAGGGTGATTCAACTTGCAGACCACACTCTGGGGCTTACCATTGCCTCCCCTGCATCTAGAATCCCAACAATAAGCATTCCCTCTTTCTTTGCTCAGTACGGTCACTCCATCCTGGGGAATGGCTCAGGCATGAATATGATCAGATTTGTGAACGTATGTGTGTGCTTGTATAGTTAAAAGTTCCCCTTAGAAGCACGCTCCTTAGATATGGACAGGTTCGCCCATCCTAGAAGGATAAATTTATGGAAGTGTAGAAAGTTGTTTTAAATTATTCAATATAAATGTAAATAGGGGAAAGGGCTCCTTTGAATAAATTCTGTTATTTATGCTCAGCACTGGAAAAATGGGCAGCAGGTTAGGATCTGCTTGCAAATCGCAGGCATTTGTTTTCCTGGTAGTTGATGCAAATAATATAAATATGCTTTCCATTTTAGAAGGAAGCTTATGAAATATTAAAGGCAAATTCCCAGGTCCCATCTCCTGTTGAAATGGAGTACTCTTGAGGGACACTAGAGGATATTGTGGTGGTAAAGCACAGGAAGGCACGCACAGGTGGTGTGTGTGCAAGAAGAGAGAAAGCAAAGTATGGAAAAGGATGGCTGGGGATACAGTTGTGTTTATACAAAGGAAGAGATGGCTAGAGGATGAATGGATGAAAAAAGAAAGGAGCAAGTATAATGCTTCTATCTCCTAGTCAAACCTGGCATGGAGGGAGAGGGGCATCTTCTAGCAGACCTTTTACCCAGGAGCACTGGCTCTAGAGAGCCAGGAACCACCCTCATTTTTTCTGCTGAATGTTAAAAACTCTAAGGAAAGCAGGATTCCTACCTCACTGCTTTCAAGGTTGAGCCCTTCAAAGAGAGGAGGCTATTTCACACAACAGACTCTTACTGGGCTGCTTTAAGAGAACATCTTTTCCACCCTTTTACCTTTGTCCACCTTCCAGGTCCTCTCAGAGCAGACCTGGTAAGACAAGGGCTTTGCCTTACTGTCATGGCCACTACCCCATGCTGAACTGCTGTAAGAGGACAGCATGGAAAACACAGTTTGTTATCACAGGATGAATAACACCATCAGTGATTAGGTCCCAGCCATACACCACAGCCTTTTTCCCCTTCCTTTGCTTAAAGACAGACAGGGCACCATCCGCCTTCTCCCAACACTTAATCAGAGAGCCTGTGTGAGCAGAGGTAATAGACCACCTGTCAATTAAATATGTGGTTAGTGACCAAGAGGGTGGCAGTTGTCAGAGCTTGTTGCAGGGGAAGGAGGGTAATTATCAGCTGTAGTAGGGAGCAGAAGCAATCACCTGGTTTGGTGGTGTTTGATTAGCAGGCTGCACTGCCTCTGGAGAGCAGGGCTATGAAAAATGCAGGAGAGCGGATGTGTGTGCGACTCAATAAACATCATTACTGCAACAGGAGAGGGGAAAGGCCTGTTTGTACAAGAGGCTGCAAGCTGCCCTGCCAGAGCAAAGCAACTAGCAGCGATTCAGAGCACAGTGACACTGAGGAGCACAGGGGAAAGGCTCTGGGAAATAAGGAGCCCTGGCTGTTTGAAGTATCCCGGTACATTTCTCCACCTAGTTCACATAATGGAGGGTTGGATTATATGGGACAGCACATGTGCATGGGGACATATCTATATATGCATGGCATGCACCTATGTGCTGCACAGTGGCAGACACCAGGGCATGCACAGACTTCTCTTACACATAAGCCAGCCAGTGGGTCTGTGCGTGAGATGTGTATGTCGCCAGTTTCATCTTTAGCAACCCCAAACAGAGCAAGCTAGCTGTCCCCAGCAGTAATCTGAGGCATGGAAACAAGGAATAGATACTAGCCATGGCATTGCCCTGCAGCTGAGGCAGAAGGCCATGCACACACTGCTCTAACATGCCTTAAGCAAACAACCCAGCTTCTATTTTGTCTGATTTATTTTCTTCCTTCCCCTCTTGAGATAGGCAGCTGTCATGGTTTAGGCCACTTCAGATATTTCCGGGGCTAAATAAGGAATACACTAAGAGGCAAACAAAATCAGGGTTTAAGCATCTGTCTTCCTAGGCTGGATGGGTCCAGGGAATCTAAAAAACTCCAGGTATTCCTTTGAAAGACAATTTCTTCATTGCAGTAAGAACAGGGTGTCCCTTACCAGGCTACCTTTCTGCCAGGACATCCAATTTCCAAAGTTTTTACATTTCTGAAACACCTTTTTTATTGAATACACTTCTCATCTCTAGTACTGCCAGTGCCAATGCTGAAGACAGCAGAAAGGAGGGAAAGGAAAGGGAAAAGGGTATTATTTAACTTCCGATTAGAGAGTCTGTCAGTCTAAGGACCTGCAACTTGTATTGAACATTTTTATAACATACAGCACTTCTGCAGAATTTTAAATAGGACCCCAAAAAAAGACATCAGTTTGAACTCTTTGACTTGATGACTGATTGGGCCATTGCCTATGTCTGGAGGCTGCGTTTGTGTTTACCGACAGGGTTTGAGATTCCAGCAATGCAATCATTTGCTTGAGTTCCCCAGGGTATGGTGTATAATACATGGCTGTAAACGGTAATGGATATAGAAGTATAAGTGTAGAATCTAACTGGCAAAGAAAAAACACAACAACCAGTGGAGGTCCAGGAAGGGCAGCACATCACAGCAGGCCATGCTGCTTACTTGCAGAGGAGCAGGAAGGGGAGGACTCATCCCAGAACTGTTGGCTTCCCCAACACCCCTGCCAGAACAGCACAGCTGGGAATGTGCTTATTTGACACAGGCTCTCTGGCCAGTGCTAGACTGGTGGCAGCTCAGTGGGAGATGGGCAACAGTTCCACCAAGGTTCAGGAGCACTTTGTCTGCAGAGACTGAGCACATTTACCTTGCCTGTCGGCCATATCCCAGCACTGTGCCAGCTGACCAGTGAGTACTAACACAACCAGAGGCAGGTCTTGCATATGGAAAGGTAAACAGACTTGCAAACCAGAAGCACCACAATAAAAACAATCCCCAACACATACATACATTACAGCCTGCCTAACCAGGTTCCTTCCCCAGCACATGGGTTCATAGACAATTCATCCACCCAGTTCTCATCTCCATGCTCCTCTCCTCCCCACTTGTGATCAGGTACTGGAGCAAAGGTTGTCCAGAATTGGCCCGAGACTCAGGCATGAAGTGTCCCCCTTATTCCTGTGGAAGAGCACATGTCTTTTGCCATGCTCCATCATTGCAGTGAACAGCCACAGTTCCCTGCCACGAGCACACTGTAAACACTGGGTTAGCCTTAGTGAAAACAAAAGGCATGATAGAATGAAATAGAAAATCTCAAAGCAATTGCAATGGCACCTTGCACTGACAGCAGAAAACCACTTATTTCCACCCAGGGGGAAATGACTTTTCCCCCTTCTCCCTTTTTCCCTTAGGGTAGAGGAGCACCCTTGGCCACACAGTCCTGTCTGCACTCCTGGGATATGCTGTAACACCCCAGTGCATGGCTGGAGGCTAGAAGTGGATCACACGGGCTCCTCCTGCCAGCTGGATGCTGGTGTTGCCACCGGCTCAGCACCAATTATTTATGAAAGGAAATAGAAACAAAACTGCTTGACATTTGAAAAGAAATCATTACCATGCACTTGTGGCGAATCAGAGCTGGAGTGCTTTAAAGTTCCGTCATCCCAGCGCTTAATTAGAGACCAGGCAGCTTATGTTTAGCTCTCATGAAAAATTTAACCCCAGTTGCTTTGCCTGATTCCAGCCAACCTCTGCTTCTGGCCCACCCCCTTCCACTTCAACAGCATGCTGGGCTCATCTTCCCTACCCAGAGACATCAACCCCAGCTGGAAGTAGCCTGGGAACAAGCATTGCAGCAGAGGTATTGACCCCACAGGGATAGTTTGGCAGATCAACCCATTAGGACAGGACCTCAGTGCAGTCTCTGCGATTCTCAATGAAGCCATCAGAACTCTTCCCTCTCTCCCTATGCCAGAAGACTTGGTGAGCCGACTGTGCAATCACCGTCCATCAGATTTGGCCAAACCTGGCCTGTTTTCGTCCTAGTTTTCACAAAACACCTCAGTGGATGGCTGAGCCGAAGAGGCTTTTTTTCCTCTCTTCCTGAAAGGCCTAAGTGGCTGCATGGGGTAGTACTGAGAGCCTACTCCCCATTTTGGGAGCCTTGTCTCAGCTGCTCTCCTCCCTCTGGATGACACTGCTCATCTCCCATCTATAAAATGGGTGTAGCAGGTGTAGTATGAAGATAAATAGACTGAGTAGTACAAACTGCTCAGATAATGGGATCTATATAAGCTTCCACAGTAAATGATCATTGTAGCTACAGCTGAATTTCCCTAATCTAGACAAGCCCCTGCTCTCCAGTCCTTCAACCAGCAGTTTAATTTGCATTAAAATCCTTCCAAGATGATGTGGATTGCACTCCCCTCCCTCTCCCCCCCCCCCCCCCCCATGCTTTACAAGATATAAACATTGCGTCTTTTTAAATATAGCCTCTGGGTAGGGATTCCTGTGAAATTGGGAAGCAGGCCATTTTTCAGATAAATGATTTATACAGAGGATGCTATGGATGACCTGATGCTGACCTGTTTGAATTAATTCCAGCATTTGAGCTTCCATTTCTATTAAAACTCCATTTACCAGGGAAGTAAAAAGGTAATTATCGTCCACAGCTTTAAATCACTCTGCTGCTGAATTATTAAAGGGAAGAATTAAAAATAATCAGGCCTTTTCATTATACTTCATAGAGAGGAAATTAAAGGTGTAAGAATGTATTTTTTGCCTGAATTTAAGTATTCATTTCTGAGATTTATGTAGAAATTGAAATTATTCTCTCTACATGCCCAGCTTATTCTCTTTATGAAGGACACACAGACACACACATGGGGGAAGGAAAAAAGTAAAAACCCTCTTGTAGAATTAAAAGAAGAATAGAAGGAAGAAGGGATTTAACATGAAAAAGTATAGAAGAGTGTTTTGCATTTTAATACCCTTTTTTCTGCACAATTACACCTCTGAGTGATCCAGCAGAGGGAGATTAAGCCGCTACTAATTTCAGATATACAGTTGTAAAATGCTAGGTTAGTTCTTATCAGGAGAGGTAAAAAAAAAAATCTAACACTGCCAGGCAGTAGGAGATAGCTGATTGCTTCTGATGTCTGGAAACTCACAGGAGCACTACAGCAGGGACTGACACTGGATCAGAGCAGCCCAGTAATATGCCTCCTCCCCGGGAAATGTAACAGCTGCTTTACACAAAACCACAGAATTTTCCTCACTTAATAAATCCTAGGCCTCTTGCCAAGTAGGCAATAGTTTGAACCTTTGCATCATGAAACTAGGATGGAGACAGTTGATCAAGTGGATGGATACACACAATAACATCTAACATACCTCCAAAAACAGGTAGCTTTTCATGAGTATCAGTCAGTATTTCACCTCACTTCATATCTTGAGGCGGTGAGCTCTAAGGATAGATCACACCTACAAGCTTGCCATTGTACAGGGTGGTTGTAGCTACTTCTTCATGCCAGTTTAATAGCACTTTGCCATGCCCCGAAGCAGAATAACCTTTCTTTAAGATTTTTTTTTTTCCTGTGCAAGGAGCAAGCCTAAAAGCTGATAAATCTGGTCTCAAAGCATGAACAAGCATTTTTGTGGCTGGTGTAATCTTTGGGAAGATCCAAGAACATTCATCTGTGTGGAATTGGGAAAAAAATGTTGCAGCCCAGAAGAAAAACACCTTTGTTCCATTCCAGAGTCAGAAGCAACTCCAGAAACACTGGTCTTTCTGTGATTGCCCCGCTCACTTCAGGTATTTTCCTGGGACTTCCTTTCAGCACTTCTTGTGGATGAGTCTTGCCAAGATCAGCATTACAGGTGCACTAAAATGCAAGCATAATCCCTGGAAAATACATGCCAGCTACAGTGTAAGAAAGGCAAAAGGAAGTCAACAGCAAATAGCCAAAACAAGAAGATGCTTTTTCCCCCTCACCTCCTACATTTGCAAAGCGGCTGCTACCTTTTCTCCCCCAGCCATGCTCTCCTGTATGTTAGCACTCATGCCTATCCAGTTCCCTGGAAAAAGGAAGTTATAAACATGGTGTCTGTATTTCACAACTGACACCAAACTGAACCAGGGAATCTAGGCCAGTCAACATCTGTCCCTGGCAAAGCCATCAGAAAAGTTGATATATGATTCAACTGATAAAGAATTAAAGGAGAGAAATATAATTAACATCAGTCAATGCGGTTTTATGGAAAATAGGTCTTGTCAGACAAATCTGATTTCATTCTTTGATGAGATTACAAGTTTGGTTGATAAGGGTAACTGCAAAGATGTAATATATTTAGCTGTTGTAAGATGTTTGACTTTGTATCTCACAGCCTCCCAATTAAAAAATTAGTGCTATATGATATCAGTAAAGCACGTGTTAAATGGATTAACAATCAGCTTTCTGGCAGTTCCTCAGAAAGGGGTTGTCAATGGAGGAGTATCACTGAACAAGGGAGAGAAGCACAAGTGGTGTCTCTAATATATTTCTAGGCTTGGACTCAATTTTCCTCAATCTTGATATGAAGAATTAAATTAACACTAATGAAATTTGCAGAAAGCCCAAAGATCTAAGTAGAGGTATATGACAATAAAGGGGGAATACTGCTCAGGAAGATATCTGGATCACTCGGGAAGCTGGGTCTATTCCAGCTTCACAGGACAAGGAATGGTGTGTGTGTAGCTCCAGAGTGAGCAGGGGCAGGAGGCAGACAAGTAACTCAACAGCTGGTGCTGACAGTTCCTGGCTGCACAAGCAGCAGCAGAACAGAGAGGCAATTCCTCCACTGGATACAGTTCCAAGAAGAGCAATCAAACACTGCTTCCCACCCTGCTCTCCAAAGGATGCTACAGATCTGGAGCCTTATAAATGACCTGTCTGGGAAAACGTGCAGGCTAGCAAGCATCTATATAGGAGGAATTCACTGAAGCAGGGCTGGTGTCTGGACAACTGCTTTCCCTGGTGAAGACCAAAGGCAGATGCAAAGCATGCTGTGAGCACTGATCCATTGCTCCCTGGAGGGTGACAAAGAGCTCAATCCGTTTAGTTTATAAAACGAGATTGAGAAGTGACTTGACTAGAACAGATAAAAACCTTTGTGGGGAGACAATAGCAGGTACTAAAGGCCTCATTAATCTGCCAAAAAAAGACATAAGAACAACCCAATGACTGCAAGATGAAGCTAAAGAAATTCAAATGAGAAATTAGGCCCAAATATCTGACTAAAATGTGATTAAATACTAGCAAACTGCTAGGGGAATAGCACATCCTGGAGCTCCAGACGAATTTAGTGTTTCAAAGGGTTGTTTTAACCAAAAGGTGATCTTCGTTCCCTTTTGCTACAAAGAAAACAATTACAAAAAGCTTCAAGTGCTCCCTTTCCTTTAAGGCTGCTCTGTTATCAAGCAAGATAAACAAGTGTTCCTGGCTGTCCACGTACTTATCTGAGCCCTTTCCAAGCTGCACAACTCCATCCTTGGGAAGGGAATTGACAGTCAGACCTTAGGGCTAAAACACAGTACAAACCACCCCAAAGACATGCACACACACAATGACCATTCACAGACTCTCCTTCAATCCCACTGACCTTAACCCAGAACCAAGATAACTCTCAACATGTTAACCCTGGCTAATATTGCCATTCTGCTCAATATCAATCTTTAAGAGCTCCTGCTCTCTAGCAGTCTTACCTTTTTACCATATTCCACACGAACTTATAGTACCAATCTCCTGGGCAATGAATTTATTATCCCTTTAACTGCCTGAAAAGAACTTACAACCCTTATAATCATACTTTACATCTCTCCAGGGTTTTCCCTTTAAGGATCTCAAAGAGCTGTGCAAATAACTAGTATTCCCTATGTTCCTACACATGGTATTCCTTTCCATCATACAGATATGGAAATAGAGGCTGAGATGACATGACATGCTCTGTGTCATACATTGTGTTGGGGAAAAGAAAGCAGGAGGATTAGCTGCCAGTGCTCTTCTGCAAGTTGCATGGCCTCTCCAAGAAGCTGAAACGAACCTGCAAAAACCTGCTGTTGGCTGAGATGTTCAAGGCAGTTCACAAGAAGGATGAGGGTCTGGGGGAGATATTAACACTACAGGCCTGAAGAGTAAGCTTCATTTTACCAAGTTGTTTCCACATTAATAGAAAAAAACAGGACATAGCTGCCCTTTGAAGAGGTTTCTTTCTCCACTGACTCTAGCAGGAACCAGTCTCTAATTTGCCTGACATCAGCTAATGCAAATAATCACACAGCAGCACCTTATATTACTAATTTGACCAATGCATTATTACTGCTGCCACCAATTCAAACTCTCTGCCAAGTCTTATGTCTCTTACCCTCTATGAAGCCCAAAACATGCAGACATGCCATGTACTGTCCCACATGCCACTTATCTGGACTGTCAGTTTAGGCTGGATGCATCAGCATCCCCACATGCATCCTTCATGCCAAAGTGCAAGCCATACATGTGCCTTTGCTTGTTGATACTAGGCTGCATCATGCAGATGAAGACATTTTCCATACTTGCTCTGCTGCTTTTTCCTACAATAACCATATATCCATCAACGGGGAAGAAATTTTTGTTAAAAAAAAATAGGTAGAGATGCCTTTCGATAAAGCAGAAACATAGTTTTGACACTGTAAGAAAGGAACACCTTCATTTTTCATTTTAAGACCTGCCATGTCAGAACATGGCTTTTATACTATTATCTTTTCAAGGCACAATCAAAAAGAAATATTGCAGTTGGCCCAAAACAGTGTTTCTTTCAAAAGCATTGTATTTCACAGGAAAGAGTAACATTGGATTCTAATTCAGTACAGAAAGTAGGTGTCCTTAGCCCCTGTTGGGGTGGATATTGCAGAGAGAGGAACAGACACACAAGTTACCAAATAGGCGAGTAGGTAAACAAGAGAAGGACTAATAATTACGTAACTAGAAGTAACAGAGTCAAGCAGGTGGATGCTCAGATGAACTTATAGCCATCGTGAGTGCAAGGCAGGACACACAGTTAGAAAGATCAGCAGGTAGTTTCTTAGGGATGCTCACTTGGCCTTTAGGTCCCCAAGTGTAGCAGATGCTGTTGGCACCAACCACCCTCATGGAGCCAGCACAAGCTCCTGTGCTGCTGCAGCAGCTCCTCATTCCTCATCTGTCTGGTTTTTGTATCCACCAGCTGTTTTACATTTTCCTGCTGTGTACATTGGGTTGATTTTGCCTCTGCTCCCTCAGGGTTCCAGGAAACCATTCTCACTAACATTTCTCTATTGTGCTCCTGCTCCTTCCACCCCCTCTACCACCTCCTGTTCTCCAGTCACTTCACACCACAGCCTGATTACCGTAAATATTGCCACCAAGCAAACTGTCTGAACAGATAACCTTTCCATTTATCTCCCCTCCCTTCCCACCATGTGAGTCTGTAATGAATTAGGAGAAAATGCTGCTGAGAGGTGTCAGAACAATTTCTATTAAACATAATTTTCTAATGAAAAGGTTATAAGTGACTGTGTCAGAGCTAATCAAAATTCAATCCCCCAGCCACTGCACAGCACAATCCTCTTCCAGCAAGTCTAACTTGATGGTTGCAAGCCCTGTTCAGTATGTCAAAGTGGGGTCTCGTGCCAGAGCTTGCTCTTTTCCAATGCCATCCTTTGTAGGAGTTCAGCACCTCTAGCTCTAGGGGAGGGAGAAAGTAATGAAACAGTTTTTCCTCTCCTGGCTCCTCACCAGCTCTCCAGTCCAAAGAGCAGGAATAGTTTGCTCCTTAGCTAGCCAGCAAGCCATCCTCTCAGAGACAACTTCTTCCTTGCTTCCAGCACTTCACTTAATTTATCCCTCTCATTTCTTACTGTCCCTCCTTCCCTCCCACACTTCCTCTCTTTTCTTTCTTTCCCAAGCCACTAGAGAGGATTGGAGACAGGATTACTTATTGATAACAACAGCCACCATCCTAAATCCAGTCAGGGATGGTGGCTAATCCCTTTAATGAGTTGCTTTAGCTCTGGCAGCTGAGCTAACTCACATGCTAACTCACCAGCTCTTGCCTTCACCTCCTCCCAGAAAGACACAGCTGCTGATCAGAGGTTGCAGACAAAGAGATTGCCCTCAGCAGTGGGGAAGAAGCCCTAAACTATTTTGTTATTCTTTCAGAACTATGGGAACAGTCTCAGAAAGTCTCAAACATGCTACGTATGTCAGGTAATCTCTCCAGCACCCATTAGATCCATGAAGGTTACACATATGACAGGTAAGGGGTAAAGAAATGGCTTCCACCAGCAAAACAGGGGCAACATGTAAAACTCAAAACACTCACCACCAAAACAGAAGCATCAAAACACAGGAGACATCTTGACATGAAGCTTCCTTCAGTGCTGAGCTGCTCTGCCAGGCTCCCCTCTGGGTGTCCCAGGGCCCAGTCTCAAATCACACGCAGCACAGACTGTGCTCACAGGCAGGGCAACTTCTTTGGCAAGCACAAGGCAGTGTCTTCCCTGCAGCAAACAAATAGGGGTGAAATGACCCTGGGCTATTCAGGCACATTAGGCTGAA
The DNA here is from genome assembly GCA_026546715.1 of Gallinago undulata. Lineage (NCBI taxonomy): Eukaryota > Metazoa > Chordata > Aves > Charadriiformes > Scolopacidae > Gallinago > Gallinago undulata. Next base: position 5,303,492 of record JAOTQQ010000010.1, read on the forward strand.
CTGAACTGCTCTCTCTAAATTAGACTTTGTTCAAGGGCTAAAACCTCTCATTGATTCAGTCTCAGTCATTCATTCCCAAGGCTCACTAGAGTTAGTGACATTTCCTTTTCTACAACAGGCACCTGCTGGGCTAGGAAGGGCTTTTAGCTGGTGTAAGAGAGCAGAGCACCCCAGCCCCACAGCTCCAGGAGCAGCACACCCGGGGGGAGGCAAGGTACCACTTCTGCTGCCTCTGAACAGCAATGCTTTCACAGCATCCTCATTAACCTGCTGTTAGTCACTGTTCAGAGTCATTCAGCACTGCTCAAACAGAAACCCCATATCCCCCCCAGCACTCATATTAACCTAGGACATGAGAGGTGGGAAGATCCACTTCCCTCTCCATCAAATGCCATTTGGGAAATGCTATTACAGCATCCAAGGAGACAGTATGGAGAGGTGCTGTCAGTTTCCTACCCAGCTTGTGTTTCCCTGCTAGCAAGGACGATGGGGATACATTCTTCCTGCAGTCTCAAGGCAAAATTTCTCTGCATGGATAATGCAAGGCAGACAGTATTACAGTGGCCCCATCCAGTCTTTAAGGCTAGTTCTTCATTATTTTGCACTGGTGCTACATTTTGTGCTGATGCAAAGGAACAGTGTAAATCAGGCATGAACGAGGGTGGATTACTGCTTCAGGAGCCTCTGACTGCCCCACATTGGCAGGTTTAATTGCTTTCACAGGGACCAGGCCAAATCAGACTCAAATTCTGAGAACTGAGGCATACAAGCAGCCACACTGATTAAACTCTCCCCCCACCCTGCTCTGGTCATAGCACTGCTACAGTGTCTGTGAGCACGAAGATTACCTACAAGGTCTGATGCTTTGTCTCTTCCCCTTGAGTTTTTTTTAGAGCAAGTCCTCAGTCCAGGAAAACTTGACTAAAAGCATCACAATGCAATCCTACCTGCTTCCCTTTTGCTCTGCAAGAATGGCCCTGTGGCTGTCAGCACATCCCTCTCATCCTTCACTTGCAGGTGTTTATGCTCCCAGCCACAGCTTGGAGTAACACTGCTGCCAGTGCTGTACTGCCTTTCCTTCTAATGGGGCCTTCCTTCTCTGCAGAACACGTGCTGGCTGGGTTTTTCCCTCCATTTGCTTATTAAGATAAAGCTGTCATCAGCTTCCCTATTTCACTGGTTTGTTGGGACTTTCAAAGCCTGGAACTGTATTAAATATTCAGTCTGCTTCTCTGGGCTGCATTTCAGAGCCTGCATCCCTCCCTTTAATTGCTCCATCAAGAATAGATGAAAGTTTGATACTGAGGCTTTGACTGGGACCAACTCAAACACTTTGGACTCTGCTAATTCATTTATTTAAAGAGAAAATATCTGGATTATTCTGATTAAATTAGACCCTATGCAATTGCTAAAGACCCCTTTTTTGTTTCTTTCACTCATTCATGCATCCTTCTGTTAATTCACTCTTTTCCCTGCTATTTTTGGTTAAGCTGAATTATATGCATGCTCTTTCCTTTATCCTTTTCTTTCTATCTCTCTTCTGTCACCAAGCGTACACCTCCTAAACAGCTTTTCTAGAGCAACACTATACCCTGTACTCTCATGGGAAGGCAGATGGAGATTTCCATCAAAGGAGACACCTCCCTGGGGCATTGGTCCACAAGCAAGGTAGCAGAAATCAGAATTTGGAGAGAACTTGGCTGGCAAAGAAGAAACAACCACAGTATCCTCTGCATAGCTTCAAAAGCAGGCTCTTATTTATATGCACCCAACAGAAGCTCATTAATCTGCACCCCATCAATTCACTACCTGGCTCACCTGACCTACCAGGCTTAGCTCTCAGCCATGTCTCCAGGGCCCTTCCCCTCTTTTTGCCTCTCCTAAGCATCTTTGTTCTTGATCTGAATACTGCTTACTTCCCCCACAGGCAGGCAGAGGCCAGCTTTGCCTATTTCCCCAGCACAAGAGGGCAGTTTTTCATGCACAAATTCAGCTCCTTCCTTCTATTGCAGGCTGCAGCTGGAAGGAGACTTTTTGTCTGGGGCTTTTTCCTTGGCTTTGTCCTTATCTACCCATAGCTGCATCTCAGCTGCTTTTCACTGAGGCCTGGAATCTGTGGGTGAACACATCTGTGCTGGGACCAGGGGACAAGGTCAGCCCAATCACAGGGTGGCAAATAGCAACCACTCCAGCTGCACTGCCCTCCTGATTCCTTTGATGTAATTAACATCCCTTTGTTACTGTCTGCAATCACGTCTGTCTCTGCTTTAATCATCATCTGCCAGCAACGAGCATTCCTTCTCATTAGAGTCTTAAAAACCGCCATTATAAACATGTAAATGGGATGCAGTGAGGAGGGAAATATTTTACTACTCCAATTTCCTGTTGTGCCACTGCCAGCAAGTCGTGATATTGTTACTAAGCATCTCCAATCAGCACCAACATCTACATGATCCGACCCACATTGCTCTTGCAACCAGCAAGACAATACACTAACACCCAGTGGTATTAAGGTTTCCAGCCTTCAACAGTGGAAATTCTTCCTTTGAGAAAAAGAGTGCAGATGAGGCAGCAGGTTCTGAAAGCAAAGGAGAATCTCATCCACTCTCCCAAGATCCAGCTTTCAACTGGCAGCACACTCAAGGTAAAACCAGCAAACTGCCCCATCTTTGTAAAACAGAAAGTAAAATCTCAAGTCTCTCTGGCAGCATCATTCAAGGCCTTTGACTTCTTCAGACATTTCTACATTGATACCAGCTGAGCTCTGGGCCAGGAGGCCTCCTAATCTGCTGGTATATCCAGACCAACCACAGTTACTGCATTGCATGGACTGTTTGATTCTGCCAACTTCCTTCTCAGCTAACTACAGAGCTGCCTGAGAGTTCCCCTTCTTTCTTTTGGCATCAAGAGAAAGCAAGAGTCTCCTAAGTACTAGCTTTGCAAGAAGAGGTCTGTTCAAACTTTTTCTCCCCTTCTTTCAGAAAGGGCAAGTATCGGAGGGCTACTGAGCTCTCCCTGCCCTCTACACACACTCCTGTCCAGCAGGCATTTCACAAAAAAACTATCTCCCCAGAAGCATTTCAGCAGCAACACACCAGCCAGGTACTAGCCAGGCCCCTTTCAAATAGAAATTGTTCAACCCAATAATATTTACAATGCAAATATCAGTTCTGTTTGCAAGCATGCCAGGCTTAGGGGGAAGCGCACGGGGAAACTTACCATCCATCTCCAAAGAGATGCTGGGAAGCACATCAAGCCAGACGCTGTTCCAAGAGGCGAGAGGCTCCCTTCCCCTCTATGGCAGGCCCCACGGGTCAGATCTCCCAGTGAACTTATACTGCTCTTTACAAAGGGGACTCTTGCCAGGCAGCCATCCTTTGGGCCATATGTGGGGAGTGCAGCAGCTGTGACACCTCTTCCACCTGTAACCTCTAGACTGTCCTGCCTTGCTTTGTTCTCAGGGGCCAGGCAAGGCCTACCTGCCACAGCATGGTCCAGACACCATGGCCAGCTGCACAGGCCCTGCAGGCTTCAAACAGGGTTGCCTTGCTTGCTCCTCCAGCAAAACCTCTGTCCCAGGCCCTCTCTTACAGCATCCATAGACAGCTTAAGCTTCAGGATTCAACCTTCCTTTGCCTGAAGCCCATGTTACAGTTTTTGTCCTTTTCCCTCTTCTGTATTTCTTTGTGGTAGGTTACAAAGTACACTTGATCTGATCTCTCCAGACAGATTTTCTGCCTTATGCATACTGAGGCCTCTGAAAGCAGAATCCACAGAAGACGTATAAAATATTTCTCACCCAAGGTGCCTAACAAAACCCTAAAGGCAGAAATTGCAGCCAAGGTGCAGAGCAGAGATAGCAAATCAGGCACTACAGTGCTTTCAACTCCAATCTCCTAGTCCTACCTCCTGGTAAAACGTTGCTGAGGCTTCTTCTATCTCTCAGTTCCTCTCCAGCACGTGGATCTGGCACCCGTGAACTTTTTAATTTCATAAACCACCAGTCCTTCGCCTTCCCTTTTTTGGTCCTCTGTGCTTTCCGGAGCTCTCTAAGCCAGGTGCAACCACCTGATAATTCCCTCTAACATGCTCACATCTGCTGGAGCAGGGCCCTCTGCAGCAGAGCCAAGCTGGGCTGAGCTGCAGCCTCAACTCAAGAGGCCCCCCTGCTAATAAAAAAGCAGGAAGGGCTGGGAAGTCACAGTCCCCTCCAGCCTGAGCTGCAGCACACACACCGCCTCATTTCGCCGAGCCCAAACACTGCTCCTCACATTGAGACCCACAGCATCCTCCTCCGCAACAAAACCCAGCAAGGCTGCTTGCCTCCGTTTGCAGGATGCCATCTCATCTCCAGGAGTAACAGTGCAAAAATGAGGAGGAAAAAAAACCACCTTGCCTCTCTGAGGGGTCATTTATATCCTCTGTGCACCTGAGGAAAGAGCACGCTCTACTGGTTCCTCAGTTAAAAAAAGACCCCACACAGGTTTTTGCAATCAAGTCATCAAGAGGAGAACAAGGGGGTTGTGCTCACTCAGTTAAGGGGGTAAAGGCAGGAAAGTTAAAAGAGGTTAAACCGACATATGAATGCTCTCAGCTTTTTGTGCAACACCCTGTGCTTAGGGGCAACCCCATCAGGTTTAATCCTCTTTTAAGAAATGCTCCTGAACCTTTCTGTGTGTTCCCTTGGAGACAAGCCCTGAAAGCTTCTCTAACAGCCCTGAGTGCTTACTGCCTGAGCTGACACCTACTCTGACCAGGCCTCAGCTTTTCCTTGGCCAAGCTGTGGATGGACAGGACAGGATAAAACAAGGCAATTGCCTTCTATGGCAGAAATGCTCCTATAGTAGCCATTTGTCTCTGCATGCAGATGCACAAATCGTGCTTCGTGTACTCAATCCCACTCATCCTTGTACCAAGCCACTGCCGCAGCTGGTCAGAGCACCTCTGTCAAGGGCAAAAGGATACACTAACTGTTGTGGAGCCCAGACTTACCTCCAGGGGATGGTTTGTGGTGAAGTGGAATTTATAGGCAAACACATCCTCCTGCCCAAAGACCGGCGGCAAAACTGTCTCGTTCATCCCCTTCCAAATACTGCCCAGTCAGAATTTAGTAACTTACACTTTCCTGTTTATGTCCCCAGCCGTGGTCTATAAGTATAACCAGCCTTTTCACAATGAGTTCCCATTGACTGCAGGAAAAAAATCCATGTCTGCTTTTAAACAGGGAAGCCCTTCCTAGCTGTCTTCCCTGAATAACGTTCTTTTCTCCTCAATCAGAAACTGAAGCTCTATGCAACGTCATCAAGTACTTCTTACTCCTCCTTGACACTCACGCATCTGCTAAAAGGTTAATTTAAAAGCCATAGAGGCCCAGTGTGTGGTGCTGGCAGAGCAGCAACTGTCTCTAAGTCTGGGTTCAGCTCTGACTAGGGCAGGGGTTATGAGTTATAATCCAGCATTTAGAGTATTAAGTAGAAGGGAGAAGATTTGAACCAGTTGTAAAGATAAGACATCAAAATTACAGTGCTAATAAGGGCTTTAAGGGAGGCTTGTTCTTAAACGGTCATGAATGAAGGGGGAGTGAATGAGGGCGGAGTGGATAGGTGCACAGATGAGTGCGAATTAATGCTTGTAAAGATGAAATTTGGCTTTCTGTGGTGGTTAGGACTGGGATATGACAAGACTACCAGCAAAGTCTGGATGATTCTAGCCTTTTCTCTATATGACTGGCCAATATTCTAAATTCCCCTTTGTTTCACTTATTTGGGAGAAGATACCATCTATGGATGCAGAGATTAAAATGGCTTTTTTTCCTTGTCAGTTTGGGTGCTAATTTTAATCAGGTGGGTTTTTTTTCCCCCTTTCACAGCGCCATTTCTAAAGAAAAGGAACAGCTCAGAGAGAAATTGGAGCTGCTCCCAGGACAAATGGGCCTGACTGGCTGTGCATAAAATTACCACTGTCTCTTCACCTTGCTTTCTGCAATCCCTTTATTAACTAACTGAATCCGCAGTCATTCTCTCTTCCCTAGCTCATTCATTCTCTTTCTTTCTCCCTCTCCCTACTCCCAGCTAAAAGGTTCATTATCACATGCTCGTGGACTAGTAATGCACCCATGTCATGAGGGAGTGCAATTACATGTCCTACAAACGTCACTAGCCCAAGCTGGTGGCAGGAGGCCAGTCTGGCCCTGTGGGAAATGCTGGATCCAGACCTGGGAGCTGCTTTCTCCAGCGCTGCAGACCCTGGTGTGGCAGAGAGGTGCTGCAACTCCCTGTGCGTCTGCCCAGGACTGAGGGCAATTTATTTCTAGGAGAAGGCGGAATCCTGTCCTCCTATGGCTCTGGTAATGGGAGGCAGGAAGAGTAAATGAACGTAAGTATGATGAAAGACCCAGCTAGCCTAGGATTTTGCCTCTAGCTGGCCTACAAGCCAGTGAGAAAGCCCACAAGCTTGTGGTAGGGTTTAGCAAGTTCCTCGCTCCTGTCCTTTGTAGCTACCAATGAACCCACCTTCCATGAACCATTTTCTCACCCCTTCTCCAAGCCCTTCACAGGGCCCTGCCATCACCTGTCCTCATGACTGGAAACACTGCAATTAACAGCCAACCTCCATAACTGTAAATGGGCCAGTGTAATGGGCCTTGGCATGTTTTTTCTGGGGCAATGCTGAGGTGTATCAGAAACCAGGCTGGGGTGATTACACCCAGCAAGATGCCGGACTCCGCTCTGCAGTGCTGTCAAGCCAGTCCTCATTCAGCCCCTAACAACAGGATTCAGACACAAGCTCCAGCTGTCAATCAAAGCAAACATCCAGGTTAAAGTTCCAGGAGGGTAATTAATTTCCATCCAAAGACTGGAGGAGAAGTGTATTTGTTTAATGAACGCATTAACAATTTGTTCTTCTGCTCAGTATGTGTTCTGGCATTTTATTAAGACTTTTTTTTACTGGGAGTGGGGAACAAAGACTAATAAAATGTGTTAATGACAAATACCAACTGCGTGAAGAGAGGACATAAAAGGGACAAGATGATTTGTGGGCTGGATAGAAGAAGACTCTGAACACTCAGTCCACAAACTGGGATGAAGAAGAGGTGACATCATGCTCACTTGGAAAAGGCAGTGGGTTTCTGGCACTTTTAAATTCTGCTTATTAGTGTCTATCTGTAGTGTGATTGTGTCTGAAGGAGTCCAGCCCTCTCCCAGCAGTTCTGTCTGCCACCTTACCAGTTCTGCAAGCCACCTTCTTCCTTGCCCTCATGCCACCTCCAAATCCCCACAAACCTCACTGACATGATTGTGACCCTCCCACCACTATACCACCTGTGGGCAGCTGGGACCCCCCAAGGTTACCAGCACTGTGACTTCATCCTTGGCACAGGCACCAGGATGATAAAGGAAAAACTGCACAGGGCTCCTCACCCCACTGCCCTACAAGCATTGCTGGCAGCAGGTGGGTGTGTGGATCAGAGCCCGAGGGTACAAGTGCTGTCCAGGTGTTAAGTGTGCCACCGGTCAGGCCTGCGGTTCCCACAGCAAAACCTCCGTGACCTCCTCATCATCTTCCTGGAGCTCTTCCTGGATGTAGCCATGGATGGAGGCAATGGAAGGGGTACCCAGGTTTGCCTATCCCCTTTCCACCCCATCCCTTGTGTCACAAACTTTTTATTTCCCTGCGACTCCACCCAGCAATGCTCCTTTCAGCACATAACTTGCTTTCTAAGCTCTCTGCTTCCCTGCTCCCTGCTTGCTTGTTCATACAAGTACAATGCTCCAGGGCAGGTGTCTCAGCCACTAGACTACATTCAGGGTAAATTATAACCTTTTACTTCCTTAATATTTTGTAGCTGACACAACAATAAATAACTAAAATTTCCATGCCAATGTTGCAGCAAATATTATTTTACAGGAGATGAAGGCAGATATGACCCTCAATAAACTGCTCTTCATTGTAGTTATTTTCTCTTTCTCTGTTTTTTGGTGAAGTTTTCTAGAAACATTTATACTTTTCCATATGTCACTTTAAAATCAGAAGGAGCTTTAAAAAGAAAATTGCATTTTTCTCTCATTGCAGAATCCTAGCTTTCTTATTACTTTTCTCTTTGATTTTTCTTTTTCTTAAAGTAAATAAACAACAAAAAAATTTTTGCAGCACTCTCAAGAGATTATATTCTGGTCGTTTCTCATGTTTTTTTTCTAGTGTTCAGTGACAATTATTACAAAAAAAGAACCTTTTTTTTCTAGCCAAGACCTAGAATGGAAGCAGTCATGTAAACCACAATTTCTAAAGGATGAAGCAATCTGGCTGGAGCCACCTGTTACAGAAATCCTGGGAGCCCCGGTGACCTTGGGCGCACTAAGCAGATTTGCGGTAGCTGAAAAGACCTTGTGGTTTTTAACTTCTGCATCTCCTGACACCCCCAGCACTTTCTTAACTTGTACCTGATACACACAGAAACTACTAAGAAAGTGTGCATATAACACCTATATTTCTGGCAGTTCTCACTGTTTGGAGGTGTTACCGGCTTCCTCAGTGTTTGTTCAGCCAGATACTCGTCTGTATCATCAGCACGATGTTGGTGCAGGTTGCTGAGCAGAGAGATCAGCCTCAGAAAAAGGAGGGCTTGGGGGTTACTGCCCTGTGCTCGGCCTCCTTGTGCCTCACGTGAGAGGCCAGGACCTTACACTTCAGCTGGCGGGACCACTAGAGACAGAGTTGGAGGTTCTCCTGCTGATTCTGCAGGCAACCTGTCATTTTCTCAGCATAATCCAAAGCAGGATGAGACTTAGAGTGTAGCTCACCTTTCCTGTCTGGAGGCAGCCCAAAGTCCTGGCTAAGGGAAAGATTGTCCCTTTGATATCTTCTTCTCATCTCTCTTTTCCTCTAAGTTGCTCCTTCCATCTGTTCACATATACAGGAGTTTTATTTTAACTGGAAGTTCTTCACCATAAAGGAAAGATAAATGCAGTGTGGCCCAGGCAACACCTCTGCTTTGATTAATGCCTCCTTCAGGTTCCAAGTGTGTCCCCGTCTGTCATCAGCTCCATCTCCTCAAAATGAAAACAGATCACCAGTCTGCATTTAATCACTCAGAACAGAAACAAGCCATACAAAGCAGAAAGGCTAGTAAGGAGAATGCTCAGCAGCGTTCTCTCACTGTGCTTTGTGCCTTGGGATCCACTGAGAATGTGGACAGAAGGGTCTCAGGGATAAAATACTATTCAGTGAGCTCTTTGCTGCCTCATCTAAAGAATGCCAAGCAGGGGAAAGCAGGGGGTGGAATAGCAACAAGTCAGGATACAGCTTGACCGCTTAAAAACCTCTTGGTTTTCAAAGAAAGAAGTATAAAAAATTTTCTTGCCCACTTGGCAATGTCAGCTCCCAAAGGAGACAGGAGAAAATGCCTTCTTAGATGACTACAGGTGTCCACAGTGTGAATTCAGATGAAAACAAAGGATGGTCATGAAGGACAGTGGCTGTTCATGTGTGGACACTTCTGTCCTCTCCCAGGACAAGGGGAAGGTGTTCCTTTCAAAGTGGGAGAAGATGGCTAGCAAATGGGAGCTCTTGGCTCTGCGCTGAAGGGTGTCCAGAGTTTGTCAAAAGCAGTTCACCTGGAATCACGCTCTGAAGACAAGCTCTTAAGTCCTTCTTGCTTTCTCTCAGTCTGGTCTGAGTGTCTAACGATCTCCCCATTACCGCTGGTGACAGGCTTGTGATAACATTGCCATTTCATTAGCTGAGTATTGTTCAGAAGATTGATGGCTGGCAAGGTAAGAAAAATTGCATCTCCCTCTGCAGCTGCCTGTCCCATAGACAGCATTCATCACAGAGACGGGGAGTGAAGAAAAACATACAGGAGTCGGAAACAGATGCATTGGCATCCCACTGAAGTCAATGTCTATCTGCAAGCAGGTGTGAGGGTCCTGGAGTCCAGGCATTTTCCCTTCACTGCTCCAACCCCAGGAAAATATCTTCCAGAGAAAGGAAATTAAATGTGAGTGCCAGAACCACCCTCCCCAGCTTGAACTCACAGAGCTGCCCAGCGGCCTCACCTCTCCTCTGTGCTCGAGAATAATTATTAAACAGACAGTTCCAAAGGAAAGTAAATATTGACATTAAGCAAGAAAGTAAATGCCATTTGCTCCTGGGTGCCTGAAGAGAGTAGAGAGGAGAGACAATGTGGAGCAGAAGGAAATGAGCATCTGGAAAGTTTGAGAGAGACTTAGGCCTGCTCCCCAGCCCCTCTCAGCATCTACGCTCTCTCCTTTTGCTGGGAGGAAGAGTGTCTTGAGGCTTTCTGATGGAGAGAGCAAGACTGCAAATGCAAAGGAAGGCAGCAAAGGTAGAAAGTAGGCAGAGAAAAGGATAAAAGTAATACCAAAAAAATGTTTGCTCAGTTGTGTCTAACACGCTATCTTTCTTGACTGGCTTTTGCACGTTTCTTCCAATATTGCTGACTGGTTCTCAGGATGGATGAAGCCAACTGTCCAGTTTCCAGAAGACTTTCTTCCGTGCTGAGCACCTCCTTCCATGCTTTCAACACTTCTACTGAGCTGAGAGGGTGTCTACGCGGTTTCCTACCAGCACTTGCATGGTGTGTGATGCTAGGAAATTTGCATCATTTTGGCACTATTCATGAGGACAAGTTTTCCTAAGTCATTCATCGCTCAGCAGTATGTTGTTCTGCAACCAGGATATTTCCTAGGTGCTAGGAGGGACACAGTCTAGTGCCATGTGTTTGTGATAAATAACCCCAGCTCATATTAAAGATGCAACCTATTCTGCCACTTCCAGAATATCGTCCCAGTTTTGTCTGACCCTTTCCAGCTTTTTGGAGGCAGTTTCTGACGTGGGAGGCCTCACAGAGCTCCCGATGCGATGAACAAAAACCACCTCGCAACTATACACAAAAAATTAAAATCTCATTTGTGTCTGCTGAGCGAACAAACCACAGCTAATTAAATCCCTTAACAATAGGACATTATACAAATGAGTACCGCCTCCTTAAAAGCACAGCTGGGGACAAGTACAGTTATTCGTGCTGTGCCCCTCCAGAGTGCCGGGGTGACAAGTCTTTCATGGCAAGGCTGTGCAGCAAAGGCGGGAGCTCCCTCATGCCCTGACAGATGAGCCAAGAAAGACTTTTTTTTCTGCCAGGGAAAAAGCACACAGAGACACACACAGACAAACAGCACGAATGCTCTCCCGCTGTCTCCCCGGGGAGCACTGGAGCTCTCGGCAGTGGCTCCTGCTGAGTGCTGGGGGAGTTCCCTCTGTGCTCACCACAGGCTCTGCGTGCAGCACCTCGTGCCACGGGAAGGCTGGAGCCCTGGCTGCACGGGGAGCCAAGGCACAGCCAGGCCGCAGGCGCGATGCCGAGCACGGCCGTGGGCTCTCGCCTGCCCCCCGCCTTGTATGAAATGCAGAAGAATATATTATTGTCTAACATCTGTGCCAGTGAGACCATACCCATTTCCAAGACTTAAATAACCTCTTTTGCTATTGTATAGGATCTCCTCACTAGCTGCACACATCCTTATCACATGCACACATGCACACACACATGCATAGGGGAGGGGGGTCGTGTGTTGTTTTTCTCCCTTTTCTTCACCCTTTTTTTTCCAGACAGGAAGATGAGAAGCACGGAGAAATCTGAGCAACAAAACTGGGGCCCAGAAACAAATCTGCACCAGTGCCAACATCTGCATCCAAATCTGGTGCTCCATGACTGCCCCCAGCCCCATGCCATCCGCCTGGCTGGGCTGGCATCCCACATGGGACGCTCTGCCCCTACCCAAAGACATCTGCAGAGCAGTGCAGCACACAAAGGGAAAGGTCTCCACCTCTGCTGGGGTCCAGATAACTGAGGCTCCACTTCCCATAGTGTTTATTTTTCAAGCTATTATCTGGTGTAATGTGCAAAATGTGTAATGTGTCTGCTTACGGCACTGGCTATGCAGTGAACAGTATTTAAAAGTCTACGGGTGGATTGGAAAAAGACCTGCTTTGTATTAAAAGGATGAAGTTCATTCAGCTGAGCTCAGTCTGAACTCCTTGAGCAGGAGGAGGACAAGAGCTCCTTCACTATCTACATCCATACAAGCTCAGCCTTTGCGATCTTTTTGTAATATCAGTTAACTTTCATTTCTGAACAAAATGGTGTCTTCTAATGTAAAGTGGCAATTTTTTTTCCATTTTGGGAATGTTGAAATGGGAAGTTTTGCCTGTATCTTTCATTCTTTCCCACAGTTAAATTTATTATCACTTTTCTTGTGAAAATTGACTTATTTATGAAAGCATTTTCTGCAAAGAATTTCAGTTTCATTAAAGCAGTTTTCTGATGAGGAAGCAGATAATCAGAGAATACCTGACCTTATCTAGTTATATCTCGTCTTCCCTCATTAGTACCGAGGAGCTTTTCTGACACAGTCTGCCAGTTGCAGAAGCAGAAGGGCTGGATTTCTGTGTTAACCATGATCCTTCACCAGACGTGCCAAGGAGACAGAACCCCAGCCTAGAACAGGCAGGAAGCAAATGAGAAATTTAGCTCCTTTCACCCTGACTCTCCTTTGCTGGCAGAGTTGGCAGCATCACTTTTCTTATCTTGCAGTGGGTAGCATGAGGCTTTTTTATCCCGGGGGGAACAAATGTCACTTCTTTCAAGTCTGTGGTTTGAAAGAGTCTAGAACTGCAAAGAGAAAATTAAAAAAGAGTGCAAGACTTCATCTGGTTCTGATGCAAAGTCAAACCAAGCCACCAGTGCTTTGTAGTTTCTATCAGCAACCATGACTTTGGCCGTAGCCACATGAAACTGAAACCCAGTGAGTGTAATACCAGTGTAGTTTCTTCATAGAAGTCCTGGAATATGCCAAGGCACAAATGCTCTGCCTTCTAATACTGCCCTTAAGTATCCACAACCATGCTTTCTCTTGACACTTTCCCTAGGACGATTCCTAAAGCCAGAAGTCTGGCAGAAAAGGAGAGAAACAAAACTGTGGAACCAAGTGGACACAGAAGACAACCAGTGAACGGCTGTGAGGGAGGTGAGAAAGGCAGAGGCTCAAATCTTGGAATTTACTCTCAGCACTGAAGCCTATTCTGCGTTGTCTCAGGATGGAAGGGACCAGATTACTGTGTAGTTTTGCCTTGAGGACTCGGGGAGTTTTTCATCCTGATTTTACACCAGTTCTGCAGTTTCCAGATTGGCTGATTTGTGGCAGAATCCCTAGTGGCCATGCAGAACCGTGTCTCCTCCCCCACCTTCACTTGCTCCTGAGGGCAGCTTAACTAACTCACCTGAAAGATTATTTATTTGGTAGTAAAAGCCACAAATAAAACACAGCTGCCTAATGAAGACAGCTTGGTACGTCTGGCCCATTTTTAATTTTAATGTTGCATGTAATCTCCATTCTGGTCTATGGACTTGTCAGTGGTTTTACAACTTCTGATTATACGAGTGCAGTCGGCAGAGACAGCTCAGTGGAAGAGCTGGGAGAGCAGCATTAACAACTGCCTCCAGGGAATCCAGCCAAAGAAGCCAAGGATTTGTCTACACCATCATTGCAATGACAGAAAGCAGAGGCTGAGCAAGCACTCTGCTGTGGTGTCCTTTTCACAACCTACCCATCTACTTATTTATAGGTAGTCAAGTAGCTCTGGACCTGGAACACAAGGAATAAGGACACTTCTGCTTCACCATCCATGGAGAGAGACAGGGACACTTCACTGTGTTTTACAGAAGGGCAATTGTTACAGAAGTAAAGCAGATGCTGGGTATTTGCCCATGGGTACAGGGCAGAGGAGTAGCAGCAGACCTTAGGGTCAAGCTTATGGCCAAGTTTGCAATCTCGGCTTATCCACGATTCCCCATGCCTGATTATGCCTGATTCCCCATCCTCACAGCTATCTCCACCAGTGAAGGGTCCCATCGATACCAAGCGAGCCAGCCTCCTCTCCAGAGCACTGTCCTGCCAATAAAGCCCTCCAGACTCATTCACCTCCTTCCATTAGACAGGCTTGGTGCTAAACAGCTTACAGATTGGAGAGGAAATGTATTCAGAAGCTAAGGATTTTCTGACAGAAAGATGGATACAGAGAAAGCAGTTTCCTTCTCAGCATGAATAGAGGCAAGCATAAAAGGGTGTGTGCATAAAAGGTCAGTGCTGTTCCTGTTTGGAGCCCCATGACCCCAGCCATCCTGCATGGCTTGCTCTCCTGCCTGCAGAAGGTCCAACTGCCCTGCTTCCGTTGTGTCATGAAGGATGCTCTTCTCCACCACTCAGCCAGCACACCAGCCTTTCTGCTGCAGTGGGCAGCTGTCATTCCTCCCAGTGGGGAAGGGAATGCACCAAGGAATACCTGGAGAACACAGAGGCTGTTGGGATTAACACCACTGCGGGCTGAAGGAGCTGGGTGCTATCTCACAGCTGGAGACTTGGAAAGGAAATACGAGCTTTGCTCCATGGGCTGTTTTTGCCAACCCAGGATCAGGGCTGGAGCAGTCGACAGGATAGCACATGGAACTCCATTACTCTCCTGGATGTTGTGAGGGTTGGCAGGAGTAGTATGAGCCCTGAAACGTTTGCAATCCTCATAGGGAAGGCAGGAGGGACTCTAGCTTTTATGAATAGGAGAATTGGGACTGGAAGGAGTTATACGATTGATTTACAGGGAGTCTACGGCAAATCTCAGAGTTTTATCCCAGTCCTTCATCACTTTGCCCCTCCCAGGACTCAGAATAAGGTTTAAAAGCTCATCTTTTCCCTTTACAATGGTGTAAATCAGGAGCGACTCCCGTGGAAATATGCTGTCCTTACCTGCACAGCAGCCTGCTATAGGGTGGTGAGCTGTGGGGCTGCACTCATAGCCTGGCCTCACAGGCAGGCATGAGTTGGGAAGGCAGCCAGAGAAGATGCTTTAGACCCTTCAGTCCCCCGGCCCTGGGCTTGCAAGTTCTTTCCTCATGCTGGGCCCCTTTTCTTCCTGGGGAAATGGTACTGCAGTGCAAAGAGTGCTTGGATAAGGTCCACAGGCATACACCCCCAGTGAGAAAGGAGTGGTCTCATTCCCCTGGCTCCCCTCCAGGGACCAGCATGTCAGCCACACAAGATGCTTCTAGCATGAAGTGCAGAAACTGCCACCAGCTGTGGAGCTGGTGAAAACTAGCCCAGCCATCGACAAATCTTTCTCTGGAGACGGCTGACTCAGATGCTGCTCTGCCTCCCAGGCGTCTCCTGTCATGTAGGCCCTGTCACTTCCGTGTCTCAGAATTAGCCAGGAGGGTTTTCTGCCATCTGAGTTTGACCTTCTAAGGATGTTCAGCATCTTTCAGCATCTGGCCCATGAGGGATGTGACATGCTTCACAGATGTGCAGGACAGCAGGCTCTGCAGAGCAAGAGAGCTCATTCCTCCTTCTTGCTCACCATCTCTTTCCAGGGACTGAAGACACAGTCTGCCTGACTCCAGGTCCCAGCAGGGACTCTGGGGCAACACAGCCCATGCACCTGGAGGACCATGATTCTTTTCCTGAAGGAAGAAAGTGTCGCACCTTTCCCCCCATGTGATGCTCTCTAATTTTCATGCTAATCCTCCATAAATTTCCAGTCTTGCCCTGCCTAAGGAGGGGTGGAGAAGAGGACAGCTTTTGCTCTGCTCCTGCTACCTTGCAGGACAGAAGGACCTGCAATCAGCCCTGCTTTTAGCTACTTGGTTGCCAGCATGCTGTTAGGAAGCATCCTTCTGCTGCTGCTGCCCACTGCTCTGCAATCAGACCCCTGGCAAAAATCTCTGTGGGATTATAGGCATTCAGCTACAAAGCCCGGTTAAATTCCTGTTGCCCGCAAAGGGGGATCTGCCTCTCCCAGGTGCTGTATCACTGATCCGGAGTGCTGCTTAGTTCAGTCCCTGGACACGCTTCTCCGTTTCCATCCACAATGGAAATTCCTGTGCACTTCAGGGGCTCACCAACCTGGGCTGCAGTTTGGCTTTGTACCGATACCTGAAGCTACCCTGCTGGCTGGGCTTCCCAAGGGGCAAGGAAGAAGCTTGTCTGCCTTTATGGGTAATTAAATTCGGATTAAAACAAGATCTTACTGGAATCCAGCCTGCGGGAAACTGAAAAGGATTTGCTGGAGGTGAAGCTCTACAAGCAGATCCCAGACAGTGTGGTGCCCTTTCTCTGTCTCCTGAAAGTTTTCCTGGCTATAAAATGAGGCCTCAATGGGAAGACATGCCCTCCTTGGTAAATTGCTTTGAGATGCACCAGTGACAAGTACAAGCTGCTCCTCCCTGCAAAGTATAACCCCCCCATCCCACCGCTGCCTCGCACACACTTCTGTCACCGGCTCCTCCTCCAGCCTGCTGGGCATTTTCCATGATGTGTCCTTGCGACCAAGCAGACGTTCAGGGCTCACGTTCCCTGCTGGATCCCCACAGCACCCCTGCCCGTGTACCTCCTCCCAGCTGTTGCATAATGGGCCTGAAAACACAGAACCGATATGCAAATCTGACATTTAATTTGGACATGAGAGTTTAATGAGGCTGTGGAGATTCCTGCCACTCGCAGCCTCCACATCCTGCAACCTGCAATCACATTCCTTTAATTGAACACGTCCCCACTACACATGTATGAATGCACACTCACGTGCACGTGATCTCCAGCACAGTCCACCCTTTGCAGAACAGTTGCTCCCAACTCCCCACTCTGTCCGTCCCTCCTCCCAGGCTCCTGGGGACATAGTGCAAGCACAGGGCCTGTGACTCTGCAGTAGCCACATCTGGTCTTCCCAAAAGCATCTCAGTTCAGAGCAGATGCACATTTTCCCACCTCAATTTTTGGACCTCTTTTAAGATGGTGCTTTGTTTTGTTGACTGCTAAAGCACTTGGCTCTGCTGAAGGGCAGGCAGAGCCTATTTACTCTGAGCCAGGGGGCTGCGGAAATCCCGTTCACACGCTACTGTGCTATCATGCTCTTGAAGAGATGGACAATGTACCAGGAATTGATGAGGAAAGGGCACAGATCACACCTTGTGAGGCCTTTCCTCTTATCCCACCAGACTTGCAAAGCATTTCCCTGCCAGAACAAACACTTCAATCAGGGAGAATATATCCCGTCCACTAGCCCCGGTATCAAAGGTACCTTGCTGTTGGGATCAGGATCAGCTCTTCTCTTTACTAGCTCCATAGCAGCCTCTTCCCTGAGCACCTGTCTGAGCAACGGCAGTATGGGCATCCCTAGAGACCCCTTTTTGCCTTCCTCAGCAAGATGGGAAAGGAGGCAGAACACATCCTCCCCGATCCACAGGCTCACTTTGACATGAGAGGCACCCCTGGAAACTAGAGCTGAACTGTAACAAATTGAACCACAACTAATCTGCTTCCTTGGCTGCAGCAGCCCCAGATGAGTGTATTACTGAGAGCCCCAAACAGAATGTGCATAGGATACATTTGTCCTGAGGAAGGCAACCGGCAATGAGCTATCAGGCCCTCTGAAGAATTCTTAAAACTCCCAGTGAAGAAGAAAACAAATAATCAAATAACAAAGCCCAAGCAAAACCCAGGAACTCCGACATCCAGCAAGGAGACACTCTTTTGTGCCACCTGCATGAATGCAAAGGCTTCCACCAGCTCCTAGCACAGAAACTTCACAGTCTTTTTATTTGAAGAGGATTATGGAGCTGCCATTCAGTAAATGAAGTGCCACTCCAAATGGCTGCACTGTGGCCTGCCCTTGTTCAGACAGAGTGCCTTGCTGGGGCCACAGAATCTGCAAGCAAAGGCTGCTCCTGGCCTTGGAGCTCTGCAGAGCTAAGTAACGCCTGACAGAGCATGCACAGGAGCCAGGAGAGGGGTGAAAAAGCAGGAGGAGAGCTTCTTTTCATCATCTCTGCTGCTCCTCTGACAGGTACAGCCAGGGTTCTCTTCTCCAGCAGCCTTCTTTCCTCCCAGACTGCAGCCACAGCACTGAACTGCTCCTCTGGCAACTGAAATATAGGTCCTCTTTTCTATGCTTTCCTGGGAGGGGGCAAAAGGACAGAAGAATACAGGTCATTCCCCTTCCCTGCTGCTTTACATCAAAAAAAGTTGCTCCCAGAACCTATTATTGCCACAGTAATCACCGCACTCTCTGTACAGGACTGATTACCCAGCATCACAGAAGACAAAGCAAGATGCAAGCCCCAGCTCTAAGTGTGCCACGTTTAATTGCCAGGGAATATGAGCTGGGGAGAGGCTGTACAGCTGGTGAAGAGACAGGGAGACCCAGTTCAGGGCTGGATGTGGGGAATGCAAGCTGGACCAGGGCAGGAGACCACCGGAAGAGGCAGGTACACAGGACATGAGCTCTCTTCAGCACGAGCAGGCTCCGGGATGAAATATTAATGCCAGCATCCTGAGAAGGCAGAAAGCAGCGGTGCCTGCGCCACTTGGCCATGAATAAAAGATGGTCCTGAAAATGGGGAAGAGCAGCAAATTAATTAATCGAAGTAAAAGTCTCTCCACTCCCATTAACGAACAAGCCTAGAATCTTCCCACATGCAGCTCAGCTTGGGGAACATGTAGGGGAAGAAAGACAGCAGAAGTAGGGTCTTCTCCCAGTGACCCAGGGTCTCCCACCGCCCAGCAGTGCCTTTAAGATTAAGTTCAGGTCCTGGTTCAGCTCCCTGTCATATCTAGTCTGCCAGCTTTGAGAGTTTAGCCTCTGTGAGCTCAGACTCCTCTCCTGTGCCCTGGCTCCCTGAGGTTTTAACTCCAAACCCATGCAGGCTCCTTCTTGAATCACTGTCTGTGCTGTGACCCTGAAAAATGGCCATCATTTCCTCTTCACTTGACTTCTTCCTTTCCGTTGGCAAAAATCCCCAGGACCAAGGTCAGGGAGTCCCTCTGGACAGAGGACTCCTGGGCTCCAAGACTCGCCTGAGGATGTAGGGCTGGTGAAGGAAGAATGGGAAGGAGCAGCCACAGCTGAAACAGGCTGGGTAAAGGTAAGGGGCAAGGTGGGAGCTGCAGCTGGGGTGCCAGCCTAAACACCAAAAGTGGCTGGCAGGAGAAGGCAGAGGTGCCACAAAGCTGCTGTGTCACCCCAAGCAGGACCCAACACATTGCACCAAGAGGTGCTGAAGGAAGGCTGTGGATTCCTGACCCTCCACTCCACAAACTGTGCAGGTTGAAATAGCCCAGCTCTGAGCCAAACCCTGGGCTTCAGCCAGCAGCTCCCAGGTGAGCAGAAGGACAGGGCTCTCTCCTGGGGGTGGGTGCTGGGACAGGGCTCAGATCTGCTCCTGCCTGCAAAAGAAGACAATCCAGTTCCTCTTCATTCAGAGCTGGGAAATTTCTGGGTGCTGCTCAGTGGTTGCCCAGCCCAAGGCTAATCCCTTATGCCGTGCCAGTTGACTGGAAACAGAGCAGTGGGGGCTGCTGCAGATGGAGAGCCACTCGGCACCAAGAGACGACTGATCTCCTCTTCTGAAGCTTTGCCCATAAATTATAGATTTTAAGCAGTGTTTGTTTAAAATATTCAGCTTGCCACTTAAAAAAGAATACTCATACACACCAGGAATGGGGAGAAGGATGGGGGCTGGGGTCTGCATTCCCACTGGAAGAGGGGGAGGGAAGCAGACAGGAGAGAGGTGTTACCTCGACTAATGAGCCAGCATTGCTCCCGGTGGATGTGCAGTCCGACATGTGAGCCACCTGCACTGCAGCTTTGCCTGCCTCTCCCTCCGGCACACAGCTCAGGCCCAGCAAAGGTCTCTAGGAGCAAAAGCCTCTGCTTTTTCCACCCCACATCCCAATGTGAAGGTCATCCCGCAGGCTTCCCTTCAAGCCTGTAGGGCAGCATTGTGTTTGCAAAGTCAGAGCAAAGATAGCTCAGGTGCTCAGAGGGCAGGAAGGAGGTGAGGAGGTAGGAAAACATCCCCCTCTGCACACACACTACCTAAAAGCACAACCATTTCTTTGATTAAAAATTCAGCTGCCATGGCCAAGGGGCAAGTCTGTAAAAGGTGAGATGCAGGGAGCAGTAGCCGAGATATTTCTCATCAATGGAAAATGCTCCTCTTCATCTCTGCTCTGGGCCCACCCCAGCCCTCCCAGTCAGCAGAGCCTATATTGCCGCCTGATGGCAAAGAAGAGGCAGGGCCCTGCTGCAGTATAAAGGGATTTCTCTTCTAGGTTGCAGCACTTCCCTGGCTAGGGCAGGCTCTCACTATATTCCGGGGTGGATTTCACATGGAAGAGACTGTAGACAGCATGGAAAAAGAGACACGACCTTACAGGAGATGACTAAAAGCACACCTCAGCTTTTCCTGTCCCAAGCAGCTCACTCATATACTTGGGTACATCTTGCAGCAGGTACAGAGGTTCAGCTGCAGAGTGATGTTTGGGAAGGCACAGATCTCCTCCCAGTGAACCCAGGTCTGGACCTTGCCCAGAGAAGAAAGACAAAGTTTGCCTTTAATAAAAGAAATGCAGGCCAGGGTCAGACAGAGCTAGTGGAAAGGGCTTTGGCTTCAAATCCTAGCTACCCCACATCTTCTGTGGTTTTATCAGGGTCACACCCAGCTTTGGGCTGGCTTTACCTCACTCCCTCCTTAGCTGCAGAGGGGGAGCAAAACAGCCCCTGCCCAGTCACATTTCCCGTGTGGCACAGACAGAGGAAGAGAGCAGAGCAAGCCCTGGGGAAAAACAAACAAACAAAAAAAACCAAAACAAAAAAAAAACGCAAACAAACAAACAAAAAACCCAGACAAAACTTCACATACCTGCTGCTTCCAAGGGTGCTCAAGGGCTGAGCCTCCCACATCTCCCTCCTCCTGTAGCACTCTGAGCATCCTGCAGGGCCAGAGATCCATGCTCATCCTGGTCTGCTCACCAGCACGCCCTTTCTGGCCCTAGTGTTTTGCTTTAGTAGGGAACAACTAAATAAAGCTCACCGGGCCCAGCCTGGAGCTCAGCAATATGGCAGCTGCGGAGACCGAGTGTCCCCTTGAGCTTACATACAGCTCAGGGGTTTTCCAAGCCCACAGGGGCTTGAATTTATCTCCCCTCCTGCCTGTCCCCCAGCCAGGCAATCTCATCCCCCAGCCAGCCACGACCCATTTGCCAGCAAATGGCAAAAAGCCATGGTTGGCTGCGGTCTCCCAGCTGGAATGTTTTTGCCAGCAGCCAGCTTTGACCTGCTCAGTCCCAAAACAGGGAGTCAGGACTCCTGGTTTCCTCACAAGCAATTAAAATGCACCAGTAAGGCCAGGGAAGAACTGATGCTGAATAAAAGTCTACTGGACACGTTCAGAGATTCAAAGGAAAGGCAAGAAAGATGCCCAGAAGATCAAAGAGTCAACAAGCACCTGCTGATCATTTTCACTAGACTGTCTGCTCCCGGCAGCACTGGCTGTCTTCAGGAATGGCCAGCATCCATCTTCAGGTATGCCCAGCACCTAGCCCAGGCCAGGGCTACGTACACACAAGGAATGTGAACACTAGCCCTGCTGCTGCAGCCGAGTGGCCACCAGCCCAAGGAGGGGTCCTTTTAGCCTCTCAGCACTGCTTGCCTTCCCACAGTGCAGAAAGACCTAACACAAGCATGAGTCCAGCTCCTCTCCATGACCCCAGCAGGGATGTGTTTCTCGCTGTCCCTCCCAGGAGACACTGACCGTCCTGGCAAGCTCTGCACTCTATTTTTAATAAATTAGCCCCGAACTCCATTCATGTGGATAAATATAGCACCAACCACTCTGCCAAGCCGTTTTTCTCTTGGTTAACACATTCATCCAAGCTGCTCTATTTGTCTTTCCTCCACAGACTCATATTCTTCTGGATTCATTTTGTCAAACAAATTGCACAAGCTGGACTGCCCATTTACCCAGTGCTGTTTGATTACAGGGGTTATTTATGAAACAGCAAGACATATGGCATTAAGCTTCTTAATAATAATAATAATGAAAGAAGGGAATGGGGAAAGCACTAGAAGAGAGGAGGGGGAAAATGTTTTTTTATTACAGACAAAAGCTCCTGCCACGGGTGATAAATTCCAGACACTTTTTCCAGTTGCTCTTGTGCTGCTGGCATGATGAATGGCACAGCCACCACCACACAGCTCGGAAGCAGGAGCATGGCCATGGGCTGCGAGGAAAGGAGGGAAATGCTGGAGCATACACAGATGGAGAGGTTGGCTGAGGTGTTCAGGGGCCACTGGCCAGCAGTCACCAGGCAGCTCACTTCCCAGGAGGACTCTCACTGGTTGCAGCGATACAGGACCCAGCCCTGCCTACCCTCAGCATCATGCCTGGAGCCCCTCACTTTGCAGGCTCAGAGGAACCTTGGAGGCAGTGTGAGGGCCAGTAACAGGGCCAGCCAGCACCTTGCCAGTGCCCTGCCGGCATTGCCCCTCCCAAAGCCCAGATGCCACGATCAAGTGATTACTGGAGAATCCTGTGTTTGGGGAGCAAATTATCCTCTGACTCTGTGGTTTCAAAGCAGAGCCTGAAGAAAGAACATAGCACAGAGAAGAGAAAGCCTCAAATTACTTACTACCAAGCACTCAAATCTTGTAAAAACTGCACTTACAGACCAGCCAGAATCTAGACCAGCTTATTTCCTTCTCCTGCACTGTTCCCATGCTCAACAGCCTCCATATATGCATTTTTTCTAATGCAACCTGTATAATTTCCAGGTGGTACTCAGATGGCTCAAGATAGCTAATTTCTGCATAACTAAACTGATTTTGAATCTGTTTCCTCCTCTTCTCTCTGATTTAGTCACTTATGCTTGAGAAGTTTGGGACCACTCCACTCAGCACAAGCAGAGCCCAGTTAGGTCTCTGAACTCATCCCCCTCTGACCTGGTCATCCTGGCTTTAATGAGAGCTTACTGCAATTCAATCAAAACTTCTTTCAAAGGAAGATGCTTGATTAAGGGCCTGGGAGACCTTGAAAGTAGAGTCATTCCTGTAAGAGGAAGGTAATTAACTTTTTTTAATCAGTGGGCACTGATCTCAAGGTTTAGAGAATGGAGTCAGCCGCAAAGTCACTCCCACAGACACACACTGGAGCCCTGCCACATTACTGGAGATCCCAGGGAAGGTGCTGGGTTTGGTCCACACCAGCCTACAGAACTGCTGCATCATCTCATCCTTCTCCCAGGTGGGAGCAGTCTAGGCCATTCCCCTGGGGCAGAGGCACCTTGTGCTTTTCCTCCTTACCTCTGACATACACAAAGCTCTTGGTCTTCCTTTCTTACCCCATCCCAACAAAGGAAAACACACCAAGCTTGCAATCAGAGACAGCATCAGCCTCTGGAGATAATTCCTTAGCAGCCCAGACCCCCCTCACTGTCTTGCAGGGAAGACCCTGGCAATAGGATAAGCAAGCTCAGACATCAAGACTAAAGGCTTTCCCCTGGCAGATGCAAATGGTTCTGCAGTACTAGCCTCAGCTTCTGCTTTCTTGTTCATCAGCTGGCACAGATCTGGGGATGCCGGGCAGGCAGAGTTAATCAGGCCTCGTTTGCGATTACAATGAACTCTTGCATTTCATGGCCTGCATCCTAAACCTGCTTTCTAATTCCCCAAGGGAGAGGGATTTACACTTTCAATTTTATGTCTAGTTAGTTAATGGTCCATTACTGTCAAAAGGATCAGTAGCTAGAAGTTAAATCCTACAGGATTTACGATAAGGGAGAACCAAAGGCTGCAGAAGAAAACGTGCAAGATAGAGGGCACAGGAAACACAGACAGGTGTTTGCAGGTCCTCAGAGCTATGACACGGGTGTCTGGACAAGGTTCCATGGCAGCCCCAAGTCTGCAGAAGATAGCATGACCTTACTTAAGCATGGCTTGTTAGAGGCACTGCTTCATTACCACTAGAACCGAAGTAACAGTACTCCAATACTGCTGGAAACTAGAAGGGCTGAGAAAGGCAATGCCATAGTACACACACAGTACAAAACAGATTTTAATGGGTGCTCCAGAGACCAAGGTACTTCTCAGCCGGAATTCTGCTTGTTCCCAACATAGTTCCTCCTTATTCTCCCTCTTGGAAAAATACAGAACTTGAGCATAGCATACTGCAGCCCTCACCTTCCTAAGGTGACCCTCCACAACCTCTTGAGGGGGAAGCCAGGTGCTGTTTTTCCCACCCTACAAAAGCTTGCTTTTGCCCCCACCCAGAGCTGAGCTAGCACTGCAGACTGTGCAGGATTTGGCCCTTGAGCCACTGGCTGGTAGTGCTGAGTGACCTTGAAAGCTATTGTACTTCCACGCTCCAGCATCACTTAGGTGAAGGTAGGCCATTGCATCCCATTAAACTGCAGGGGAAATCAGGTGGCCAACACTTTGTTAAGCTCTGGGCTAACTTACATTAATGCCACTCACAGAAGGATCCCAAGTTCTATTGTGGGTAGAAAGTTATGCAGCCCTCTGTGAAGCAGGACAGTGTCACTATCCCATAGGACAGAGCAGCAGTCCTTTCTGGAAGCAATTAGAGGCTCAGAGTGAAATGGATGCTTTGGCAAGACTGGTATGGGTTTACCTTGTTCGTGTTGAACTCCTCCATCCCCACCAAGAGACATTCACTGAAAGGTCTCCACTTCCTTAGCAAGATAAAGGCTTCTATGAAGTATACACAAGGTCGCCAATAGCTGAAAACGCCCGTCTGCTTCTGATCCCATCCCCTGAGATGCTTGGTGTTGCTGCTGTCAGAGCAGAGGTATTAAAGCAGCTACGCTGAAAGGTCTGTCAATATTACAGAGCTTGCTGTGCAGGCATTCATAACCTGCCCATAAAAGCTGAAGCAGGGCAAACAAGGTCCCCATGCCCTCGAGTAGGGAAGTATTATTTTCTTTTTATTTTGCAAACAAGGAAACAGTTTTTTTTCTGCTGCCTGGAGTTTTTCTGAGTTGTAAGTGGTGCCAAAGAGAGAGAGTTTGGCCAGATGGGGAACAGGAAAATATTTACCTGGTCAAAGAACTGTTACTGATTGAGTTTAGCAAGAAGGTAGAAATTATTTTATATGTCATGGTATCTTAAGCTGCAATCAGGCAGGCAGCACAGTGCAATTCTGAGGTCTACAGCCATCAAGGCAGGTTCAGGATTCTTCCACAGCCTGGTCTGTACCTGTAGAAGAAAGGCATAATAGGTCTGGAAAGACAATCCAGCAGAACTCCCAAATCTAAGCTTCTCACTCCCTCACCACCAAACACAGGGCAGAGGAGGCAGACTTGAACATTGTTCTAGGAATGCTATAATACTCTCCCTGCCAGCACTTCCCACCAAAGCCTGCCTAACCCCTTTGACACAACCACATAGCTTTATGGAACCCGTTACACACACCATACACATCATTGCCAGCCTTCAGAAATTGTATCGCCGTTACTTTTAACTATTTCACCTAGTAAATTTCTAGATCAGAATTTTTTAAACTTCTCACTCCCCCTTTCTGTACAGCCAGAAGCACTCCTCTCCACTGAAATCTGTGCTTCTCTGCTACAGCCCTGCCTCAGCAATTTAGGCCTACTAGCAAATACATAAAACTAGGGAAAAACGGCAGCACCATACTGGTTCCCACAAGCACACTCCAGCAGAAAGGCAATGCTACCCTCTGGTGCTTCCTAGCAGGATAACCAGTTCTCCCACTAACCAGAGCTCATACAGGGGCTACAAACCAGGGATTCAAACATCCTGCTGCTTCCCCCACACACCCCTATACAGCCCAACTTAACCTACATCAGGCAGCTTTATCACTGAGAGAACCCTAGCACCCTAAAATACTACACTAGAAAGAGAGGACCAACCACATCGCCTGACCTACCTCTTCACCTCAACAACACAGACCACCTTTGCCGTGGAAAGCTGTTAAATACACACAGCAAGGGGCTGTGCTCACATTCACCTGTGCCGGCCAGGGAGCTGTTTTCTTCCCCTCCCCTTGTTAGAGCTGTTTGTGACTCAGCTGTTTTCAGCGTAAATTCACTCATGTATCTTCACAGTAAGAGCAATTAATGTAGTATTAAGGAGAATGGGAGAATAAGCTAGCTCTATCAAATCATTCCTTTACATAAGGAGCACACATGGAGACTTCAGGAAAGTCTTTGTTGGCCCTTCACACTTGATTAATTCATATTTACAAAGCTTTGCTTCATTTGAATGAAGCTTCTTGTGATTTATTTCTAATATATTTTTCAGAAACATAGCCCTGGCACAGGGCTGCCCTGCCAGCGCAGACAGGAATTGCATTAAAATAGGCTGTGGGTTGGTTCCTAGCATTTATTTACTGTTCTTGTAGTAAACAGCAGATTACATTGTTTGTGATGCTTAAGTGTGTGTTTCTAAGTAGAGCCTCCCCTGTGTCAGTGTGCATGCGTGATTATAGTAGCAATGTTTTCCTCTGACAGTATGTGTTTTTCATCTGATTCTTTCCCTGTCTGTCTCATTTTGCCCATCTCTGGGCCTGCCTCTGATTTTTACCAACCGAGTTTTTCCTTTGGTTGCAAATAACTTATTCTTCAGGGGTGTTTTGAGTTTATTAATATGTGGCCTCAGAAATACGTGTAAGTACTGCAAGTTAAGATAACAGCAAGAAAGAAAAAGAATCTCATTGAGTAAGATGCACAGAAACATACGTATTTCCCCTGGGTAACAGCTGCATGGATTCCAATGACATGTATTTTGAGGAATACATTTTCTTTACTATTTCCTAGCCTTAGCCTAGATTGTGGTTATGATCCTAAACAACACTGCTTTTTGGAGTATCTTGCCCAACACACTTTTTGACTGAAATGTCAATCTCTTCAAATCAGAGGTTCACAACATGTAAAAAAAAATATCACAAAGTAAAAAATAAATAATCAATCCTGTGGAAAGAGTAAAACGACATTTCATGTAAAATGACTGGCTCATCACAAACATCCTCTACTGCTTGCAAAGTACAGAACTATGTAAATAAACATGGTAGATAAAGTCAAATGATTGACTTTATCCTTGCAATAAAAAGGCGAGAGACATACATGTTCAAAAGATTTCTGAGACAGCATATGAACTTAAATAGCATTTTTTTTTTTTAATAAGCTCATGTTTATAAGTTTGTTTTATAAGCTTTAGAATCTCATATTTTATAATCTTGTTTCAGGTCTTTAAATATCTCAGCAGGCTCAGTTTTAGCAATCTAGGAGAACAGACTGGCCAGTGTTTTGGATCCAGGAATTTCAAGGCAAAGAAAAGTACAAATCTTGTCACAGGAAGAGGAAGGGTGCGAGTTTAAGAAGCAGAGCTAGAAAAAGATAGCATAAATCTTTTTTTTCTCCACATTTTTCCCTACTATTGCACAGGAAGGGGAGAGAAGGGGGACTTCTTCATAAGCTGTTTTTTAAAAAACACCAAGGAGAGCACTGATAATAATAGTTAACTTTCTCGTCATATACTGTACAGAAAGTTATTTTCATGTGTAAAGGGCCTAAAATATTTTGTTTAGAATTCAACTCCAGAATCACATAAATGCAAAGGTTAATGGATTTGCTCAAGAAATCAGGCTGGGCTGCATCTGTGTGCTGCTAATTGCCCCTCAGGTACTACCAATGAGGGCTCCTGCCTGCAGTGCAGCTGGGATCCCTATAAGTAGCTTCCCAGGGCTGTGTGAAAGTTTCTGCTTGTGCTGTAGTCTGGTGTGAGGGAGCTGAGAGTTGCTGGAGGGAGCCTCAAAATGTTCAGGATTAAGACTTCAAAGAAAAACAGGCAGATACAGGTATTTGTCTGGTGGTTGGGTGTAAGTATTTTCAGAAGAACTAGGAGTTCCTAAGGTATTTTGGGGGGTTGTGGACTTCATAAATGAGCTTATATTTTATTTAAGTGGTTAGTTATGGTGGGTATGATATTCATTAACTTGTGTTTTAGCTCTGAGTTAGCAATTATAATGCTGAGGGAGGGCTAGTAAGGCTGGGTGGTCCTGGAAGTGTTGTAATGCTAGTGGGAGCCCTGCCTGAGCAGGAAAGTCAGGTAGCTCGCAGAAAGGATACAAAGGGATGGTGCTTCAGGCTTAGCTTAGCCTGGGTGGTGTGGTGCCTGCTGTTGAAAAACAAATGGTTAAGCCCATGATAGTAGCTTGCTTTGGCTTTATTTAGGCTACTTGCCAGCGTGCCTACTCTGGCTTAAATGCTTGTGTAACTTTCCCCAGTGGTTTCACCCTGGAGGTGTATGAGGGCTGAGCTGCCTGCATTTCTGGGGACTCTCTGCTGGCGCCATGCTGCCTGGGCTGCTCCTTCCTGAGGAGCACCAGAGCTGTAAGGGGCCCTGAGTCCCAGGCAGGAACTTTCTAGACAGCTTACTTGGCCAAAGGCCTTTGTAACAGCTACAGGCATGGGCATCTCTCATGGAGCTCCCTGGGCACAAAATAATGCCATGAAAAGCTTAGAAAAACAACTGGAGAGAGAGACGGCTGCTCTGCCAGACCTGGCATTGTGTCACTGCTGGTATTGACAAATTGCCTGCTATAAAGCTGTCCCCTGCCTTGAGACTGTTCCATTCCAACAAAGTTTCTAGTACCTTTTTAGGGTATGGCTGTAGCAGACTGCTATTTTGCATCTAGTTAGCACTGTATCCACATGCTGGTGGATCACCTGGCAAGAAAGGTGTTACCCAGACCAATGCACAAACAGGTTTTAGTTCCATTTGGTAGTATGTGCTGAGTTGTTTGTGCTGGTTGTGTCAGCTGCAGGAGTGCAGATGATAGCCTATCTGGCATAAACCTGCTGGGACAAATCTTTCTCCTTCAAAAACAACAACAAAAAATACTGGAACACACCTGAATCAGCAGAGTGAACTTACACTGATTAAGCATTTCTTGTTGGCACATTGGTAGCAGGCACCCATGGCCTGAATGTGAGCTTCCAGTTCCACTAAACATCAGCTCTTTATCTCATGAGAGTACAAAGACACTCCAGAGAAGTTAACTCATCAATCGGGTGGGGGGGGGGGGGTGTTTTGCCTTGCTCAGGGGTTCTTCTTGAGGCTCTTGAGTACTGGAAATGGAAGTCTCGAGTCCCCTGGGCTTGATCATTAGATAGTTCACCACCTCACCTGTGAGGGACACCATATAATCCTTTGCCTAATGTTGTTAGTCTGGTCTTCAAAGCCTCTGTGCCAAGATAGAGGTGATGGAGTAGGGGAACTCAGATGCCACCCTGGCATTCAAAGTATGCCTGCTCAATGCTCAAAGTTTTCCCTTCTGAGCTATCTGAAGGGTATGGGCAATGGCTCACCCTGTGGTCTTTGAGACCTGCGTAAGTTTTACAAGCAGATATGACTTTACTCTGGTGTTGCTGCGGACTCAAGGTTGCTGGCATTTGTGTCTGGCAGTTTTGCCCACCCCTTAAAATGACTGCAGTAGTTGGTGGGATCCTCAGGGCATTACACACAGAGCTGCAGTCTGCCCTGGGACTTTGATTAAAGGGAAATTTATGTTTTCCCACTATCCATGAGAACCTCTGTGAAGGTGGAAAGATGAGAGATCTAGAAAACAAAGGCTTAAAAATGTGTGGAAACCCAGCCTTATTTCCTGAACTTCTCTAGCATTTTCTGACCACACATACCAGTGCAAAGCAGCATCCTCCCTTTGGAATTATTACTGGCAGAGGGATGACACTGCCGAAGCATTTGTTCTGGGAAAGCAGGAGCACAAATGTGGAAGAGATTAAAATGGATGATTTGTGTAAAAGCTCATCTTAAGTGGGTGCATGCAGTTGAAAACTTCAGGAAGTCACATGGGAGCATATTGTGCTTATTTGGATTTGGATTTTATTAAAAAATAAAGGAGATGAGAGGGCCTGTTGTGTTCAGCCTGTGGGCTGGCTGGAGTGAAAGAGAGGGGGTCCCCCAGGGGTCTGGCAAGGAAGGGAAGGTGAGAGGAGATGTACTGGGGCCGGTGTCCTGGTGAGGGAAGAGGCCTGAGGGCCACGAGGTGGATGGTGGGTGCCCCATGTATCGCTGAGGGCTCTGTGAGTGTCCTGAGGGTCACGAAGGGGATGGCAGGTGCCTCGTGTATTGCTGAGGGGGCTGTGAGTGTCCTGATAGCCACGAAGGGGATGGCGGGTTCCCGCATGTCACTGAGGGGGCTGTGAGTGTCCCAAGGGCCACGAAGGGGGTGGCGGGTTCCCGCGTGTCGCTGCGGGGTCACCTGAGGGATACAGAGGAGGTAGCAGGTATAGCCGACGTTCACCTGAGGGGTGCAGGGGGCGTGTCGCTGCTTTCCCGCCGCGGGCGGGGCCTGTTCCTGGCGCGAGCCGCAAGGAGGCGCTTCCCGCCGTTTTGAGCTGCTGAGGCGGCAGCTCTGAAACGCCGCCGGCGATGGCCGAGCTTGCTCCGGCTTTCGGCCCCAGGGACGGCAGCCCAGATGGCCTAAACCCGAGCCGGAGTCCGGGTGCGCTTTGCGGGGTTTGATATCGGGCCCTGGAGTCGCCCTGAGGTAGACTTGGGGCTGTTAGAGAGGACGTGGAGGGAGGGAGTGTTGGGCAGGTGCCTCAGAGGGCAGTACTCTGGTAGGAGCAAAATCTGAAGTAATTTATGGGGGACAGGTGACATTTCCAAGAGGAAACACGAAGTAATTCATATGAAACGGGCAACAAAGGTGGTGAAGGGTCTGGAGAATAAATCATGTAAAGAATGATTGAGGGAGCTGGGACTGTTTAGTTTGAGGAAGGGGAGGATGAGGGGAGACCTCATCGCTCTCTACAACTACTTGAAAGGATACTGTAGAGAGGTTGGTGCTGGTCTCTTCTCACAGGTAATTAGTGATATAACAAGAGGGAATCGATTCAAGCTGCAACAGAGTAGGTTTAGACTCAACATTAGGAAGAAATTCTTCACAGAAAGAGTGGTCAGAAACTGGAATAGGCTTCCCAGGGAGGTGATTGAGTCACCATCCTTGGATGAGTTAACGAATCATTTAGATGTGGTGTTGGGGGATATGGTGTAGGGGAGAACTTTGTAGAGTGGAGTAGATGGTTGGACTCAATAATCCCAAGGGTCTTTTCCAATCTAGATGATTCTATGAAACAAAATGGCCTCCTTTGGCGGCGTGAATCTGGGGTGGTTTAGAGGAGAGAAAAGAAAATTTCTGGGGAAAAGTCTGACGTAAGTCAAAAAGACAGGCAGCATTTTTGAAAAAAAGTCTGGGATAGCTTAGAAGAGACAGAGGTGACATCTTTAGCTGAAAAGCTAAATTGGGTAATTTAGAGGGGATAAACTGAGCATTTCTGGAGGAAAATCTGAGGTAATGTGAAGGCAATAGAGGTGGCATTTTTGAGGGGATAAATGAGGTAAGCTAGAGGGAACCCAAGATAAAATTTTTATGGAAAATTAGAGGCAGTTCAGAATGAGCAGGGCCAGCATTAAAAAGGGAAAGGCTTAGGTTTCTTAAGAAGGATAGAAACAGCATTTTCAAGAGACAAGCGTGAGGTAAACGAGACAACAGGGAAATCTCCATCAATTATCAGAGTAATATTGAGGATAGCTAGGATGGTGTGAGCATGTTTAAGGGCAACATCTAAGATATCATAGAGAAGACACTGGAAATGTTTTTCTGATAGAAGCTATGATGCTGGAACATACTGAAAGTAGCAGAAAGGATGAAGAATTTACCAGACCATCTTGAATGAGGATTCCCAATTTGTGTAGTTCTTTTTCCTCTATGAACTAAGGTGCAGCAAAACTAAAAAGAAGAATTTAAATGAAAAAAAAATCACCTATAACGGTTGACATCAAAAAAAAGTGACAAATGGTATTTTCCACTATTTAGAGTACTGAACCCAAGATTCACCAGAAATTCGACAATGGAATATGACGAGAAGGAGGATCAACGAGTACTTGATGGTGAGTTATGAAGATGTTTTACTGCAGTAAATGATTTGGAGCGGTAAAGAGAGTGAACACCGATATAAAGCAGGGGCACAATAGGAGTAAGTATTGTTTAGAAGATGTACTGCTTTTAAGTTATTCCTTCTCGGGCCTAACTGTGTCCTCCCTCCTTGGTGGCAGACGGCGGAGAAGCAAGAAGAGGCGTGGTGTGAGGCAAGAGTGAGCGAGAAGAGGAGCGGCGTCGGGCTGGAGAGCGGGCGTGAGGAAAGGCGCTCTGGGCAAAAGCA
>JAOTQQ010000010.1:5335720-5409508 GCA_026546715.1 Gallinago undulata
TCTGAGCCCAGCTCCGGCACCGGCTGGAACGACTCTGCGCGTCGCTTTGGTGAGACAAGCTGAAGGAGGAGGGTTTTATTGACTTGTCATGATTATTATGCCTTGCTCTTATGAAGGGAACTTGCCTTGAGAGATTCTGTCCATTTTTGTAGTAGATATGTAACTCTGGGTCTTGTGTCATTCTAGTGCGATTGAGGTGGTTTTTTGTTAGAACTTGTGTTCTAGGCTTTTTTCAATTTTTTGAATTAAAGTGTTTGTTGTGCTATTTTTCCTTGAAATGATTTTTTTTTCTTTATTTCAGCTTATATACAGGTGAATAGTCATCTAGACTGCAGCATCCATTTTATTCCTGAATAGTATCTGTGACTTCTGTTTTTCCTGTTATTCAGTGTTATGATTCTCAATAAAACGCTTTTTCAAACTTTGTTTTACTGTTACAGTTTTTTTTTATACCCAACTTTGTTTTTACTCATGCTCATACTATTATATGACATGTTTTTCATCTTTTTAATAGCCGTTGCAGTTATTGCTGTCATGGGCTTTGTTGTGTATGTGTTCTGTGTGGTTCCAAGCAGAATCCCGGACGTCTGCTGGTGTCCAGGTCATTGATATTTCAGTGCCACAGTGGACACCTCATGGGGCAAGTGTTGCAAGGTGTGTTGCAGGTTGCTCCCTGTCCCTTCCCAACATTGTATGTGGCATATGCTTTCTCCAGCCACTTGGCACCCCGCCTGGCCTGGGAGCAGGACTCTCTGTGGGGAGTTGTTACACCCACTGCAGCAGAGGTATTGCTTAAACAAGAGGATGCACAAATTCCTTTCAAAATGGAAAAAAAAAATAGGAGCATGTCTCCGCTGCAGCACTTGGAGTTATTTACATCTGGCACTTCTTGTGAGTAGCTCTCAGAGTCTATAGTCACAGAAATAGCAGAGCAGCTAAGGGAGCTGTGAGACAGGTGAGTATGGGGGGCTGCCTTGCCGAACTGCAGTGTTTCAGAGTCTGTGGGGGCCACGTGCCTGGGCGCACTAGAAAGCAGGTGGGGTTCTGCAACTTTGACAGTCTAAGCCTCTTGCCAGTTTGTTTGTTCACAGGAAAATATAAAGCTGTGCATATAACATACAGAATATTGTTAAGTTGGTAGAAGCAGTGCACACAGTAATAAACCATGTAAACGATCTTAAAAGAACAGGAGAGTAAGTTAATTGCAATCAAATGCTGGCTGGCGGGTTCCCAGTGTTCACGAGGAACAACCGTTTGGCCAAGCGGTGTGTGTCTGCTGATTCTGAACACACTCAGGCAATGTGAAGCCACACAGGGGCACTTCTTCCACTAAACACGTTTACTTATGGCAATAAGGACTTTTAAAAAAGTTTCAGAGATTTACTCTTTCTGTGTTGTCTTTACTTGGTTATTTGTCAGAGTGGTCCATGGCTATAGAGTTATTCAGCTGTTTGTAGAGAAGGGGGCTGTGCCATTTCTTGTTATGTAGACTGCGCCAGTCTGCTAAACTTAAAACCTGCTGGAACTAGAAGGGCTTCGGCTTGTTCAGTTACTGATCTTTTAGACCCAACAGCAATAGCTCAGAAAAATGGCAGCACTGTGACAGGGAGCTAACCTACTTTCCAACATGCAACCCAAAGCTGCATTTAGGGGTTATCTTCCTAGGAAATGGGTGGTAACAGTTAAGAAAAATTTTGCTGCAATTTCTGCTTGCAAACGACAGACAAAAAGCAGGCCTCAGTTTTGACTGTGGAGGAAATACATTTTGTTGTCATATTTTGGAAGAATTCAGAGTTTGACTGGGAGTTAGTTTTGTAAGTTTAAGAATTTTAACAGCATTGTATGAATGAGACTTATGATAGGTCTCCAACTAAGCTGTCCCAAAACCCGCTTGCCATTGATAATTCAGCTCCAGAGACTTGAGTTCTTTCAGTAGAGAAAATGTTCTCAATAGGGTACCCCTGAGGCCCGTTGAATGCTGTTTATCACAACACAGGAGTTCCAGCCCTTTCCGGAACAGCACTTCTCTGGTGAAAGGTAGGTCCTCTAGACACAGCCTCGCTTCTTCTGCTTTACCATCCTACAGGGGAAGCAAACCTAGTGGGCTTTTTCGTGGCAGAATCCCACTTGGCAGTGCGCTTTGGCTCCCTGGGAGTGCCCGAATTGGTGCTTAGAAGGTGCAGAACAGCCCTGCCGTATTCCAGGCACAAGGCTCAGGCCGGGCCCTCTTGCCTGCCTTGAGTGACGGTAGGACGGAAAAAGCTCAAGATGATGGTGTTTTCAGACATTTGATGTTGTACCTCTGTTGGAAACAACCTTCTGTGCTGTAGCGTAAAGGAAGTGATGGTGACTGTTTGTTGGAGGGCCCTGCCTGCTACCCTGGGGCTTGTGGTAATTTAGGGAGTTTACTCAGGGAAGAGCACTCCCTTTAGTCCTTTAGCATCATAGAATTATCTGGATTGGAAGAGACCTTTAAGACCATCTAGTCCAACCATCAACCCAACTCTGATAAACCCCATCACTAACTCATGTCTCTAAGCACTATATCAACCCGTCTTTTAAATCTCTCCAGGGATGGTGCCTCAACCCCTTCCCTGGGCAGCCCATTCTAAGGCTTAATAGCACTTTCAGTGTAAAGCATTTTTCCTAATTTCTAATCTGAACTGCCCCTGGTGCAGCTT
This sequence comes from Gallinago undulata, assembly GCA_026546715.1. NCBI lineage: Eukaryota > Metazoa > Chordata > Aves > Charadriiformes > Scolopacidae > Gallinago > Gallinago undulata. The sequence goes on from JAOTQQ010000010.1 coordinate 5,338,402, forward strand.
GAGGCCATTTTCTCTTGTCGCATCGCCTGTTCCTTGGAAGAAGAGACCGAACCACCCTGGCTACACCCTCCTTTCAGGGAGTTGGAGAGAGTGAGAAGGTCTCCCCTCAGTCTCCTTTTCTCCAGACTGAATACCCCCAGCTCCCTCAGCTGCTCCTCACAAGACTGGTGCTCCAGAGCCAACTTTAGTGGATGCCGAAGTAACTCCTCCACTGCTACAATGTTTTTTTTTTCCTTTCCCTTTCATTTCTAACTTTTACCCGTGGCTTTGAATTCCTGTTTACAGAAGCTCAGTGATTCCTTTTGGCTGTTCTGTCTTTATTGGCAGCCTGTCTCCTAGAGACCAATAATCTAAATCAGAAGGTTGGCCTGGACAAGAAAGGAAGGAATTTTTTCAGTGTTTTTCTGTGGCAAAACTGATGCGCAGAGATATGAAGTGACCTAATTCCTGTCGCAGAAGGAGACCGTAGAAGAGATGGGGATGGGGGACTCGGGCATCCCAGCTCTCCCACAGGAGCCCAGAAATACAAGGTTCTGTGGCCTCCTAAGCACACAGAAGCAGACAACAATGGGTAAAAAGCTGCCTGGGAAGCGCTTGAAAATGCCCCTCTGCTCCAAACAATGCGTCATTAGGGGCTGGGGGAATGGCTGAGTGACTAAGGACCACAGAAGTCTGGTTGCACGGCCAGATGTGGCTGGAGGGATGCCGGCGTTTGCAGCTTGGTGCTGAGGAGAAGGGTAACAGAGACAGCAGGGCTTTGCCACGTGGCTCAGAGGAGAGCCAGCAGAGCGGTGTCCCCCAGGTGGGGGTCCTCGGGCAGGAGGGCTGAGGAGGCAGCGCAGCCCTGCTGGCCCCTGAGCTGCAGAGATAGCAGGGGAAACCCTCGCTCAGCCCGGGTACACGCTCCCATTGTCCTCGCTAACAATGGGGGAGATGAGGGAGGGCTGGAGCCGATGACACAAACCCAAGTGCGGGAAGCAGCTGGCCGGCTGCTAAAGGGAAGTACTGTGTGTGCTGCAGCCACAGCCCCTGCCCTTCCAGCACTGCCAGAGCCAGGCCTCCTGGCAGTCTCCAGCCCAGCTCTGTTCTGGGCCCGAAAGGGGTGAACCTGCCTTGCCTTTATTTAACCCACCTCTCTCCAGAGCAAGGAGCTTTCCAGATGGCTTGGAGCACAGGGGGACCCTGCAGGCAGCTGCCTCCAGTGATTCTTCTCTTCCAGAACTCTCCGCGTGGTGGGAGTTAGCCATCCTGTCCTGATGGTTTCTTCATAAATAAGGAATGCTAATAAGCACTTTCCATTCCTTAAGGCCCAGCAGGTAGGAGGAGAAAATTCGGGGAAGCTATTTCCATTTTCTGTAGCTTGCATTATTCATATCTCCTGAGACAGAGAGGAGAAAGCTAGGCTGGAGACGGGGAGCAGAAGCAGTGCTGTGGTCTATGCCCATTTCTCTGCCTTGCATCTTCCAAGGAGGCCTCCAGGCGCTTCTCCTTTCCCCCACAGGTAAATTTCCCCAAAACAAAGGGGTCTAAAGCTGCTCTGGGAATAAGATGCCTGTCTGGGGCTTCTAAAGCCGTACAAGCTGGCATCAGCCCCCATAGGTACTCCCCTTGATTGCCATCTTAAGGGGGGTGGGGTGTCACAGGGTAAGGTGTTTAGCAGGTGGAGGAGGGGACTTTCACCATCTGAAGTGGTATCTTTTCCTGGTTCAAGCTCTCTGTCCGTGTTAGCTCTCCTACAAAGAGCCCATGGGATGCGGCACCCTTGCAAAGGGGCTGAATACAGGCCCTCTGGCCACTCACCCTGCAGGTAAGAGATGTAGATCTGCAAGCTCTGAGCTAGGAGCTGACTTATCTGTCAGACCTGCCCGATTCAGCTGGCAGAGACGTTTCTCCTTCCCCTAGGGACAAGTCTCCCTCTAAACTCAGCAGAGATCTGGCTTGTGGGACATAGTGCCGAAAGCAGCTCTCCCATCCCACCAGCTGTGTGGGAGAAAACCTAGACCCCGCCAAGCACCAGCAGGATGCATCGCTGGCTGCAATGGGAGGCAGCGGGGAGGAGGCTGGAGCAGGCAGCCAAGCACTGCTCCCACTCAGTCTGGGGAGCAGATGGAGCTAGCTGAGAGCTCTGTGCCTCAGTCAACCCCCTCTTCCAAGCTGAGTTGGCTCCTAGTGTTCTGGTTGGCTCCAACAAGGACTTCCAACTCTCTTGCAGGGAGATTTTAGTGGCTCTGGGTAGGAAGGCAGATAGAGGTGGTCACCCGCTCCTCCAGACGGACACCAGACTGCAAGGAGAATTGCTCTGGTTGGGTAGGAGAGCTGCCCTGCTGGGATCTTGCCTGGTGGCTCCCAGATCCCAGTAGGGTGGAAAGGATGGTGCCAGCAGTGCCAGATGAAGCAGGGATTTACTAGGAGGGATCCTACACCGTAGTGAATGCTCACTGTTGGCAGCCTCCCCTCAAAGCAAGGCCCCACGACAAGCAGGAGGGCACAACATCCCCAGTTCAGGGCACTCTTACACAACTGGGTGTGAGCACAGGGCCAGGCCTTTCTGCTAGCCAGAGCACATAAGGAAACAGGGAGGAATGAAGGGAAGAGAGGGATGCTCCTGCTGGCAGGTATGTCAGTGCAGGGACTGGAGCTGGTTTCCCACAGGCACTCCCTAACCCTGGAGCCCTCACTGTTAGAATAGGTCTTCAGCCTCTGGGGCTCCTCTGTGCCCACAACATAGCCATAAAAGAAGTAGAGGCTATGAAGGAGGAGTCCTGCACACTGCAGGCAAACCACTGTGGCAGAGCTGGGGCTTTGTGCCTGTTAGTCACCTCCTTTGCTTGGCTAATGTGGCTGCTCTAAGCACTACAGACCCCAGGCCAGGGGTCTGCCAGACAGCAGGAACTCTGCCTGTCCCTGTTTCCGTGGCTGTGTACTGAGTGCAGGAAGGAGGGGGACATAGTCTCCTCCACCCCTGCTCTGTGCAGTGGTGCCTCAAAGCCCAGGGGCTTTGTATCTGGGCCATGCTACATATAGCATCCATGGGGCCTCATTGGGCTCCCAGAGGCCATTCTGTCTCTCCAATCAAGGGCAAAGCTCTTCTGCAGCCTCTCTTTCTTGTCCCTCAAAGATGGGGTGGGAAGGGCCCAGGTCTGGCTTAGCGCACTGAGAGGCATGAATCCTTTGCAACCCTCCTGCCAGCTGGAACTCTGGGGCCAGGCAGAGTGGGGACCTGCAAGGGCAGGTGCTGTCCTGCGGGGCAGGTGAGCATTTCCAGCAGCCTGGACTCGAGCTGCGATCTCTGCCAGATCTGCCAGATCAATAGCACTGATTCTCGGATGCTCTCTCTCACTCCTCCATCCCGTAACTTCTCAGCTCTAATGGCCTTGGAGAGGATACCAGAGGGCTCTCCCCAGGAGTGCTGCCCTCAGGCCTCAGTGGCTGGGACCTCAGGTCTTCCCTCCCCAGCAATTTGCAGTGGGGGAGCAAATAGTTGCTGGTAGGGACCGGCTGCTGTGTGGGCATCCATTTGAGCAGGACCCAGAGTGTACTGCTGTGCAGTGATTCATGAGCAGGAGGGAGAGACACTCTCTCTTCTTCCTGAGATGAGGGCAGAGGAAAGATATTCCTCTTGGGAAGGAAGAGCACCCACCTTTCTCCTAGAAGGAGGACGTCCCCTGCAGTAGGATGTCCTTGGGCAAGGCCAGGTTTTAATTGCTGCAGCAGCACCAGACATCCGAGTCATGGTCCCCCCCTCAGTGCCTCTGCCCCCAGCCTGCCTCCTGCAGCTACTGAGGATAGTCCTTGAGCAGTGTTGCCCCCGACACACTCCAGTGGAGAAGAAGGACTCCCCACATGCCCTGGCTTTCTCTCCAGACAGGAGCTAGGGGCAGGTTGGCTGATCTGAGCTCCTAGGAGTGCTGTCTGTGCCCTGCCGATGCCTGTTTGCCTGACTGTCTTGCTGCATTGACCCTTGCCTGCTAGCATCTGCACTGCTGTGCTGCACTGTGTCTGTTTGGCGACCTCCTTGCTCCTGTTTGTGCCTGTCTGTCTGTCTGTCTCTCTCTGCCTGACACCCGCCACTACAAACACTGCCTGCCTGCCTGCCTGCCTCCCTCTCCATTTGTCTGTCATTATTAGATTTTCTTTTCCCCACCCTTTTCTTTTCCTTTGGCCACTATCCGGAGGCCTCTGCATTACATGTGACTTGGGGACTGATTTTATGGATGGCAGCCAGGCTGCAATCTGCAGTGAGGGGACTATCCAGCTGGAGAACCTCTGCAAGGAGCCTCCTGCAAATACCTAGGCAGAATGCTCACTGCCAGCACTGCCTAGAAACTGCACAATCACGCCTGCCTCCACAGCACCACCAGCCATGGATTTAAAGGGAGCTGAAATCTCTTGCAACAGTCCTCAGGGAACTGCATTCCTCCAAAAGCCAATCCTTCAAGCTCAAATTCCTTGGTTGCCTATGGTCACGTAGCTGGGGGTGAGGGTGGGGATGTGGAGGAGACACAGCATGTAGAGATGTGGGGCTAGATGTAAAAGGGACCCGTGTGCGTGTGTGTGCGTGCACGGTTACATGTGCGGCCCCATGTCATGGCTGTGCTTGTATGCAGATCTTGTGCTTGCCTTTTTTTGCACCCTGACAAGGTGGCAACATGCCTGTAGGGTTTGTCTGTTTGTGTTGCATCGATCTGCTTCCAGTCTTGTTAGCGATGGCTTTCTGAGTCAGTTTGCCATGCCTTTAATCCCGCCCTTAGCCACTGCCATCTTCAGTCACCAGGTTAGTTGTGTTGCTGTGCACATGCAGCTGGGTCCACTTGAGCTGCCACAACAGGTAGGCTCAGGCCTTTGCTTTCCTTAGGGCAGCACACTGGGAACCCTGCTGCACACTCCCCGGGGCATCGCGGGCCCCCCCATCAGCCTGTTTTGGGGCAGTATGCCCCCAGCCCACACACTGAGCGAGTGGCCAGCACTAAGATTGTGTAGAATTAGCAAAACCCTGCTGCACAGCCAGCTTGCAAAACTTCAGCACTCGAGTATCACCTGGGATCAGGTTCTGCCGGAGCAGAACATGACTTTTCATATCAACTTTCACAGTGCCAGCCCTTTTTGCAGAGCCCAGCCAGAGGGTGTGGGAAGAGGTGAGAACAGGGCAGGCCATCCTGCATGCCTCTGCTCCTTCCTGGGGTGCCTTGGGACACAAACCCCAGGGAGAGCAGCTCCCTGATGCTGCCTTCCTCTCCTGTCAGCTCCACCTTGCCTCAAGAGCAGGAAAGAGGTCTTTTGCCAGGCTGCTTTCTGGGCCTGGAGACATTTTGTCTGTGCAGAAGGAACTCTGCTTAGCCCCTTCCCAGCCACACAGTGACGGGGGCCTGTGGGGAGCAAGCCCTTGTTTGCACCCTCACCAGCCCTGGGCCTAAAACTTCAGGCTTGTGGCCAGTGGCATCACCAACAGAGCTTCAGCTGTGCCCACCGCTGTTCCTGCCGCCCATGTGGAGACCTGCATCAGATGGGTCTTTGGTGACTCGGTGCAGGCTGGCCTCATTGGGCACCTGAGCGTCACACATTTTGGGGAGGTGGAATACCTCCCCCCTCCTCAGCAAAGCCCAAGCCGAGCTCCCCTTTCCACTTCCAAAGCATCCGCTATTCCCAGCAAAACAACTCCCACGGGACCAGGCAGGGGGAGGATGGGAGTTGGCGGCGCTTCTGCACAATGTGATGTTCCCATGGCAATGGGGACCTGTCGCCCTTTCTGGTCTGCAGAAAGAGGGAAGAGGGTGTTGGGGGGGAGAGTGGGGGCACAACGGCACCCCCCGCGCCAGAGTGTGCCCTGGCCGGGCCAGGCGGAAGGGCCACCCCGGAGGTACCCCCCTGCCTTGCCCAAGGGGCTTCCTTCCCCTCCGCCCCCCCGCACACACTCCGGCACCTCGGGCTTACGCCGGGCCCCCCGGGGCCGAGCCGGCCGCATCCCGGGGGCGGGTGTCGGTCCCGCAGAGACACAGCGCTCCCCCCCCCATCTCCCCCCCCCCCGCCGCTTCCCGCACCCCCACCCCCGCCCCTCCCCGGCGCCGCAGGGCCGGGGGCCGAGCCTGCGTGACGCCGCCCGGCACTTGATTCGCTGGGTCCGCCCTGCCCGGCCCTTCCCAAACTGCGGGAGCGCCCCGCACCGCCCACAGCGCCGGCGGGCAGCAGCGGGCGGCAGCACCGGACAGCGCCGGCAGCCCCGCGGGCAGCACCGGACAGCGCCGGGCAGGTAGGGGCGGCCCCGCCGGCGGGGGAGCGGGGGGAGGCTCCGCGGATACCGCCCCCGCCAGCTCCCCGGGCGGTGCGGTGGAGGGGCCGGGGGAGCCCCTTGCCCCGCCGGTGGGATGCTCTGCCCGCCCCCGGCCGCAGCGCTGGGGCCGGGGCTGGGCGGCGGCGGGCACCGAGGGGGATGCGCTGGGGTTTTTCGCGTCGACGCTGGGGGATGGGGGGTGTCTGTGTGTCCCCCCTTCTCCCTCACCCTTCCCTTCGCTCCCCGCTCCCTGCCGAGGATGGGGACTGCGGCATTCCTCCGTGGGCACGCCTGTGCGCACACACGCGTCTGCCAGCTCCCTGCAAAGGGGGGGCCAGCTCGCACCCCGACCCCTCCAGCCCCTTGCACGCTCGGGAGCCCCCCGGCACCCCATTCTTGCAGGCCAGGTTCCTGGGCCTCTTGGTTTCTCTCAGCCCATCAGGCTGGCTCTTTTCTTCCCCTCCACCATCCCCACAGCCCGTTTGTCACACTTAGCTTGTCACGGTGGCAGTGGCACAGAGGTACCACTGTGGCATAGCCTCGAGCAGGTGGCAGAGACCGTGACAGAAAGCTTTGCTCTGCAAGGGCTAGAGTCACCCTAATGCTGCCATGCTGGTGCGCCCCTGGGACCATGCAGGAGTGCGAGTCACCTGGCTAACGCTGCTCCTGGCACCCGTTATGAGCAGAGGGGGCGTACAAGGAATCTAAGGGCTTCTGAACCCAGAGTCTAGAAGATCTGAGTGCTTTCTCATGTAGATGGGAAGAAGCCCCCCTTTCTGGGAGCTTATTTGCACTTATTTTCTGGAGGAAAACCTGCCTGTGACCTAGATAGTGTCCCAGGACATTCAAAGAGGAGTGGATCGGAGCTGGGTAATGACAAAGCAAGGGACAGGGGCCAGTTTCTAGGAACCCAGAGGAGATTCAGTCTCCTCCGTCATGCCTTTGTCCCCATTTGCAACCTCTTGCAACTTCCTAGCCAGGTTTCAGGGCTGCAGACATAGAGATGTTTCAAAACTTCAGAGTGAGCAAATGGTTTTGGTATTTCCTCCTAGAAAATTATATGAAAGACCAAAAAAATGCTAAAAACAAAAATCCTGCTGACTGCGGTGCAGGCAGTTCCTAGCTCTTCCCTGGATGCTTAGCCAGGCTCAGAGGGACCAAACTGGGGTCTGCTCTTCCCTCTGCCAGCCTGGATTTCCAAAGAGGTGGTAATCCACCTCCCCTTCTCGGACTTGGCCCCACATCCCCAGCCTGGAGAACCGGGAGGAGCGGGGCGCTGTGTGTCCTTCAGCTCCAACATCTGCTTTGCTGCTCCCCCACCCTCTCTCTCCATTCCGCATGTTTGCGGCTGGATTCCCCATGCGGCTGCTTGGCTGGGCTGCAAACCTCTAATTGATTCCTCTCGGCTGGAGTGGACTGTCAGCAGCTCTGGGGTTTTGATGAAACAGCCCCAGCCCCTTATTCACACAGACCGGGAGGCAGCCTGAAGAGACAGGCAGTTGGCCAGGGACCCAGTCCAGAGAGTGGACTCTGCCACCCCAAAAGCCTTCCATGTTGTGGCAGGGCAGGCTCAGCCTAGCCACTGGAGACTTGGAGCCATCCTTCAGCAGTCTTGGCTCCCTGTCCAGCTGCCGTGTCCCTCCTTCTCGCTGCTCTTGGCCCCTTTCCCTCACTGCATCGCAATGAGTCATCTTTGCTGAGCTCACCCGCTGGAGCCGCAGGGGGGGCTGGCAGGCCTACTGCCCACCAGTGCCAAGGAGGGTCCCTCACCTGGCAGCCCACTGGGCTCCCCGTGAGCCGCAGCCCTCTGGCCGTGATTTGCAGGCACCGGGGAGCATCCTGATTTCTCCCGCCCGTCTCTTGATCAGGCACCCAGCCAGAGAACAGAGCAGAAGGAGGGGAGGGCAGCACACGCAGGCCTCGCTGCAGGCAGCTGCAGGTCTGTGCTCTGTTCGTTTAATGTCTGGCGTGGAGGATCCAGACAGGGAAAAGAGAGTGCGGCTGGCATTGCCTGGGGATGTGGAAAGGTGATGCTATCCAGACACACAGCGCCTGATTGCCTCGCTCTTTGGAGAGCCAGCCAGTCTCTGTGCAGTGGAGCAGACACCATGCTGAGGAGCACGCTGTAGAGCATCATTTGTGCGAGAAGGGGCAGCCTGCCTGCCTGTGCCGTGTCTGCACCACCGAGCACCCATATCCGTGTGCCAGGGCAATGGCCTGGCTAACCGCCTCTCTCTCTCTCCCTCCCCAGGCTCCCCTCTTAGTGGCAGCCACTGCCGGGCACCTCAGCAGAGAGATGAACCCCACCGTCGGCATCGCTGTCATCCTGACAGGTACAGCCTGCATATCCCCTCTCTGCTCTCTAGCAAGCTCAGCCCAGAGCAGCCAGGCAAGAGCCAGGAGGCTGCATGGGCATCCCTGGTGCTCGCTGTCCCCTTTCCGACCCCTGCTTGCCTCTCCCAGTCCTCCAGGTTGCCCACTGCCAGATGATCAAGGACCTGAGTGCCTGCCTGCTGGGCCAGAGCCTCCGGGTGGACTGCCGTTATGAGAACAAAACCAGCAATCCCCTGACCTACGAGTTCAGCATCACCAAGGACAACAGGAAGCACGTCATCCACAGCACCATCAGCGTCTCCGAGAACATCTACCGGAGCCGAGCCAACGTCACCATGCACAAGAACCTGGTGTGCCTCTACCTGCAGAGCTTCACCACCAGTGATGAGGGTGTCTACATGTGCGAGCTGAAGGCCACCAACGACTACACCGGCAACCAGATAAAGAACATCACTGTCATCAAAGGTGAGATGGGCAGCGCTGCCTGGCCTCTGGAGCCCCTCCTAACCACCTGCTCCTTGGCTTTGCGGGGCCAACAGAGAAAACCACAACCCCATATGGTGTTTCCCTTCCTACTGCAAGCAGAGCAGTCAGCCCCACGGATGGCCTCACTCTGCCCCGTCTCAGACGGCTTTCCCCTACCTCTCTTGGGCCCGGCCTCGGGTGTCCTCCCAGAGCTTAAGCTTCATAGTCAGTCCCAGCAGAGGGCACAAGTCTGCTGGTGAAGGACCGAAGAGGTGTGTGGTCGGGAGCTGGAGGGCAGTGGGGATTTTCCACACTCACACCCCGCGGGAGCAGCGTGCACACCTCCCATTGCAGAGCCCTTACCTGGTGCCCATGTCCTTGGTGCCCATGCCCTTCTCACCTCAGACAGGCACAGGCAGGGTCATGCTTCCCAGGGTCTCTGTGCTCCCAGAAGCTACGTGGGCACAAGGTGGGAGGGGAGACAAGCACAGGGCCAGGATGGGACTTGCTGCATTTCTGTGGCAGAGGAAAGGCAAGGAGCCTCCAGTACCCCTTATAACTCAGCCTCATCCCTGTTCCCGAGGGATTTCATTGTGGCTCTTTTCTCCCTCCCTGTTCCCTATCCTCACAGACAAACTGGAGAAATGCGCCGGCTTCAGCCTCTTGATCCAGAACACTTCATGGCTCCTGCTGCTTCTCCTTTCCCTGCCTCTCCTGCAAGCCGTGGACTTCGTGTCCCTGTGAAAGGAAGAGCGCACACACACACACACGCACGCACGCACACACCGAGTACCCCAGCAAACCCGCCTCCCCTGCCAGAACGCAGCCCTCGGAAAGAGAAGCCAAACCGTTTGGAACCAGTGAAACCTCTCTCTGTGTTATCTCTATATAGCCGTATATCTAACGCTAACCACCATCCTGTGCCGAGACCTGCCATCACACGCACACATGCCCTGCTCCAAAGCATGGTGGCTCTGCTAGGCAGCATTGCTTCTCCCATCGCACCTCCCCGCTCGGTAGGCTGGCTGGTTTGCTCATGCTGGGAGCACTGGAGCCTCAGCCCCACACAGCCCACTTCTCCCGTCCCTTTAACTTTTGGGGTTTGCCTGTTCTCAACTGGGGAAAGACAGCTGGATCGGCAGGTAAGAGAGAGAGATGATGGGAGAGCGTGCGGAGGGGTCCCCGTGCTGAGTGCTGTGCCCATGGCTCCTGGAGATGGGGCTGCCAGCATCCCCAACCCACCCTGCCCGCTAGTCAGGTGACTTACTGATTTCTCAGCCTGCTCCTCGCACCCTGAGTCACCCTGAGCTGCCGCGCCTGGGAGGGGGCACAAGACAAGTCCTGTCTCACATCGAGCAGGGAAGAGGCAGAGGGAGCGGGGCAGGCATGGGATGATAGTGGGCCTGGCCAGGCTGGGAAGAGAGAGGGGAGCAGGTCTAGGAGACACCCATCAAATGCCCGTGCCTCCTTAGGGCTCTTCCTAATCTGTATTTTACAGCTGAGCTGGAAGTGAGGCCTCCTCCAGACATCATCTGGTACCTTTGGGCTGCCCAAGCCCAAGACACCACTTGTTCTCCCTGGAGACCAGCCCTTAGCTGTGACGAGAGAATTGCTGCCAGCACCCCCTCACAGTGGAGGCAAGCAGAGCCTCTCTGAGCTAGCCACAGCCTTCATGCCTGCTCCCCTCCCCGAGACCTGTGGAGCTGGATTCAGCCAGGCTGGTGGGGAAGGGGGCTCCCCTATGGGACCGTGACCCCAAGGTCTCCTCTGCATTGTCACCCTGTCGTCCCTAAGGGAACATCTGGGATCCTTCCTCATGGCACATATCCAGGTGCCTGGCTCTGGGTAGGCTCAGCAGCCTTCTTCCACCTCAGTCCTACCATGCCTTTGGGAGGAGCCCATGTGCCTCTCCCTTTCAGCATTTCCCTGTCTCCATTTAAGAGCAGAAAAGGCCCTAAGGAAAGAGCACTGCCCCTTACTGGTCACTGCCTCAGTAAGGGTGCGGAGAGGGACGCTGAGCACAGCCCACCTCTACCAGCCCAGGAGAGAGACCTGCTGCACCCTCTCCCAGGGGAGGGCACAGGGCAGGGGAAGATGCGGGCAGGAGCATCCGGGTCCATGGGGTGAACCCCAGTCCCGCAGAGCTACCCGTGCAGCCTGGGCTGTGCCCCCAATGGCTGAGAGCGATTCACAGCAGCTGCTCCCCACTCCTTGCTCTTCTGCAGACACCGTGAGCTGCCTCCTACCCCCGTGCCCGTCCCCTGCCCATCCCTGCCTGCTTGCTTGCTGTCTAGTGCTGCTGAGGCCGTGTATAGCTGAGGTCTGGCTGTGCCCAGCTCCCTGGGCTTGCTGGTGAGCGCCGGGGCAGGCGCAGAGCCCAGCCGATCGGCAGAGCGCGGATGCGTCTCGAGTCTCATTTTTTTGTGAACATTTGTAGTTGTTTCCACAGCTTGTCGTAAAAGAAATTCTGTTAAGGGGAAAAAAAAAAGAAAAAAAAAAAAACAACCTACGAAAAGCAACAACAAAAAACCCCCTATCCTCCAGGAGTGTTCCTCTGTCTGCACAATAAAGCCCTAGGTTGTGTGTTGGAACCACGGCCACCCATGTGTGCGGCGGAGGGGCGAGGGGCCATGGTGGGGCTGGGCTCCAGCCTGTGCCTTCCGATTCCCTGCTGGGGGGGGACACTCTTCCTGAGCAGCCCCCAGCGTGCCTCCCCTGCCCGGCCTCCAGCAGCCCCAGTCCTGTGGGAGGGAAGCAGGCAGGGACAAGACCTGCTTTCTCCAGGGAGGGCAAGCCCCTCCACCTGGGGCATGGACCCTTGTGCCCAGGCCCTTTGCCACCATCCCGTCCCTGTCCCTATTCCCCCCACCCTGGCTCTGTCCCAGAAGCCCTCCCTGTGCCCCATTACGAGCTCAGAGCTGGGGCTGCCCACCGTGTCATCAGGGGGGAGAAAGGGGGTAGGTACCAGCGGGCATCCCAGGGCTGGTGCCGGCCCAGCCGTCCTCCTGGGAGGGAATTACCAGGGCTGGGAGCGTGTGTAGGAGCAGGGCTGGGTGTGCATACGTGTCCCAAAGCTCCCAGCCCTGGGGCAGTGTGGCTGTCACGCCAGGGTCCTGCCTGTGTGCCCGTGCCTGCACGCTACCCCTGGGGCTGCCAAGGGCCCCCACACCCTCTAGAGCAGCCAGAACAGCCATGCAGTGCTCCCTGCTCGGGGTCAAGATGCCTCCCCAGGACCTGGGGGCCCCGGGTCACAGTCACCCTCAGGTTTGGGAGCAGGGCCCTGCCACCACCCCCTAACACCACTGGTGACCCCATAGCACCCTCCCAGAGGCACACCCAGACGCATCCCTCGCGTGGCCCTCCCTGTTTCAGGGCTGGAGCTGGGCAGGAGGGAAGAAAATGCCACCATAATTGCATCCCTCCTAATTATCCTCAGCAGGTGCTCGCTGAGTCACGGCCGCTTGGGTGCTGGCGCACTGCGAGGCCGTGCCGCCCTGGGTGGGTCAGGCGTCAGGGAGCGATGCTGGGTGGGTGCCCTGGTGTCCCGGTGGAGCCATGAGGGGTGGGTGCTCCTGCACCGCCACGCCAGCTGCCCTGTGCCCACCTTTGCTGCAGGCTTAGGGAGATCTTCTCCCTACAGCTTGCTCCAAGGGAGGCAAAACTCACACCACCACCTCCTCCCCTTGCCGTGATGCTCTGCTCCAGACCTTACTGGCAGCCATGGGCATCCCCCCTCTCTGCCTCCCTGACCCCCACCCCAAGCTGTGTCCCAACCCACTCCCTCTCACAACCCTCTGTCGATCCTTTCCCTCCTGGATCTTCATCTCCCTCCCCAAGTTTCTCCCCTCCCCACACTTACCCTCAGGCATCCTTCTTCATTCCCACAGCTCTCCCCTGCCTCCGCAGCCTCCCCTCCCAGCAGCCCCTTGGCCACGGGTGACCAGCCTCCTCAGGTTCACGTCCCCTTTAAGCCTCCCCGAAGCTGGAATGTGAGAGGAGCATTTCAGTGCCCTGTGAGGTCAGATAAAGACACTATATTTATCTAGCCAGTAACCTGAGCCGTGAATTTCTGTGGTGGTGTTTTTACGCGGCCCCACGTCCCTCCGGCTCGGCCCCCTCCGGCCATTGCGTCCGCTCCCTGCAGGGTGGAAGAGCTAAGCCTTGGGGTGGCCTGTCCCTTCTGAAGGGCTCGGGTGCTGCCGGCCCCTCTGCATCGCTCACTCTCCTTTGGCCCCAGGGGAAGCGTCCCAAGGAGGCAGGATCAGCTCCTCACGCTCAGCCCCGTGGGCATCACCCCATGACCAGCCACTCGCCCCCCGCCATGCCAGCCTCGCGCCCCTGACCAGCCACCAGCTGCGCGCCCTGCCGACCTGCATGCAGGTGAGTGGAGGGGGTGCTGTGGGGATGTCAACCCTGGGCAGGGCCCTGTGGAATCGGGGACTCAGAGGAGCTGGCAAAACTGCCCTCCCTTTTCCTTCGGCTGGGTAAAACCACGGGGGAGACGCTCGCAGTCTCTGTATTCCCGGAGAGCAGGTTCAGAGTTCACACGTGAAAACTTGGCAGCTCTCTGCCAGCGAGCCATGCTCCCTGCCACCCTCTTCGTCCTCAGCGCAGGCAGAGCCGTGTGCCCAGGCACTTCCCCGGGGTCCCTTCTTTTTTTCCACCCGCAGACCTCAAAACAATAACATGCCCTGGGTCTTAGTCAAGGTTCCCCCTGGGTTTGGGGTTTTACTGCCTGGGGGGGTGTCTCAGGAGGGGCAAGTAGCAGGTTCTGCAGCCAGGTGGGTATGTGTCAGCAGCACAGAGTGAGTCCAGGGTGATGAGTCCCGGCCAGCACATGTGGCATGAGTTTGGAGGGTTCTCAGGCTCAGTGACTGGTAGGGGAAGGGCCCTGGCCAGGCTGGCACTGGCTGCACGTGTGACCTTGGGCAGGTCCCATGGCTCTGGGGTGTGCGAGTGGTGGGGAGGCAGCACTGGAGCCAGGGCGGCTTCTCCTCAAGTGCTGGAGAAGGGCTGTGGGCTGTGGGGTCTCTATCTGCTGACCAAGGGAACCCTTTGCTGACTCTGGCCCCTCGCAGGGAAGAAACACTTTGTAGCTCATTCCCCACAGGGCTGCTCAGGGCCACCCTTCCTAGAGGGAAATGCAAACACCCAGAGGGATTCCTTGCTTCATCTCCCTCAGGGAAGGGGCAGGAGGCTGTCCCACCCCTCCAGCACTGTTAGGTGGGCACAGACCCCTCTGCCCCAAACCACCTGCAGGCTGGAGTGGGCAAAGTGCCTCACCCAGGGTCCCCCCTCTGCCTGTGCCATTGCAGAGGGCTGTGAGCTCCCTCATAACCTCCAGGCTGGGACATTGTGTCTCAGGGGACAGGGAACACAGCTCCAAGCCTGCGTAAGCAAGAGGCAGCTGTGCTGTAACACCTTGGACCGAGCCAGTGCTGTGTAAGCTGAGCCTGCCCCGGGGCTCCACGGCCACCGAGGGGGACAGCTGCCACAGGCCCACAGGCAGGAGGGCTCTGGCAGGGGACGGCGGCTGGAGAAGGAGCAGGGTCTCTGCTCTTCTTCCTCCAGGGCAAAGGGTTTGCCTCCCAGCTTTGGGCTGAGCTTCGCATGGGGAGCTGGAGGCCAGGGCAGCACACCCCGGCAGCCCGAGCAGCCCCACGGCACCTCGGCTCCCAGGTCCCTGAGGCTGGCTGATGCCTGGACACGTGATGGAGGACCGGACATTCCGGTGCCTCAGCCTCCCCTGACACCCTGAGAGGATGATGAGGGTGCAGGAGGCCTGACTCAGCCATGGCAGCCCCAGGGCTTTGCCAGGTGGCAGGAAAGCTCAGCACTATTATGGGCAGGGAGGGGCCGGGCAGGCCAGGAAGCGATGGGAGGAACCAGGGTTTTCTCACACCCCCTCAGCTCCTCTGGCTCCTGGCACGCTCTGCTCTCTGCAGCCCTGGGGTCCGCTCTGATGTGACATGAGGACTCGGCAGCGCGGGTGCTCCTAGCAGATGTGACAGTCCTCTGGGGTAAGACCTCTCTTCCCGCCACGCCAATGGGTTAGCTGCTGTGGCTGCGGCAGGTTCCCCCTCCGTGCTGCCCTGGGGAGACCTGCCCTGCTGCCAGAAAGCACCTGCTGCCCTCCCGCTGCCAAGCCGGTGGCTCTCCCGGGGGCAGAGGCTCCTTGTGCACACCCACAGGGAGCTGCTGCTGCTGGTGCCAGCGGTGGCACGGCACAGTGGAATGGCACGGGCACTGCTGGCAGCGGACAATGGCACCAGGGTGCTGTCAGAAAGCATAGGAACCGCCAGCAGTGGGTGATGGAATGGGGCTGTCCCGGCACTGAGGTGCCTGTCCTGAGCCCAGTTCTTCTCCGCTGGCTAGGGGGATGGGAAGAACATCCCTGTGCCAGGCTGCTCCGTGTCCCAGCGAGGCAGGCAGCCAGGTATTGGCTCTCTGGGAACTGGGGGGACCCATCGCTCTCACCCTGCCACCTGTGGGTGGTGCCAATCCCTTGGCCAGGGTCCCTTGTCCCTCTGAGCAAAATTCCCCACTGTGCATGTCGGATCCCAGCTGGGCCCTCCCAGTGCTGGCAAGGGCGACCACAACTTGGGAACAGCCGGGTGTTTCGTGGAGTCCTTGCCTGAGAGCAGATTATTCACCCCTCAGCCTCCATTCCCAAACAGGTCTGTGCGCTCCACCTTGCTCTTGCTTGTAAATAGTTTCCTGTCCTCTGTGGGATGGTTGTTCCCAGGGCAATAACAACAGCAACTGGGATGCAGCCGGCTGGCCAGAAAGCCAGGCTGCCGGCCAGGAGGCCGTGGTGGCTGGATGGCACTTCTTACCACTGTCTCCTGAAAGCAGTCCTGGACCATTTCCATGCTGGGCTTAGATGGGCAGGGGTGGCTGGGGGACCTGACACTGCAGCCGCCTCACCCCCTGCCCCAGGGTCTGTGGAGCCAAGGGGTCTTGCCCCCTCCATGCATGGCACCCCCTCATCACTCCTGTTTCATGGGGATCGCTTTCGACTGCCTGCCATGGAAAATGCAGGGCACATGCCCTGGCACCGCCACAGGGAGGCTGAGGGTGGCTCCCTTCCCCGGGGTGACACTTGCAGAGGGGTGCTGCCAGCTCCCCCAGGCAGGGGGTCCCTCTGGGGGCAGGCATGCCCTCTGGCTCCTCTTGCCGGGCACCCAGTGCCTGTCCCCAAGCCTGGATGCCCCCTGCATGCTGCTGGGGCTGCGTGAGGACCAGGCCAGGCACCGTCTTGGTCACCTCCTGGCTTGGAGCTGAGCCAGAGCCCGCCCCAACTGGGCTGGGAAAAGCCTCTGAATCAGGGTCATCTCCCGGGTGACTGGAGACTCTCGGAGCCACATGAGCCGCTGTCCTGCCAGGGAAGGGGCGCCAGGCACCCAGGGAGCTAAGCACCAGCAACGCCAGGACAGAGGAGCCCGACTGGGGTTCTGCCCACCCCGGTCCAACCCACAGCCCCAGGACAGGTAGGAGACCAGCCATCACTCCACCAGCGCGTGTGACCAGAGCAAACTTTCCTCCAGCTCCGGACAGCCCGTGTTTGCAGGCACTGGAGGCTGCTGGCTGCCATGCTGCCCTGTCGCAGCTCCGGGATGGCTTTTTTGTGCTCTGGGCACCTCTGTCCCTGTACCCTTCTCCCACCCTGTGCGGTTACCGTGGGGCAGAAGCCACCAGCTCCCTGTGGGGACTGAGTGCTGGGCTGCCCCCCACCCCTATGGGCTGTTTCTGCCCGGCTGGTGGGGGCACAGCAGCTGCCTCACTGGGAGGACTTGCAGTTTGAATTACTGATGGGAGGCTAGCGGGGCACAGCCGCGGCAGGAAGGAGGGCAGGCTGCTTGGGTGGCCTGCAATGAAGGGATCCCTGGCTGTCCCCACAGTCCTCCAAGGCCTGTGGGTGGTCATGGCTGCTCTGAGGTCTACAACCACCACCTGGCACCAGGCACCAAGAGGGGAGCTGGGTTGAAGGGCAAGGACTCCCGTGATGACTTCCTGACCTGAGTTTCTCTCTCAGACAAACAGGGTGTGTTACAGCAGTGAGCTGGAAATGCCAGCCCCCTGCCAAGCCCCGGTTCTCACTCTGAATAACCAGGGGGAGGTGCTGGGCTGGCTGGATCAGTCCATCCCACCTGCCTGTCTCAGCCAGAGTTAAGCCTAAGCATCATGACAGTGACCAGGCAATTGCCTCCCATTGGGAGGAGGACCGCTCCAGTCCCTTGGCTTTAGTGACTGTGGGTGCTGGGATGCTGGGTGCCTGGTGCCTCTGGCTGTGCCCCATGCCTTCCTTCTATGGCTCATGGGTGGCAGTCCTGCTGTCCCAGGATCTCCAGGAGTGTTGGCAGGTGGCAGGAGCCATGGCCACACTGCATGCCACAGCCCCCCTGCACTCTGCTCCCCCCTGGGTTCCCACTGTTGCCTCCTTGCCACTCCCAGGGTCTCCAGGAGAGGCAGAAGTCAGCAAGCTACTGGGTGGGCACCCTGTTGTGCTGACCATGGCCCCTGGAAACTGACCCCTGGGCTCTTCTCTTGCAGTCGATGTCTCTGGGAAAGCCTGCTGAACCCCAGCCTCCAGCATGTCCCAGCTCTCTTCCACCCTGAAGCGGTATGTCGACTCGTCCCGCTATGCTGAGACCACCTACAGCAAGGCGCCCAGCGGCTACAGCTCCTACACCTCCTATGGATCCACCTTGGCCACATCCTATGCAGACAGCAACAAAATTGGCTTCAAAAGCAGCTACCTGCCTTCCCCCCGGTACCACCACACAGGGCTGTCCCCAACCAGTGGCTATGACAGCAGCCGGCTGCCCCTGTACCCTGACTCCAGCATCCGCCTGAGCCCCACATACATCCGCACCCAGCCCCGGCCACCCGGCAACGGGCTGAGTGGGGGTGCTTTCTACACCTTCACAGGGTCCCCCAGCAGTCCCTCGGGCTACCTGCCCACCACAGCATCTCTCAGCCGCCGCAAATCCATCAGCCACTCGGACCTGGCACGGGAATTTTCAGGGCTGCACGCCTCGGACAGTGTCTACACACCCGCCCCTGACCCCCTCAGCACCACCCAAAGCCACCAGGAGCTCGGTGCCCTGCAGGGACTCTACCAGGCTACCGTGCACTCTGACTACGTCCGTGGCTACCTGGACAGCTACGGGAGGAAAAGCAGCCATGGCAGCCTCCACACAGGGCCCCTCAGCCCCTCACAGGGAACACTCGGCTCTGCCCTGCCACCCTCGGGCACCCGCTACGCCAGCCAGCCCTGTGAGAGTGATGATGGCTACTGCAACATGCCCACCCGGGACCCCACGGTACGTGGTGCTCGCTGGGGGTGGGGTACGCGGTCCATGCCCACTTGTGCTGAGCTGGGGAGCCCGAGGCACGGTGCGTGCTCTCCCTGGGAATCTTGGTGCGTTTCTCCGTGCCTCAGTTTCTGCATCTGTGCCAGGCAGGGCTGTCCCTAACCCTTCGGGCTGCCTGTGCTGGGTAGGCAGGCAGGGGTCCTCTGAGGGTCTGTGCACCGCTGGGAGCAGCTCCCGGGGCTCCCCACGGGTGCCTGTGTGCTGGCAGGAGTGTGTGCGCTGCGCCTTTCCGCATGTGTGCCTGGCAGTGGGTGATGGCACACGCAGGCAAACTCACAGCCCTGTGCGTGCAAGCCTGCCTGGGTGCACACCGTGCATCACGTCCCCACACCCATGGGACGGTGCCCACATCCCCTGCCCTCTGCTCCCTCCTGGCTCCAGCCCAATGTGAGGCTGAAGAGGGCTTCCTGCCGCTTCGCCCCAGCTAGAGAAGGTGACATGACTGGGCTGGGGACTTACCCTCCTGGCGACACCCAGCTGGGGAGGCTGGTTTGGCTGGTGCTGGCTCTGGCACGGTGACTTGGTGCCCAGCTGCCAGTCAGGTGTGTCACTGGTGCCCTGAGATGCCTGATCCTTGGAACAGTCTATTGATGCCATCTTGGGGCCCTGTGCCCCAGCCCACAGCAGGGGCCATGGCAGCCAGGGAAGCATCAGTTTCCTCATGGCAGTGGCTGCTCTGCACAGCATCACACGTGGTGGCAGGCACTCGGTGCCCCAGGTATCAATCGGTGCTGCGCCATCCCCAGAGCCTCAGCCCGGGCATGGTGCAGGCATCACAAACGCAGCCCGGCTCAGGCGCGCAGAGGAGCAGCCTGGTAATTTTCCACTCAGGTTTCCTTCCAAGATCTGGTCAGGCTCTGCCTGCATTTTCTCCCGCTCTCTTTCCAGTCAGCCTTCGTTCGCCCATGGTGGAGGCTCATCTGCCCCAGCACAGGGTCTGATCTGCCCTTTGCTTCCCTGTGGCTCTGTCCCATCGTCGTCCGCTAAACTGGGAAGATAATGTCTGGGGGATTCTTTTCTGCTTCCCCATGAGCAGCAGAGGAAGCTCTTTCCCTTTCTAGCCAGTGCCCCCACATCCCTCCCTGTGCCCAAGGGCTGAGGAAAAGGGCTGCGAGAGCAGCCCGGAGGTCTGGCCTGTGCCCTTGGGCTGGTGAGGCACAGTGGGAGGCATGGAGTAGGGAGGAGAGGGAGCCGCTCCTGCCCACCACATGCTCACAGCTGGGGCTCAGCAGATCCAGTCTCCCCCTTGTCCCTCTGGAGCCGCCCATCCCATTCCTGGTGTGGCTGGCTCCCCTCTTCCCTCTCTCTGGCACTCACCTGGGTTTTAAACACCCACCTGAGCCCCCAGGCAGGGGAGCAGGGGCAATGGAGGGGGTGAAGCATCACAGGTCACCACCAGCATCTTGCCTGTCCCTTCCCCAGCGCCCTCCACCCCAGAAGCAGCTGCACCACATGCAGTGACAGCAGTACCCTGCCCTGGTGTGCGACATCCTGCCTGGTCCCTGGTCCCCAGCCCCGGACTGAGGGAGCAGACTGGGGGCCAGGAGTGAGAGGAGGAGCAGTGCTGTGGAAGGGAATTCCTGCCTCCCACTCCCACGCCAGGCCCTGATGGGGGGGAGTGAGGGGGGACACAGCAGCCACCACCAGCCACAGGCACTCACTAAAGCCCTTGCCACCACTGCTAGGGCAGGGGTCCTCACCCCCAGGTGTCCACACACCGCTTGGATGTGGGTGCCAGCCTGCTGCCATGTGATGGCCTTGGGGCTGCAGGAGCCACGCTACTCCCAAACCACAGCCTTGTGGTCTGCATGGGAATGCAGCTGAGGACTTTCCAGCCAGGGCTGATGGATGGCAAAGGTGAGCAGGGTTTGGCAGCGGGCACAGGGTGCTGGGGCAGGCACCTATGCCAGGGCAGGCGAGGAGGCTGGATCAGTGACACTGGCTTAAGTTTCCTTGATGCTTTGACGGGCGCACCTGCTATTTTCCACTGCTGTGCTTTTTTTCCCTCCCTTTCCCAAGCTGGGAAGCAAATGTACCGATCGTAAAACAGACTTGGGTGCTTGCAGTCATGCCAGGTGGAGGAAACAAGCGCATGTTGCAGCCCTGGCACTGCCATCGGTTCTGCCCCATTACCCAGCCCTGAGGGCAATGCCAGCGGCACCCACTCCTGCCAGAGCCAGGGCATGGCAGGCTGGCTCTGTGCTTCCTCCCATCCTTTCTTCCCCCGCCACCTCCTGCCTCTGCACCAGACAAACCACCATCCAGAGGAGTTTGCAGCCAGGAGACGAGGGTGCCCACATTTGTTCCTACCCCCTCCATCACATTGTGCCTCAGTTTACCATCCCACAGGGCAAAGGGAGACGCCGTGCAGCTTCAGCGAGTGGCCGTGCCTACCGAGCTGCCGGCTCCATGCAGGGCTGTGTTGGGTCCAGGGAATGGCAGGCTGGCAAGGGGCAGGACCGGAGCTGTGCCGCCCCATTAACCACCCTGGGTGAACATAGGGTCAGAAGGCCAGAGCCACCCACAAAATCGCCGGCAGCTCTCCACAGTCCCATCCTGAGCAGCTGACGTCTCTGGCCCGCAGCCAATCCTGGCCTTGCCTGCCTTCGCAGTGCCAACCAGGCCTGTGGCAACTTCTGCCTGTGGCAGAAGGTCACTGCTGCAGAGGGGACAGCTGAGGGCAGGGAGCTGGCTCCGAGTGATGCCATCGCGCTGGAGCTCCACTTCTGTCTCCTGCTCCAGCCTTGCCCTGAGAGCCTGTGTGCTGCTCTAGCTGGAGGGAAATTTGGTCCTTGGCCTGGGGCAGCCAATCTCTCCAGGGCACGAGGTTCAGCGCAGGATGTGACTGAACACCACCTCTCTTCTCATGGAACCGGCTCTGCCGGCACAGTGCATCCCCAGGCAGAGTGCGGCACCAGCACCCTGCACATCGCTTGGGGCAGCCTGTGCGCTGGGGCAAATTCTCCCCCCGGGCCACCCACCAGGGCCACCACCGGGCAGGGTGGCAGGAGCCCTGGCTGGCATGAGCGACACTGGTACACACAATGGGGAGCAGCGCCGTGGCCCAGGGGCCCAGGATGCGACGTGCAGGGGCTGTGAGAGTGCGTTGCGAAGCACCCACGCCATCTGTGTGAGGCCAGTGGGGTGCGCACCCCTGTGTGCACGCTGTGTCCTTGTGTGTGTATAGTGTACACACTGCGGGGGGTGTATATATATACACATGCGCGCACACGCAAGCAGGGATTACGACAAGCATCCTGTTGTGATGCAAAAAGCCCTGGCCCTGCAGATGAATAACGCTGCAAGATGCCTCCTCAGATATTTTTGCTGGTGCCAAAAATAGTCTCCTTCCCTCCCCCCTCAGTCAGCCCCTCCACTGGCTGTGCCGAGCTCATGCCGCGGACAGGGGAGGCTGCATCTGCAGCAATTAGGAATCAAACGGCAGCCACTGGCTCTGGCTGGGGGTCTACTGGTGGGGGCTGGCATGGGAGGAAAGCAGCCTCTGCTCGGTGCCTCCAGCCCCCTCGGTGAGGCTGGAGGCTCTGGCTGTCGTCGGAGCAGCCCAACTGTACTTCCTGCCTCCGTCTCCCATGGAAATTTCCCTGAGCGGGCGGGTAAGACACCTGGGTGCACACAGCAGTCGCAAGCCTCCGCTGTTCGCCCTGCTGCGGTCAGAGGGGTGAAGCAGAGGGAGACGCAGGACTGGGACGCAGGACACCTGGGCTCCCTGCCAGCCTCCGCGTCTGCCCTTGCTGCAGAAGAAGAGCCAGAGCCATGCCGGCTCTGTGCCTCAGTTTACCCAGCGCTCAGAGGGGAGACACCAGACGGGGTCTTTGCTCCACACAGGATCTGGGGGAAGATTTTCCCCAACAAGGGAAGCAAGGCTCCGAAATCCCCTCTGAGCTTGCTGCTAATGCATCCCCAAAAGAGGGGGGTATGTTGTTGCTCAGTTCCCCCAAAACAGCACTGCCCAGGACCCCGGCACTGGCCCTGCCGGGAAGGCACATGCCCGGGAGCCCTACAAGCCTCTCAGACAGCCTTCAGCCCCTCTCTTGGCACCCCCCGCACCCACATGCTGCATGGCGGCCCCATTTTTACCCAGCTGGTTTTGGCGAGTTACCCCTGGCTAGGGCAGACCCGCTCCCTCCCAAAGCGTTTGCTCAGCTCTCGGGACAGCACCGGGCCGGCAGCACAGCGTGCCCGAGGCCGGGGAGAGGGGTCCCGTCATCCCCGGTCCCCAGGAGCCCGGGGGAGCCCGGGGGGAGCGGGCGCTCCTCCGGCTGCCACCGCCCGTGGTGCCAGCGCGGTGCTGGGGGACGGGCACCCCGGGTTGAGGCGGAGGGGGCCGCCCACATCCTCCCCCGAAGCCCCGGGTGCCGGAGCCCCCGCCGCCGCGGGCTCGTCGTGCCGGGAGCGCGGTCCCCGGTGGCGGCCGCCCCTCGCGGTCCCCCTTGGCTGCCGGCGGGGCCGTACCACGCGGTGCGGCGGGGGCCGGCCGTCACGGAGCCGGGCGTCCGCCTCTCCACCCCTTTGATGTCAGAGCCGCTCAGGTGCCGTCAGCCCCAGAGCCGGCACCGGCTCCGGCACCGCACGCCCGAGCACGGCCGTGCCCCCCTGCCCCAGCCCTCCGCTGGCCCGGGGCGAGGGGCGTCCGCCCGGCACCCCCTGGCATCCCCCTCTCCGCGCCCGGCCCTCGCCGTCTCGCCGTCCCCGCGAGGGCCATCATGAGGGACTCCTACACGGTGACGCTGCCCGAGGAGCCCCCCGCGCTCCCCGACCTTCACAAGGACCTGCGTCCCCGCACCTCCATGCCGGGGTCCCTGCTGGTCTCCACCTTCGTCGGGCTTGTCCTCAACAAGACCAAGGTACGAGCGCAGCGGCTGCCAGCGGCCCCTGCCCTCCGGCTTGGGGGGCAGAGAAGGGGGCGCGGGGAGGGGGCAGCCCCTGCCCTCGCCGGGGAGCATGGGGTACCCCGTGGCAGCCCCCTTGCCGGAGGATGGGGTGCCTGGGGGTGGGTGCCCGTCCTGGCCGGCTGTGGGGCCAGGGTGCCCCCGTGTCCTGCAGGAGGGTCAGGGAGCAGGTGAAAGCACGTGTCAGGACGCCTGGGTCCCTCTCCCAGCCCTGCTTCCGCGATGACCTTGGTCAAGTTCCCGTGCCCCAGCCTACCCGCTGCAAGGAAAGGGCTCCTGGCCACGCTAGCCCCTTGACAGTGTCACCGGGCTGAGCTTGGCTGTCCTCGGAGCCACAGTGCCGGCAGGTCTCCCCCTGCGGGGACAGCAGCGGCCGGGGGCAGGGAGGGCAGGATCTGGGCACTTATGTAAGTCTGGCTGCTCCGGCTCTCCTGCTGCCGAGCATTTGGCATGTGGACGCGGATGGGACAGGACAGCCCGGCTCTTATCCCCTGTCCCCATCCCCTGTCCCCAGTCCCCCTCCTGCAGTGCAGCCTCAGGGACTCCCCAGCCACCGCCGCGTGAGCCATCTCTCCTTCGCCGCCTCTGAGCAGTGCCGTGTCCTAGATAAAGCCCCGGACGGGTGGTGGGGATTAGCTGGAGTTGAGTCACCCAGGGGAGGGAAAACCGGGGGGTGGGGGGGTGGGGTGGGAGGGGGGAGAGGGAATAAGACCTCTGTGCACACAGGCTTGTGCTACAGTACGGGGTCACCTGGTGGGCACCTCACCCCTGTCCTAGCCCTCCCCTGGGGTTGCTCCAGCCCCTGGGAGGGCAGGGCAGGTCCTGGGCTGGCCAGGCAGTGGGCAAATGTCAGGTCTGTGGGGAGGTTTGCACCCACTTTGGCACCATGCTCCGGTCCCTCCTGGCACACAGCGGGAGCTGCCCAACCAGGGCAACTGGACGAGCAGGGAACTGGATGGTGTCCTGGTGGGGATGGCTGGGGCACATTGGGGCAGCTCTGAAGTATTGCTGCTACTTCTCTCAGCACCGGGACCTCCCCTGCAATAGGCATGGGGACAAAAGCAGCAAGCTTGGGGTCAGCCCCTACAAGAGATGTAGGCTGTTGGGACACAGACCCACCTCTGCTGCTGCCTGCTCAAGGCCAGCTCTTCCAGTTGTGGTGTGGCACTGACCCACCACAGCTTGCCAGCACCCCTTGTCTGGCTGAGCCTGCCCCCCAGCCCCTGGGGATAAGAGGTGGGGTTGCCTGTCACTCTTGCACAGCACCCCCCAGTACTGAGTGCCACGTCCATCCATGTCTGGGGACACTCCTGTGTGCTGGGCACTGAGGGGGCACTCACATGGCACACAGGGTACCCGGTCGGTCTGGTGGAGCCGTGTGTGCCTGCACAGGACGGCCGAGCCCCTCCTGGTGCTGGGCTCCCCTGCGGTGGGTGATGCCTGCACCGTCGCTAAGGAGCACGTGTAACTGGATCTGGGTTATTTTGGGCTGCTGTCAGGGCTGGGTGCTCAGCACCTCCCACACACACACCAGCTGCTGCTATTTCGGAGCTGCTGGGCCCCCTCCCCTCCTCTCCTCCTCCCCCTCCTCACGCCCAGGGTGGGCAGCTGGGGCGTTTTACCTGAGGATCCTTAAAACCTGGCCAGGCTGGGGGGGGCGTGATCAGCAGTCTGATCCCACAAGCCCTGTTGGACCCCCACCCTGCTCCATGCACGGCTCTGGGGAGGTTCGTCCCACCACGACCCTCTGTGCCAGGCTTGTGGGCTCCCACCGCTTGTCTCCACCAGCACCCAGTCCCCAATGCTGGGAGAGGGGTGGGCAGTCCCATGGGTCCCCAGACCCCTCGGTGCTCTCGGTCTCTCCAGCAAAGAGGCGATGCCTCCTGGCCCTAGCACCCAGCTGCCCATGCCCATCTCTGCTCGGCATGAGCCTGTCCAGCTCAGGATGTAGCTGGGGACCTGGAAGAGCCCTGTGACACAGGCTCAGCACAGCCAGGCCAGTGAGCAGCTGGGAGGGCACTGGTGGGCAAGCAGCCACATCCCCTGGGCTGATGGCTGCAGGGCTGGGCTTGCACTTTCCCAGGTGGACTTCATCCTGCAAAACAGCTGTGCCAAAGTCTGGGCTGTGCTTGTGCCGGGTGTCCTGGAGGGAGGGGATACCCAGCATGGACAAAGTGGGCACCGTGCACCTCTTGCATCTGTGGGGCAGGCATGGGGCACTGCCACCCCCCAGCTTCCCAGGGCACAGTGCTGGCAAGGGGAGGCAGCAGGGGTGGCTGGCCTGGCCTGCAGCCCAGGGCATGGGGCAGCAGTGCCACCAGGCAGGGAGGACTTTGAGCCCCACATGTTGTCCTGGGCCAGGGAGCCAAGCAGCAGCAGCCAAGCAAGCAGGATGGGGCAGGCCAGTATTGGCTTCCCACCATATCCTCGGCCACCGTCCTGCATGCAACCCGTGCAGAGCGCAGCTGCCTCTGCTTGCATTTGAGGGTATGCTCCATGTGAATGCCTGTGGCACCATGGCCTCCCTGGGCTGCCCACAGACACAACCAGCCTGTGCCAGGCACTGTCTTAGTCCTGTTCCCTCTCTCTGCAGAGCTCCAAGGCAGTGCAGGGACTGACCGGCTTGCGAAACCTTGGCAATACGGTGAGTGCTTACCCGGGGACCTGACTGTGCAGCCCCAGCTCACACCCTGCTCTTCTCTGGCCACATCTGTGGGGCAACGGGAAGCTCTGCCCCTTTGCCTTGACCCCAGCACCCACACTCTCACCCCAGCAGCTCCCTGCGCCCTGCCCCAATGGTGCTGGCAGAGGAAGAGGTTCCCGTGCTCTGCACTGCTTCATCCTCATCCTCTGCCCACCCGCCCCAGGTGTCCCCCTGCCACCGCCTGCCTCTCTCTGCCTCCCGTTGCCATGGTTTTCTCTTCTGCCTCCCCCAGTGCTTCATGAACTCCATCCTGCAGTGCCTGAGCAACACCAAGGAGCTGCGGGATTACTGCCTGCAGAACCAGTACCTGCGGGACCTCAACAACAACAGCCGCATGCGCACCGCGCTCATGACAGGTAACCGTAGTCACAGGCCCCTGGCTACACATCTTGTGGGACTACCCTGCCTCCTGCCCCACAGCACATCCTCTCTGCCCTGGGCCACCCCATGTCCCGAGGATCCCCACCCAAAGGTTGGTGCTTCTCCCCAGCCTTGCTGGGGCAGGTGCATTGCTGCGGGTGCCCAGCCAGTGGGACATAGGGTCCCCTCTCCAGAGGGGACAGGGATGGCCACGGGGACCCCAGAGAAGGGTGCTGAGCTCTCCCCTGCAGGGCACAGTGATGCCACGCCACCAAGGCTGGCTGGGGCCAGCTGTGCCACTGACTGCCCCTCTGCCCACAGAGTTTGCAAAGCTGATTCAGCTGCTCTGGACCTCGTCCCCTAACGATAGCGTGAGCCCCTCCGAGTTCAAGACGCAGATCCAGAGATACGCCCCCCGCTTCGTCGGCTACAAGTAAGGAGTGTTGACGTGGGGGTGGCAGGGTGGCTGAGCCCCTGCCACCACTCACTGGCCATGCCCCGTGTCTTGCAGCCAGCAGGATGCCCAGGAGTTCCTGCGGTTCCTCCTCGATGGGCTGCACAGCGAGGTGAACCGTGTGCTAGTGCGGCCACGGGCCAGCACAGACACCCTGGACCACCTCCCGTAAGTGCTGGCCAGGGTGGAGGCAGTAGACAAGCCCCACGGACAAGCTCACTGCCTGCAGACCTGGCCCAGGGACAGTGATCACACTGGTCCCTTGGGGCTGGATTGCAGGGGCTGGTGTCCCCCTGCCACAATCAGTACCGCTCTGTCTCCCCATCCCTTGCAGTGACGATGAGAAGAGCCGCCAGATGTGGAGGAGGTACCAGGAGAGGGAAGACAGCCGCATTAGTGGTGAGCAGGGCCTTGAGGAGAGGAGGGCAGGGGCGGGCTGGGAGTGGGTCTGGGAACTGGGAGTCTCACCCTGCTTTGTCCCATCCCCACCAGACCTCTTCGTTGGGCAGCTGAAGAGTTCGCTGACCTGCAGCGAGTGCGGCTACTGCTCCACGGCCTTTGACCCCTTCTGGGACTTGTCCCTGCCCATCCCCAAGGTAAGGGGTTCCTGCCGACCTTCAGCCCCCAGCCCCCTGCCCTGCCCCTGTCCCTGACCCGCTCTGTGCTCCCACAGAAAGGCTACGGGGAGGTGACCCTCATGGACTGCCTACGGCTCTTCACCAAAGAGGATGTGTTGGATGGGGACGAGAAACCGGTATGGGGCGTGGGGCATGGGGACAAATGGGCTTGCCTTGGTGCAGCCTGAGCCCCTTTATGCCTGTGTTGCCAGGACTCTGGGCTTGGTCCCCAGTGGGGCTGGCCTCTGCTGTAACCCTCCTGCTCATGCTGTTTGTCTCCCACAGACGTGTTGTCGCTGCAAAGCCAGGACAAGGTGCACAAAGAAATTCAGCATCCAAAAGTTCCCCAAGATCCTGGTGCTTCGTATCCTTCAGGCAGAGGGGCAGGGCCAGGGGGTACTGGTGGGTGGGCAGGTGGTTCCTTGCATGTTCCTCTTTGTCTCTTGGCTCCTTGACATGCCTATCTAGACCTGAAGCGCTTCTCAGAGTCCAGGATACGAGCGAGCAAGCTCACCACCTTCGTCAACTTCCAACTGAAGGACCTGGACCTCCGGGAGTTTGCCTCGCAGAGCTGCAGTGAGTGCCAAGCCCCGCATAGCTCCAGCCCAGCCCTGAGTTCCTGGTATCTCCTGGCTGGGTCCTTCATGCCCCGCAGAGTGCTGCAGCCTGCAGTGGGGGGGCAGAGGCACGGGGGGTAGGACCCACAGCCATCCAGTGTGCCAGTCCCTCCTGGCCCCAGCTTGGTGCTGGCCTGTTGGGGGACAGAGGGGCAGCAGCTGGCATGGCTGAGCACTGCCTTTGCTCCCCACAGACCACGCCATTTACAACCTCTACGCCGTCTCCAACCACTCGGGCACCACCATGGGGGGACACTACACTGCCTACTGCAAGAGCCCTGTCTCCAGCGAGTGGCACAGTTTCAACGACTCCCGGTGAGGCTGCGCATGGGACAGGGGCGCCTGTGGGGTCAGGGCAAGCAGAACCCCCTGCACAGGGGGTCCCGGTGCCTCCTCCCCATTGCTCACAGCACATCTCCCCTTCTCCACAGTGTTACCCCGATGTCATCCAGCCACGTCCGCAGCAGTGATGCCTACCTGCTCTTCTACGAGCTGGCCAGCCCGTCCTCCCGCATGTAGCCAGCCCTGCCTCCCTGGGGACGCCTGCACCACCCCTCAGAGCTGGCCCCTCCAGGTTTTGGCCATTTGCTCCCCAGGTGCAAGAGGGAGGTGAAGAGGAGAGACCCTGAGGTGGCTGCAGCAGGAGGCTGGAGGCAGCCAGGAGCAGACCCCAGACAAGGGCACCCCAGCTCCGAACTGAGGAGGGCAGCCCGCAGCAGGGCAGGGCCCAGGCAGCTCCGATGCCTCCTGGTCACTGGCATTTGGTTTTTACCTTGGGGTATGTTTTAGTTTCTTTTTTTTTTTTTTTTGGTTGGTTGGTTGGTGTGTAATAAAAAAACTGAGCAAGGGACTCTGCGGGCATGGGGCCGCCTGCACCATTGACTTGGCCAGGACCTCTGCTCCCCAAGGGGAGCACCCAGAGCTGGGGACCCAGGAGAGCATCCTGCATCTCTCCTGGCCTCTTGGCACTCCTGTTCTGCTTGGCCGTCCCAGAGGATTCTTGAACTGTTCCTGGCCTCTTCCCAGCACTTCTGAACCTCCTGGCACAGGACACTGGCCCTTCAGTTGCCTCTGTTCCGTCTCAGGCAGCACATCCCCATCAGCTGCCTCATGCACACTCCTCAAAGCAGCCTGAGTTCAGGTCTAGAGTCATGGACAGGAGGGAAGAAAACATTTTGTGGAATTTATATGTATTTATAGTGGACTTCACTCAACCTGGAGCACCCACCGCTTCCTGGCTCTCTAGGGACTTGTGCCGGGGGGTGCTTTGGGTAGGTTTTTACCTGCCTCCTCATACGACGGTGCCTTAAACCATTTAAGGGAGCGGGAGGCCATTGGAGTTGCACAAGAACATCTGTCCTGCAGAGGAGAGGGAGGGGAGGACTGTGGCTTTCCGGGACCATCTGCAATTGGGGCTTTCTTCTCCCTGCAAACAGGAGCCCCCCTGGGTGGCCAGGGATGTGCATCCCCACCCACCCTGCTGCTCTGTCCTCCAGCTAGCAAATGCCAGTGGCCTTTTTAGCCTTTTCTCTAATTTATTCTCCTACCCATCCTGCCTTGCCTAAGGTGCAGCAGGAAGAGAGATGGGCCAGATCCAGTGCAATCCTATCCCACAAGGCAGCTACGTCCAACCCAGCGATCCGTCCTGCTTTGCCCACAGGCTGAGCACTCTCATGCCATGAGCATCCCACCCCGCCCGGGGCATCCCGGTGGGGCTTGGGGGAGGGCAGGCCAGGATGGAGGGGCTGCCCGCGGCAGGTACCGGACTGGGGCAGCATTGCTGCTTGGCAGGTGGCTTGTTTACTGTGTAAGCAAGATGGGCGGGAAGTGTCTCGTACTAGGGAGACTCCTGCAGGAATAAATTTTAGGTTGAACAGAGCGCTGTGTACATGTGCTTGTCTCTGGGTGGGCAGGCAAAGGAGGACTGTGCCTCCAGCAGTGGGAGGGAAACCGAGGCATGAAGCAGGACTGTAACATCAACGGTGCCGGAGCACCCTTGTCCCAGGGCTTGCCTGGAGCAAGGGAGATGTGGGTGGAGTGGCAGTCCCTCTCATCCTGGGAAGAGAGGGAGCCTTTCCTCCTCCTCTGGTCCCACAGAGCACCCAGTTCCCATGCTCTTCCTCCAAAGCCCTTAAACAATGGCCCCTTTCTCCCCTGCTTAAGGATGGAGACGGGCACCAAGGCATTAAGGGGCAGCGGGAATTCAAGCAGTGGGGCTCGGGCGCCCAGCGCCTGGGAGATGCAAGGGAAGAAGGAGGGACACATTCAGCCTGGGCTCCCCGACACAGCCCCTTCAGTCCTGCCCTGTTCCAGTGGGGAGCCCGGAGGCAGCAGGCAAACCAATGACCCCTCCGTGCACCCAAAAGCACGGTCCCTGGTGGGACGGGCTCCCAGCAGGGCCGGTACGAGCACACCTTCCCCTTTAAGACGCTGGTTCTCTGTGCCAGAGCCTGACCTCGGCATCCTCAGCTGAGCTGGATTAACGGGGCGAGGGGGAAGGGGCCTGCAGAGGGGACTGGGGCTGCAGGCTTCCTGGGCTCCCCACACGCATGGCACGGTGAGTATGGCCCTCAGGGCTCTGTGGGGTCCAGCGCTGGGGCAGCAGGTGTAGGCACAGTCAGAGGCCACCACCTCTCTCCCGGTGCGTGGAGTGGGTGTCCCTACGTTGCCCAGGTGCCGATGGGGGCAGCTGGGGAGGAGCGAGTGGTGGGGCAGGTGGCTGTGCCGGGGGAGACTTTTAGCGAGGCTGCACTGGGAATCAACACCGCCATGAAAGACTTCACTGAAATCACACTTTGCCCTGAGGCACTGGACAACAGCAAGGTAGGGCTCGGGGTGGGGGTCCTGGCTGGAGCATCCCTGCCTGCCCATCCGTGGGTCCCTGCAGCATGCTCCCTGTGCTGCCACCTGCACTTGCTCTCCTGCAGACCGAGTTCTGCAACCCCGTTTTTGAGGGCGAGGAGCCCCAGGCAGTGCCAAATGCCAAGCGCCCACCAGAGGAGGACGGGACCAGCCCTGCATCACCCCGGGACGGCCTCGGTACCCACCTGGGGCTTTGTACACATGCCCTTGTCCACGGGGCCACGAGGAGCAGCCATGGGTCTGGGAGTGGGGTGGTGAGGCAAACTCCCCACAGGGCTCTGGGGCCATTTAGGGGACTCACTAGCACCCTTGGGACAAGAGGTCGGGACATGCCCAGCCAGGGCTCAGCTGGCCATGCAAGGAGGTGGCAAGGTGGGGGTATGTCTAGCAGTACCCTGGCTTTTCCTTGACGTCTCGCAGGTCGGCAGCTCTGGGTCCAGGCAGGCTGGGGGTACCGTGCCGACTGCAAGTTCACCTGGCTCTGTGTGGCTCTGATGAGCGCTGTCCTCCTCTTCCTCATCGCCCTCCTGCTGGGCATTGTCATCCACCGTGAGTGCCCAAGCAGGGAGGGCTGGGGGACAGGCTGTGGCTGTGACCATGGTGGGAGGGACACAGAACCAGCTCAGAAGGGGAGGGGGGCACAGCATCCTACATAGGACCTCCCATGGTCTGCTGATCGTGGGG
Source organism: Gallinago undulata (assembly GCA_026546715.1). NCBI lineage: Eukaryota > Metazoa > Chordata > Aves > Charadriiformes > Scolopacidae > Gallinago > Gallinago undulata. Next base: position 5,370,054 of record JAOTQQ010000010.1, read on the forward strand.
AGAGAGTGCCCCCACCCACAGGAGGAAGGGGGATCTCCACCTCCCTGGGACATGGCAAGGTCACTGGGCCCTGTGAGAACTGTGTGGGATCCCCTGAGACCTGAACATGTGTGGGGTAGGGTGGGAGCACAGGATATGGGGCTGGGTGGGCTTCCTAAGCCCCTATCCTGCACCACAGACATTTCTCCATGCTGGGGCTGAGCTGTCCCTGCTCTTCCCTGGGCACAGAGCTCACGGCCCTGCAGCTACCTGGTGCCCCAGCTGCAGCCCTGCCTGCCCATGGCACCGCTTCCACCACCGCAGCACCCACCCGAAGGGACCCCCCGGCCCCCAAAACAGCTGCCACCCCAAGCCAGAGCTGGCTGTCCACAACTGGCACACCAGCACTGCCAGCACCGGGTAAGTCACGTGTGGCAGTGAGCTGGGACAGCGGTACCCTGCGGCACTAGCTCATGCCCACTCTGTTGCCCTGTGCAGCCTGCGGTGGGACCCTGCGGGGCCCTGAGGGCTCCTTCAGCTCCCCCAACTACCCCGGCCCCTACCCACCTGATGCACTCTGCATCTGGCACATCGAGGTGGACCCTGGCCTCGCCATCCAGCTGAAGATGGAGACGTTCAGCGTAGAGGGCACTGCCTCCTGCCTTTTCGACCGTGTGGAGCTCTACGAGGAGCAGGGGGTTGGCAGCATGGATCCTGCCCTGGATCGGGGGGGCCCAACCAGGTAGGGCCCCTCACACCCAGGCAGTGCAGCGGTGCCTGGGGAGGAGGCAGCATCTCTGGGGGCGAGCAGTGTCACCCCTTGTTGTGTCCCCAGGTTTTGCGGCAACGTGGTCCCCCCAACCTTCAACAGCAACTCCAACCACCTGCGTGTCATCTTCGTCTCTGACAGCAGCGTGGGCGCCCCGGGCTTCCGTGCCCACTACCGCGCCGTGGCTCTCAGCGAGAGTGAGTACCCCTGCCCCCAGCACTGCCAGGACTCCTCGCTGTGGGCAGGCAGTGGGTAGTGCCAGGGGGATCTCCCGTAACGCCCAGGACACTGGGGCAGGGGAGGGTGCCCAGTGGGACACCACTGCCATCCTGTTTGTCTCTGCCTGTACTGCAGGGAGTTGTGCCTGGGACGAACACTTGTGTGATCAGGGGCTCTGCCTCCACCTGGGCTTCGTCTGCGATGGCTTCCACGACTGCACAGACAAGAGCGATGAGGCCAACTGCAGCCTGAAGCACAAAGGTGGGCGAGCCCCTACCCGCAGCCCACAGCCACCATGGCGCCCAGCCAGAGGGCATGGCGATGGGCAGTGGGAGGCAGGGGAGTGTGGGGTGGGGTGAAGGAAGAGGGGCAGCGGGTAAAGCTGCACGTGTCTGTGTTCCTCCAGAATGCGGGGGACCGCTAACTGCCTTGGAGGGGCACTTCTCCACCCCAAGCCATCCTCAGCCATACCCACACCAGCAGGTGAGAGAAGGGATGCCAGCAGGACAGAGGTAGGAGGAGGGTGAGGGCAGGCAGGGAGGAAGGCAACCTCCCACTGGGGAGAGCTGGGGGTGCCCCTGCCTGGCATCACAGGTGTTCCTGGCTGCCCCCTGCCCTGCAGCTGTGCCTCTGGCAGATCTTGGTGCCTGTGGGCCACGTCATAGACCTGCACTTCCACAACTTCAGCCTGGAGTCGCATGAGGATTGCAGCTTTGACTTCGTGGAGGTGCATGACAGTGCAGGCACGGGGGCTGCCAGCCTCATGGGCAGGTACAGACACACCCCTGATATCTCTGGCCCTGCTGCACCAGCCTGGGTACACTGGGCTCCTGTGGCTCAGCTGGGGAAACCGAGGCACAGGGCAGGCTGGTGAGGACAAGCCACCTGTGGACAGGGTTTGGGGAGCTGCTGGTCAGCCCCCTGCCCACCCTGACCCCATCCCTCACCCCATGGCCCTGGCAGGTTCTGTGGCCACCAGCTGCCACCCACCCTGACCTCCTCACGCCATGTCATGACCATCCTCTTTGTGGCGGACGAAGGAGTAGCTGACGACGGGTTCTTCGCCACCTACCAAGCCCGCAATGCAACAGAGAGTAGGTAGCCAAGCAGGGGCATGGGCTGGCCAGGGGGGCTGTGCAGTCACTGTCCTTGAGGGTTTTCAAGGCCTGACTTAATAAAGCCCTGGAAAAAATTGCTCTCACTCCATAGCTGACCCTGCTTGGAGAAGGAGGTTGGGCTACAGGCCCCTGGGGTCCCTTCTCACCTGAACTACCCTATAACCCTATTGATCTTGGCCATGGGGATGTGGACTGGAAGGGCTCACCTGCACAGAGGCATGATCCATTACCTGAGGGCTGTCCACCCAGGGAATTTGGGATCTCCCTAAGGTGGACCAGCAATGGTCACCTATCAGCCAGGTGGCTGCCAGGTGGCAGTGCTCTGCAACCACTCACCTGCATGTCCCCTGGCTAGTGACCAAGAGGAGCAGAGACAGGGTGGTCCGCATGGGTCGACTCCCAGCAGGGAGGCCTGCTCTCTGCCTGTACCCATGCTGATGCCCATCCCCGAGCCCATGCCCTGCCGCCCTGGCCCCTCTCATCTTACAGAGACCTGCAGCCCTGCGGAGTTCTCCTGTGGAAATGGCGAGTGCCGGGTGCTGGAGTCCGTGTGTGATGGCTGGCATGACTGTCCCGATGGCACTGACGAGCTCAACTGCACTGGGGTCTCCTACCCAGCCTTCGGTGAGTGCTAACCTAGGTGCTCCCCTCACTCCTCCCTGAACCCATCCAGCCTGGAGATGCACTGGCAGCTGCCCCATGGCTAACATCTGCCCAAGGCACAGCTGGCAGGCATCCTTGCCGCTATAAGAAGTGAAGCACTTCACTCTGTGGCAGAGTCTGTCTGTGAACCTGTGGAAGTGGAGATGTGCCTAGGGCTGGGCTACAATGCCACCTCCTTCCCCAACATCTGGCTGGCCATCCCGGACCAGGAGGGAGCCGCAGAGGTGCTGCAGGACTACCAGGTGAACTGCACAGGGGCTTCACACAGGTCTGCCTGCGCCACTCCACAGTGTGCTGTGCTCACCACCGCTCTCCCGCAGATGCTGATGGAGCTCGCTTGCTACCAGCACCTCCGCCTTCTCATCTGCAGCCTCTTCGTGCCCAAGTGCACCCCAGATGGTGGTGTCCTGCAGCCCTGCCGAGCCGTGTGCCTGGCTGCCGAGCTGCGGTGCCAGCAGTCCCTTGGCCTCCTTGGCATCCTCTGGCCCATCAACTGCAACATCCTGCCCGACTCCAACGACCCCATAGAGTGCTTCCAGCCCTGAACTGGCAAGAGAAGAGGAGCAGGGGCTTAAGCAGCTTGCCCAGAGCTGTCCCCCATCCCAAATATCCACAGCCCTCGGTCTCTTTCCCACAGCCCTCAGGCAACTGCTAGCCTAGCAGGGGAAGGGTTAATGCTCCCCAAAAGGGGCAAGGCTGGGCCAAGGTGAGCCAGGCTGCAGGCAGAAGAAGAGCCCAGGACTGCCCATGTCCCGCAGCCCCAAAACCAGCAGAATAAACAGCACGAGCAGCTGACAAACCTGATGGAGCAGTTGGCTCATTGGGGGAGGGTCTGTGCGTGCATCCTGCCAAAGCCGAGGGAAAACTGAGGCATACAGAGGGAAGCCAGGTCTGGGGTGGGGGTCTGATCAGGAATGGAGGGGCACAAGGAGACTGCCTGGCTGCATGGGGGAATGGGCTGCTGGCTGTGCCTTTGATGGGCTGGGGGTCTTGCAGGTCCCCAGGGAGATGGATGGGTCTCAGAGGGGGCCAGGCTGGGGGCCCCGTGGTGCAGGGAGGGGATCCTGAACCAGCAAGAGCTGTGGCCCTGCTGGTTGAGCTGGCCATGCTGGCTTCAGGCCACCCTGATGGCCACAGGCCTGGCAACACCCCATGGCCACAAACCAACTCCCAGCTGGCCAAAAACAACAGCCCCTTCGCACCTTGAGAGAGAGGAGCCAGGCGGCTCCCTGCCAGCACCCAGCCTGTCCGGGGCAGGAAGGATCAGCCAGCAATGTCACCCTCACCGCTGCGGGCACCGGCATGGGGAGGAGAAAGGAGAAAGCCAGCAGTGCCAGCATGCTTCCTGCTGCCCTCACCAGCCCTGGGTACGTGGGAAGGTCCCCTGCCCGGCTGGGGTTACTGGGAGCAGGACCCACTCGGGTCAGCACCGCTCTGCCCTTGCAGCCAGCACAGCACTGCTGTTCCCACACAGCCACCCCTGCTCAGGGGGCTCAAGCCCACCCAGCTCCTTCACCCCCTGCCTGTCCCAGCTGCTGCAAGCTGGCTGCAGGGCACAGGGACTCCCCCCAGCCACAGGACCGTCCCACCGCTCGGAATCTGATCTTGTGTGTCCCTTGGATGCACTCGGTGTTGGAACGAGTTAAAGGCAAGCTGGGAGTGCCTTCGAAAGCCCGGCACTGTCCCAGCTTTGCCACGTGCCCCGTGGTCCCCTAGGGCTAGTCCTGCTCCCTGGCATGGCCAGTGTGCTGCTCTGCCCACGCTCCCACCTGCCTGCCACAGCCCGGTAGATGCCTGCCTGCTTCAGCCCCATACACTGCCGCCGGGCCCTATGCCGGCACCCCATGGCTGGCTCCTGCAGCTCCCTGTGGGTGTTCCTGGGGCTGGCACTGCCAGCCCCCTTGTCTCAGCTGCCCCGAGGCTGCCAGTCAGGGGACCCATGTGCCCCGAGGGCTCCCTCTTCCTTCTCCCACTCCAACCCTGCCTGCCTTTGCTGGGTTTCCCTCCCTTGGCATTTCTTTTGTTCCACTTCGGCTCTGATGCCTGTTTTCTCTCATTTCCCTCCCCCTCGTCCCTGCTGCTTGAGTGCCCGGACATGTTCAGCTGAGATGGTTTGCAGCCCTTGCCTTCTCTCCCTTTGCCAGGCTGTCTCGCTCTCCCTTCCCCCTGCTTACAGCACTTCTGACACCATGGGATTATTTTTCTTTTTCCCCTTGTCTTGTAGCTTTTGGCTCCCAAGGCCCCTGATTTCCTTTGGAGTTTGGGAGGAGAGACGTGAGGAGGAGGAGGGGGGTGGAGAGGCTGCCTTTCCTAGGGCCTTCGTCAGAGCGAAGTGGTCAGGAAGAGCCGCAGCCCTTCCACGCCGGAGAGCAGCGAGGCACTGGGGCAGGAGCCGCGGGATCGCAGTGAGTGGGGCTACCCAGCTCCGTCCACCCCGTGCCGGGGGGAGCTGGGACTCGATGGGGTCCTGGCTCTGGCGCCTGGGCGGAGGAGAGACACTTTTCTCCTCCTTTTCCTCTTTGTTGCAGCCGTCGCGTCCAGGAGGGGGAAGAGAGCAGCTTTCCCTGGGCAAGGCCACGGGGAGGGTGCCAGCGCCGGCTGCAGGGCTCCGCTCTGACTGTGCTGGTGTGGGAAGGACTGGGGGCAGCCTGGGCAGCAGGGTGGTCCCCAGCACCGGGGTGGTCCAGGGATGCTGCAGCCCCAGACAGCCGGCTGGGCGTGGAGCAGAGCCACCAGCAGCCGGGCTGCTGCCAAGGGCTGGGCCATGATGCGGCCCCACGCTCCCTGAGCTGCTGCCCTGCCATGCACCGCCCGGATGCAACACACCCCCCCGCCCCCACGCAGGGGCTCGCAGCTCACCCGCTGCCCTCCAGCTGACACCCCCCTGCCGGCACTCCCCCATGCACACCCATAGCCGGTCACACCGCCGGTGTGGCAGCTCCCATCCCAAACAGCCCCCAGCCACAGGCAGAGAGCTACTGCCTCCTGCACATGCCACTGCTCCCTCCCCACCTCCCTGGCCCTGGCACCCCCACGAGCCATCCCGTGGGCCGCGGGACAGCGTGGTGGCACAGCCGGCGATGAGGATGCTGTGGCAGACGCAGCCAGTGGACAGACTTTGCCATGGGGAGCAGCCAAAAAGGCAAGGGGGAAAGAAGGGAGGAAGAGTCCCCCTCTGCCCCCTAGCACCCACTCCCTGCCGGGCACCGCAAGGCTGTTTCCCAGCCATCTTCTCTGAGGTCCCCAGAGCTATCACCCCTCTCTGCCCCCTTCCAGCCCCTCACGGCAGACAAGATGAAGGAGCTCTTCCTCCTCTTCTTCCTTGGGCTCATCACCAGCTCCTTGCAGATCGAAGACAACAAGATCCCTGGGCTGTGCTCAGGGCAGCCAGGCATCCCAGGGACCCCAGGCCTGCACGGGGGCCAGGGTCTGCCAGGCAGAGACGGACGAGATGGCCGGGACGGGGCGATGGGGATGCCCGGGGAGAAGGGCGAGATGGGCCCTCCTGGTAAGAAAGGTGACATTGGGGCCGGGGAGGGGGACTGCTCTGCCCTGTCTGTGGGGAATGCCCTCATGCCAGGTGGTGAGTCCTGGATGCTGGCACAGCCCACCCATTGCCAAACCAAGAGCGAATCCTGCAAAAGTGCCCCTTTCATGCCACTGTGGCTCTTCCAGTCCTGCCTGTGCTAACCCTGTGCTCCTGCTACAGGCAGCAGCTCCCTGTCACTGGTGAAGCTGCATTTCTTCCCATCCTCGCTGCCATCCCTACCTTCCACCCCCTGCTTTACCGAGGCCCACCAAGCTATGCTGGGAATGCTGTTGCATCATTCCCGTCCTGGCTCCTGGGCCGAGGTTTCTCCCAGCCTGTGGGGGTTTCTCCAACTTTCTGTTGCCACTGTGCCGATTTACTACGTGCACTTGGTCTTCTCCTCTTGTGCTGCTTTCCCAGGCAGAGAGTACTGGCCACGGCAGCTATTTGCCACCCACATCCTGTAGGAGGCTTGTAAGCCTGGTGGGATTGGGGCTGGGCAGGAGGGCTGGGGGAGCTCAGATGGTGGGGGGCTGTGCTGGTGGCAGTGGCTTAGAGGTAACCCTGTCCCCCTCCTGCCTTGCCCCAGGAGTGCCTGGTCCCCGCGGGGAGGTGGGCAGCCCCGGCGTGGACGGCATGCATGGCGAGAAGGGGGCACAGGGCGAGTGCGCGGTGGCCCCCCGCTCAGCCTTCAGTGCCAAGCGCTCTGAGTCACGCAGCCCGCCGATGGCCGACCAGCCCATTCGCTTCGACGTGGTGCTCATCAACGAGCAGGGCCACTACGACCCTGCCACGGGCAAGTTCACCTGCGAGGTGCCTGGCCTCTACTACTTTGCTGTCCACGCCACCGTCTACCGCGCCAGTCTCCAGTTCGACATCATGAAGAACGGCCAGTCCATCGCCTCCTTCTTCCAGTACTATGGGAACTGGCCCAAGCCCACCTCGCTCTCAGGGGGTGCCCTGGTCCGCCTGGAGCCTGAGGATGAGGTGTGGGTGCAGGTGGGCGTAGGGGACTACATCGGCTTCTACGCCAGCGTCAAGACGGACAGCACCTTCACCGGCTTCCTCGTCTACTCCTACTGGCAAAACTCCGCTGTCTTTGCCTGAGCCTGCCCTCAGCTGCGGCTGGGGCCAGGGCATGTGCCCCTTCCTAGCCACCAGAGCCCTGGGGAGGGCAATGCTGGGGGCTGGCTGTGTGGGAGCTGGGTTACCGGGACCCCTGCCCCACTCTACTGCTGCTGCCCAGCACAGGGCAGGAATGCGGCCCTTCCACCGCCCCAGGGGTGGCAGAGAGCATCCTGTCAGCAGCGCTGTGTATTATCTCTATTATCAGCACTAAGTATTATCTCTGGCACCCAGCTCTGGGGCGAGACGCCCATGCTGGGGAGCCGCAATAACCTTATTGTCATATGTTACTCGCCATAGCCGCCTCGGCACGCAACATAGCCCCGCCGGCACGGGCACCATGGCACGGCAAGGGGCCCGGTCCCACCGCGGTCCTGGCATGCCCCAGGGCTAGCAGTCACTCCGGCTCCCTGCCCTCTGGTCTCCCCGGTGCCTTCTCTTCCTCCTTCACCCTCAATAAAGGGCTCCTCAGCCACGTGTGTGCCTGCTGTCTGTGCGCCCGGACCGCCTGCCACGCTCCTCGGGAACCGGCCGGGCTCTGGAGAGGCTCTCCCGGCGGGCAGGGCTGCGTGGGTGCTGGGGACACGCGGGGACAGCGAAGGGTGCCGGCAGGGATGCGCCGTCCTGCCGGAAGGGCCCCGGACCGAAGGGCCGGGTTGGGACGGGACGGTCCCCGGTCGCCCCCCTTCCCGCAGCAGGGCCAGCGGGAGCCGCTAGATGGAGGTATCGGCGAGGGGACAAGCTGCTGCGACAGTCCCCGGTCGTAGCCACCGCACCAAGGGCTCGGGAGGGGAGCGGGGACGGAGCTCCCCCCTCCAAGGTGTCCTGTCTCCTTGCGGCGCGACGGCAGGGACCGACGCCCAGCCGGACGTGGGGGTCCCGCTCCGGGGAGGGCCACCCCGGTGCGAGAGGGCTAGCCCGGAGCGAGGCGGGAGCCCCCGTCCCACGGGACAGGGCTTATGGGGCCCCCCCTTCCTGCCGCCCCCCCTGCCAGCCCCCCGCTCCAGTGTGAACGCGGTGACTTGCCTCTGGGAAAGGTCCCTATTTTTAGCAAGGGAATGAAGAGCCTCCTCGTTCCTGCCCAAAATAGGTCCCTGCGGGGACCAGACAGGGAGGGGGCTTTTGGCTAGGGGCCGACCTCCTTAATGGGCCCTGCTGCCGGAGCGGGCTGGCGATGGTTGCTCTGCCCAGCCGTAGGGTGGCAGCTGGGCTTGGCTCTTCTCCTGGCCATGCCAGCAGGACCTTGCAGGCACCCACCAGCCCGAGACCCCCTTACATGGCCACACAGCCACCTGTCCTCTGGCCCAGCTCCCCGAAGCTGTGCTGCACAGAGCCCCCAGGATGACCATACCCATCTGGGATGAACAAACCCTGCGGGAGCCATAGCAAGCTGGCAGCAGCCAGCCCGTGTACCCCCGTGGAGGGCCAGTACCACCCTCAAATGGGGCTGCCTACAGCCCCACAGCTCCCCACGTTGGGATCGGGCACCGTGCAGAGACCTGAAGACACAGACATGTCACTACAGCCTCCCTGGCTGTGTGGCACTGGGGGAGATGCACAGTCCAGCCACCCCCAACCTATAGGGACCTGTGTAGGTGTTTGGACCTGGGGTGAAGCCTGGCTCCCCGCTGGGGTGCAGAGGGGCTCTGCTAGCCATCTTGCAGCTCCTCTTCGCAGCCCCAGCTGCAGGATTGTGTTACGGCGGAAGCATCTGTTTGGGTTGATGATGGCCTTTTCTGTAAGCAGAGCTGTCCAGGGGCAAACAATGCCGCAGAGCAGATCGATGGCTGGTGCTGTCTATTCTGGGAGGAGGAAAATGACTTTTCTTGAGACAAGGCCAGGGGAAGCGTGTGGGGGCTGGGAGTATCCTCTGGTCCCTATCACGATGTGAGGGAGCACAGCTAACAGAGGCAACCACAGACATACCACTTGGCACAACAGTTTCTGGGCTCTGCTTTCTTTGAGATGCTCTTGGTCTTCTGGACATTTTGTCTAGGATCATTAGGGGACTGCTGGGAACCCTCTGAGGAACATAGGTGTGCCTGCTGCTTCCTGGAGAGGAAGAGGATAAGGAAAATATAAGGATAAGAGAAGGGAAGCCAGAGGAGACCTTGACTTCTGGCAAGTTTTTAGTAAGCTCCAGCTGCTTCTGATGAGCTCTACCAGCTGCCCCTAATGAAGGAGTGGTTCCAGCTGAGTCCAGGTTAGGAAGAGACCAGCATCCCTTAGCCAGTTAGAGGGGGGAAGCCTATATAAGAGCCAGGCTCAGCATGCAGGTGGTGTAGTGCAGCTGATAGAGGCAGTGGTTTGTGCAGAAAGGTGAGTTGGTTTGGGCTGGGTGTTTCTTTCTTTTTGTTTGTTTTTGTGGGTTTGTTGTGTTTTTTAAGTGCCAACACCCCTTCTCAGAGCAGCACACAGGTCTTTGGTGTTCTAAGGTGACAGTCCCCAGCAGACATTGGAGTAACTCATCCTGCAATGCTGGAAGACACCACGTGCCTAGTGCTGAGCTGCAGGGGGTGCCTGGGGCCTCTTGCTGGGGTTGGTGTACCTTTGCTGGCAGCCTGCGAGAGGTGTGTGGGTTTGGATGTCTTGTAGCTGTGCTGCTGAGGGGAGGAACTGCTGGAGGAGGTCAGCAGGCTGCGAGGCATCGGAGAGGGCATGAAGGAGATCAACTGGATCATCTTTGAGACCCTGCAGCTATAAGAGCCCAAATCTTCAGCTGGTAGAGTGTGCATCTGCCATGTTTGAAAGCGGAAATGCCCTTGATGGTGAAGGTTGTCCTGATGACTCCTGGCAGCAGAAAGATAGCTCCTGCTCAACCCAAAAGTTTGTGGTTATGGCATAAGTTCAACACCTTCATCACTGACAAGGTGCAGGGAGCACTCTCCAGTCATCTTCAAGTGACCTTGAACAGCTGACCTGGTAAGGAGAGCTTTAAACTGGGAATGGTTGTGGAGGGGACAATTCTCACTCACATGGGGATGGGGTGGGCAAGCAAAGGGCTCAGGGAGTATGGACAGCGGGGACTGTGCTACCAACAAATCAGAACTGAAGTGGGGTCACTTCAGCACAGGGGGACAGATAGAGGAGTGCCTGCAGGACAGCATTGCGGGCAAGCTCTTGTGGCCTTGCTGGGAAGTGGGTGTGTGGGCAGGAGGAACTAACGGGCTGTGAGCACTTATTGGGCTGAAGCCTCTCTGGGGTGATGACTGATGTGTTAGCTGATCCTTCCCCTCTGCTCAGCAGTGGTCAGGCATGGCTACAGTGCTAGGTTCAGTGCTGGGCTCCCCAGTACAAGACATGGACGTGCTGGAGAGAGTCCAGCAAAGGGCTGTCCATCTTCTACTGTGAGGGTGATCAAATGCTTGGAGAGGTAGTAGTCTCCATCCATGGAGATATTCAGAATCTGACTGGTCACAGTCCTGTGCAAGGTGCTGTAGCTGCCCCTGCCTGAGCAGACGGCTGGGCTGGATGATCTTGAGGTCCCTGCAAGCCTTAGACGTTTTGTCCCCAAAGCCCCGGCACTGTGGCTGTGAGGTGCTGGGATTGCCGGTGTGGCTCCCTGTGCCGAGCCACTAATGAGGGAGCAAATCTGGTGCACAGGAGCAGCCCAAAGACCCCCCACAGCTCAGCTGCTGATCATCACCTGCTCCCTCCCTGTTGGCTTGGTATCATTAGCTGCTCATGCTGCTGTGCATCTGTAGCGAGTGTCTCGTGCCAGATCCCTGCTGTCAGGCAGATGATGGCTGTTGTCTCCAGGCAGGGACTAGCAGCTCATTAGGGTCGGGGTGTTGCAGCTGGGCTGACAAAGGGATCCTGTAGATTTTCCCAGGGCCTGGGGGGGGGCTGGTTTCAGCAAGCTGTCATCCCCCACCACCCCAGTGCTCCTAAACTGGAGTAACCTAGCAGCATCGTGCTCCTCCTTTGGGGAAAGGAAAAGGGTCTTGGCATTGTAGTGTGCTGAGACCAGCCTGCTCTGCTCATGCATGAGGCTCCCAAGCAAAGTTCCAGAGCAGAGAGTACCTCTGGGGACTCCAGATCTCATGCCCTGGAGTGGCCTGTGAGCATTGCCGCTGCTGGACACCCTCCCCAGGCAGTGCAGCTCTGCACCAAAAGCTGTAGTGCCAGAGCAGGCAGGTGTGGTGTGGCTGACCATCAGTCTCAAGGACCCTACATGCTGCCCATCACCTAGGAGGTGGTTGCATTTTCCTGCTGTAGTAGCTTGCTGCGTGGCCAGTGAGCGAGCCAAGTGCATGCAGGATGGCTCCCAGGGGAAGGCTGTGTCCTTCACATCCTGTCCTGGCTTGGCCACAGTGGGCTGAGGTGGCTGAAAGCCCTCTCTGTTGGGAGGGCTGGGACTGGCTGAGGGGGTGGTGGACTGGGAGCACCCTGCCTGTGCAGGGGATGGCAGACATTCCCCTGCTGGCCCAGTCCTCCTGCCCTAGGGCAGCTCTGCAGCCTCCCTTGGTGCCCAGCCTGCCTCAGCTCCACACCCTGGGAGCAAGAGAGGAAGGCTGAGCAGTGCCTCAGTTTCCCTAGTTGTCCCCCATCTGCCAGTGGACTCCTGCAGGGCTTGGGCAGGCTGATGGGGTGGCCTTCTTTCCCATGCCTACACTCTGCCTGGCAGAGCTGCGTTCCTGCAGCAGATTGTCTCTTTCTGGCTTCCCAGCAGCCCCTCTCTCCCCACTGGTTTTCAGCCAGGGCATGAGAAGATCCTGGTTAAAATTAGCTAGTTTTCTGGTGTGGCCCTGCTGAGGCAGGTGAGTTCAGGGCAGGGTGAGCCAGAACTCCTGGGGTCTCTGCCCATCAGGGTCCTGAAACATTTTTCCAAACAATTTACAAGGATGATGAAGAAGCAGAGGGTGATTTAAAGCACACAGCAACCTGCCAAGAGCTCAGATCCTGGCCAGGGAGTAACTCATTGTGCAGGGAGTGCATCTGCTCACCAGTAGCCCAGACCCAGCTGAGCCTGTCGCAGCCTTTCTGAGAGGTGACACCCTTTGCTGCCTCTATCCCTGGGATAGTCAGGCCTGCTAACACCCTTCATCTCAAGCAGCAGGACACCGAGGTGCCAAGGACACACAAGAACAGGGATTACACACTGTGTGTTTCTGCTAGCCTGGAAAATCGCATCCCTTCTACTTTGGGTTGCTCAGGCCCTGGGGAGCTCCAGCTCTGAAGAACCTGAGCATGAATCCCTTCATTCCAGTGCAGTGATGGGCTGCTCCTGAAAAGAGGTGAAGCTGCATGTACAAGGCCCTCCACAAAGCAGCCATTGCTTCTCTCCTAGCCAAACAGCTCCATGTTAACTGAATTAAGAGTGGAGAGAAGATGCTCACCGCTCCTGGGCTTTTGCCAGTGAGAGCTACCCCAGCCACTCTGCCTGCTCCTGGGCACAGAAAGGGCTGCAGCGCCAAACACATCTCCAGGCAAGATGCAGGCATTAGCACTGGTGCCTTGCAACCTGCACACTCTACCCCCTTGCACAGGCATATCCACAACCACCTCCTCTCACTGTGGGTTAGCAGAGCAGGGGCTAGGGGTTGCCAGCCCTGGAAATCCCACCTACCATATCTTTGGGTGTGGATTCATTTCCTGCATGCCAGGCTTTTCCCATGCAGCAGCCTAGGCTCTGGGGTATCCCACAGCACTGCCTTTCTGAGTGCAAGTACCCCTGAGCTTGCTGGTGTTATTAGCTCTCCAGCTCTGACCCTTGAGTGAGAAGTAATGGGCTTCCTCTAGAGCCCAGGAGTGAGCAGAGAGAAGACCCCTTCCCCCCCCCACACCAGAGAAAACCCTTCCCAAGAATGAGGCAGCAGGCAGCTTTTGGTAAAGGAGACTTTAATCTGCTCAGTATCTAGTCCATAGTGCAAAGAGTTAAAACTTAAGGCAAAGCTTTTTTTTTTTTTTTTTTTTTTTTTATAAACAGACAACAAATAAACAGGCCCTAAAACAATAAGCAAGACTGCTATAATAGAAAAAGGGTTTGAGGGGAGAAACTGCAGTCCTGGGGAGGTGTCCTTTCCCCCCTGTAATTCACGCAGGAAGTGCTGCACCCTGAGGTCCATGAGCTGGTCCCAACCAAACACCACTGCCTGCAGTCTAGAAAGCACGGCCACACTCCCGCTCCTGGCTGTCTCCAGACACATCCAGGGAATGGTGCAGCTCTGCAAGAGCCTGGGTCAAGCTGGACCCTGGGGAACACAGCCCTTGTGGCTGCATTTGCTGCTCTGGCAAGGGCTTGGCTACTCGACTGCAAGTGCCACAGGAGAGGTGGCTGGAGAGAGCAAACACTAACAGGGGTGGTGTGTGTCTGGAGAGGCACAGGGCCAAGAGGCTGAGAAACAGGGCTCAGGCTTTGCATCTCTGCAAAGTAAAGTAGAAGCAGCTGGCAGCCCTGGGGTCAGGCCCTTCTAACACCCATTAGTGGTCGGGAGGCCAGCTTGGCCCAGGAAGCCCCTCAGCCCCCAGAAAGCATAGGAATGAGTCCCTGCAGTACTTTCCAGAGCAAAGCCACTCTCCAACATGATAATATCTTGCCACAGCTCAGGTTTACAGCATAGAGGCATCTCCCAGCATGGCCTGGCCTTGCCTTGCCTTGCCTCTCTGCTGCCTCTGTTTTGGCTTAAATCACTAATCAAGGAGAATAGAGAAGGAAGACCATGCCAGCTGCCCTCAGGCTCTTGGCTTGCAGTCCCGGAGTCAAGACTCTTTCCAGTCTGGCTCCAGCCAAAATTGGCTGTGGCGTGTGGCTGACCTCAGGCAAGCAGCTGGAAAAGGAAAAGTTTTTTAGTGCAAGGCTCTCTTTCAGCCCAGCAATTTCTTGGAATGGTGGTGGTTGACCAAGCTGGGATGAGCCATCTTAGGCCTTCCCAGCCAGGATTAGATGCCCTCATTAGACTTTGAGGGACACTTTTAAATAAAACTAGCTACATATATCACATATAGTAAGACAACAGCAGTGTAACCCTGCCCTAATCAAAAATAGCCATGGTCCTGATACTGCTCCATGCACACTGCAGATATGCAGCATGGATATGCAGGACATGTGCCTGGAGCTGGAATGACTCAGTGTGTTCCCAAGAGCTTTGGGGTGTCCCATCTTCTCCCAAAGAGTTACTTCCTCTAGCCAGCCCAGGCCGAGAAGCAGCAAGCAAGCACTGGTGTGAACCACCAGCTTCACTTTGAGCCTGAAGAAAATGTGTGTTATCTAGAGAGGATTCTCCAGCATTGGCTCAGACACGTGCTGCTGCTGCCAAGGTTGTGAGCACTGGTCAGCCAGCCACCCCTCAGGTTCCCCAAGCAGCACCACCACCCCTGCAGAAAGAGTAACACCTTCTGGCCTCCCCAAGCGAGTAGCCTGATGTGTGCTTGCTAGTCTTGCATAGGTGATGTGTGGAAGCAACAGCAACACTGAGATCTGCAGTCAGCTGGCCTGCAGGGAGCCTATGTTCATCACAGCTCCTCATTGTCCTGGCACGGGGAATAGGAAGCTCAAAAACCAAAGCCATGGTGGCTGGGATACTGAAGTACCCCAGAAAACCTGCTCTTCTCCAGCTGAGAGCTAGGCTCAGCTCTCTTGCAGCAAAGCCTAAAAAGCTCAACTGTACTCATTAGCTCTCCCAGGGCCTTGCAAAAGGGGCACGCGTCTCCCCCACTTTGATGGTAGAAAGAGGAAAGAGAGGTCTGAATGAAGTTTACCAGGTAGTTTTCTGGTCAGACCTTGGGAAAACCCCTCCCTTGCCTTGCACCAGCCCCTGTGATTCCTAGGAAGGCACAGCCTTTAACATTTCCATCAGCTTTGGCTAAGAGGGACCAGAGCATCTTTCTGCACTCTGCTTTGGATCTCAGACTGCTGCAGGCTCCAGGCAACAGGCCCTGAAAAAGCAAAAGTTGTCAACAAAAAAAAAAAAAAAAAGGTAACTCTTTCAGCCTGCTGCAGAGATCAGTTATTGTGCTCGCTAGCAAGAGCTACAATCTAGTTAGGTAGCAAATGTGGCTAGCAGTCACCGTCAACAGCTTTTTGCCCTTCAGCACCATCCTTAGTTCTTTGGAAGCTGCTCAAGGCAGCCATGGGAAGTTCTTCCCCGCAAGAGACAGACCAGGGTGCCCTTGACCTCTTGGGAAAATGACCCAAGCCACCCGCCCCTTGGGCTCACAAGTACACATTAAGTGTCTGGAGGATCATCTGGCGGCAGAGCGGGCAGTTGCGCTGGTAGATGGCCTGCTGCAAGAGGACTTCTGTGCACTCCTGACACAGGCACAGGTGCCTGCAGGGCAGAAGCAGAACTGTCTTGGTTTGGTCTTGACAGATAACACATTTCTTACGTTCCTCTTGTTCTTTCAAGAGCATCCAGGGGTCATCATCCAGAGTGGCCTCGCTATTCCCAGCTGCTGCATTCAGCTGCTGCCTCCTCGGAGCTTTCCCCCAGGAGGTGGTTGGTTCCTCCCTGGGCGGCTGGCGACGCTGTCCTGCTAGGGAACTTCGACTCAGAGCGGGACGTGCTTGTGGTACCTGCTCTGCATCAAGCTGATCCTCGTGCTCAGCTGGCAGCTGGTTGACCCCTGCCAGCATCAGCCTACCAGGGGCTGCAGGTCTTGGAATGGCTGCAGCTGCCCCATGCTGGTTGCTTTCCTGGTTCATTGTTCTACCTCCTCTGCTCCAGTTGGTCACCTGCAGACTCCAGTCCACCAACCTGCGCCAGGCCTGGGAGGTCATGAGCATACCCAGCGTCAGGACTGCCACCTGATAAAGCCGCCACACATCCCGCTGCAGGCGGTGATAGGAAGGCAGTGTGGTAAAGTAGCCCAGCACGTAGTCCGTCAGCGTCCAGAGAAGCCCAGGGTTGAAGACAAAGGCGCTGACCACAATAATGAGGAGGAGCAAGCCCAGACCATAAATATTCACGAAGAAGATGTTGATGAAGAGCTCAGCAAAGGAGGCCAGGAGCTCAAGGGCCAGCTGGCAGGGTGACCACAGCAGGATGGACACAGCGATGGCACTGCTGGAGATGTGTGCCAGGAAGGCGGCCAGCAGGTCAGTGACTCTGAAGAAGGGGCTGGTGATGGAGTCCCACAGGGCCACAACCAGTGTGAAGAGGTTCTGCGTGCCGATGAGGCACACGTTGACCAGGCTGTTGACGAGGTAGGCCAGCAGGCTGGTACCGATGGCCAGGCCCTCGCCGATCTGCCTGGCCAGGGCCTGGCCGCAGCCCAGCAGGTTGCAGAGCCCGCGGTGCAGCAGCTCCTTGCTCCGCAGCCCCAGGTGGGAGAGGAGGTGCCCGGCCACCTTCAGCCCCTCCAGGCCGCAGCAGCAGCCGCGCAGCAGGCTGGCCAGCACCTGCAGAGTGCACATGGCCAGGCAGCAGACCGCCCGGGCCAGGGAGGCTAGCGAGAGGAGCAGCCCATCCCAGCAGGCCAGCGCCCCGGCGGCGGCGGCAGAGGGAAGGCTGTAGGCGGCGGCCAGTAGCCAGAGCAGCGCCGACACCAGCGAGGATACCAGGAAGAAGTTCACGTCCAGCACCAGGACCAGCAGGTCCAGGGCCATCCGCAGGCCGCGGAGCAGCACGAACAGCAGGTCCATGGCGCCCCGCCGGGGCCCTCACGGTGCCGTCAGCCGCGGCCCGCTCGGGGCCCCCCTTGCGCTGGGCGCCGCCATCTTCGCTCGGGCTGCCGCGCGACGCCGGGCCAATGCGCGGCGAGGGCCGCGCCTCTCCCCGCCGCCCATTGGGCCGTTCGGAGGACGCGTCGGGGGCGCGGCCTTTAGGGGCGTGGCTGCTGCCGGGCGGGGCGCCTCTGGTTGGCTCTCGCTGCCGGGGCGGGCCCCGCCCACTGGCGAGCATTTAAAGAGCCAGCGGTGCACGTTTAACCGTGGCGGCGCCCCGGGCTGCCCGGGTCCCTCCCAGCGGGGCGGGGGGGATCTGGGGCATTAGAGGGGCACCCTCACCCCGGTTCCCAGCTATGTGTGGGGCACCCACCACCCACAGGGTCCCTGGGATCACGCATATGATGAGTTTATGACAGCCTCAGCCCTGGCACAGGGAAGGTTTGCACTCGCTCGTGGTGTCCCTGGAGCCTGTTCGGGACAGGGTCAACCCAGGGCAGGGCTGCTGTCACCCCACCAAGCAGTTTCCTTCAGGACCTCCCAGAATAAACCCACGGCCGTGGCCTGGCCCGAGGTTACGGCCACAGAGCATCTCCTGCCGGCTCCTGGGCAGTGCGTGGGGCTGCCAGCGTCTCTGGCCTTCGCTCTGCTGTGACGGTGATGAAAAATTCAGGAAAATCCAGCCCTTGAGCTCAAGGCTTTTTAAGGAAGGAGAGAGCAAGCAGAGCAGATGACCCATAGGAAAGATATCTGCAGCTCCAGGAGGGACTGGCCAGCACAGGGCCAAGGAGGGAAGCGCTGCAGCCCTGGGTAGCAAAGGAGGGAAGCAGGGTGCTGGGGTCCCCTTTCTGCCTGTCCCTTCCCCCACATCTGTTCCCCCCTTAACACCCAGAGCCAGGGTTGGGGGCACGTCCTGACACGCTCTGTCTTGGCTGATGCTCCTGCGTGCCATTCAGCTCTCCTGCAGCCGCAACACTGGCTGGGCTGCTGGGATGGCAGATCCGTGTCTGTCTGTCTGTCCCAAGCTGGGGTCTGTCCTGCTGGCTGGCTCTCTGCCAGTGCTGTCCCCTCCCGGCATGGCTGGTTTCGGCTGTGGGTTCCCTCACAGCGGGTGCCTGGATTCCCCAGCAGTGTGCACGCCCGTGCCCACGTGATGGAGCCAGGATGCTTTCAGCATTTATGGTAATGTTTGGATTTCTCATTGCTTTACCAAACAGGAGAAGGAAAAACAGAGCCGAGCCAAGGGCTGGGTGTGTTCCGCTCATTCCCTGCCTCCGGCCGCACACCTGCCTCCCCCTCCCACTGCCTGCCCAGGCCCCTGCCTTGCTTGGGGCACCATGTCCTGGTGGGCTCGCTGCTGCAGGGCAGGAGAGGGGCAGAGGCTGCAGGGTTTAGAGTTTGTGGCTCTGTAGCAGGGCTTCTTCATCGTTGTTCTGTGCTCCAAGAGGCAGAGGGAAGCCTGTGTCTGCTCTCCCCTGCTGTCGGGTGTCTGGCTCTGCGTGGTGCAGACCTGCTGGAGAGAGGTGCAGGGCTCAGGCAATCTGTCATGGGGTGAGAAGGGATGCAAGGAGCTGGGATCACCCAGGGGATTGGTTCAGGCTGGAACATCGATTTGGCTGGAGAGGGGCTCCCAGTGGAGGGGCTCTGAGGCTGGGATACAGGGAAGGAAAATGCCTCCCTGGCAGCTGGGCTGTGGCCAGGACCCCTCCTTGCAAGGAGGGTCCCCCCCAGCTGTCCCTGCACTTGCTGGAGGTCTGGGCATGATGCCACCATGCTCCCAGCTGTGCCTGTGGCAGCTGCCAGCAGCAGGACAGTATGGCCCCACTTGTGAGCCTCTTCTGCTCATCAGCCTCTTAGTGCTCATTTGGCACAGGGTAGACTGGGCTCTACTGGGTTGCGCTGGTGCTAACTGGAGCCACCACAGCCCACCCTGAGGGTGCAGGAGCCTGGGATGTGGGTCTCCCTGCCTGGAGACCCACTGCCAGGCAGGGGCTGCATAGAGCACAGGCTGTGCTGGCACCAAGCCCAGCCACAGGGCTGCTGCTGCATCACTCCTCTGAGCTGCCTTCCCGGTGCTGAGCTCACTGCAACCGGGCAGTGGCCCCACATTTCAGGGAAACAGAGCAGCCAGAGGAAGCAAGGTATACGGCTGCCTCAGCCCTTGGAGCCGCTGCGTCCTTGCAGCTTTTCGCTGGAAGCAGAGGGAGGAAGGGAGCAACACCAGAGCTAGGTGTTGTCGTGCTTGAGGAGCTCTCTGGAGCCCAACGTGGCGTCAGGACTGTGTGCTCGGGGGTCCAGGCTGTGCGGAGCCCGGGGCTGGGCTAGCAGCACTGGGGCATCACAGCCTGAGCAGTCCCAGCAAACTGACTGGCAACAGGCTGCAGGTGGCAGAGGAATGGGAAAAATGAGGCAGACGAAGGGACGGGAGCACAGCCTGCAGCTGCAGAGCAGGGAGATTGTGCTGGGGATAACCATGGCTCCCTCCACAGGGGAAATGCAGCTGCCCCAGCGTCTTCCCCTGCCTCCCCAGCTCCTTGCTGGCACATTCTGCCCTGCAGTGCCCTGAGGCAAGAAGGGTGTTTTTGGGGTGTGGGTCCCACTGGCATCACACCAGCACTCCCAGCACTCTTGCAGCTGGCCGTGCAGCTGGAACAAACCCCAGGGTGCCCTCACCTGCTGGCCCCAGCCATGCGGCAGCCCCAACACCTGGGAAAAGCCAGACGGAACAGTCCTCCTGGGAGCTGCCAGCAGCCTTACCTTGGGTCCCCTTCAAGATACCCTCCCTGAGGGCTGGGCAGATGCCTCAGCATGGCGGTGGGGGCCTGCAGCCCAGCGCTCGCAGGCCAGGCTGGAACAATAGCTCATTTTGGTGCATCCGCTCCAGGGAAGTCCTCCATCCCCACTTGGGCTCAGCTCCAGGATGGCGTGTCTTGCTTTTCCTCTGGCCTTCACCTATTCTTGGAGGTGTAGATAATGGTATCTTCCACTGCACGCACCGCTGCTGGCAGGGAATGACAGCCGGCATCCGCCCTGTGTGCTGCATGGCCGGGGCTGCCAGGGAGAGCTTGCTGGAAGGCTCAGGAGCTGGAAGGTGCCTGCGTCCCCCAGTGTCACTTTTGCAGGCAACTTCCCTGCCTTAATTCCCCCTGCAGACTGCTGGAAGAGTAGGAACATGAGGGCTGCCTGCCTGCCGTGTTTCTGGAGGGCTGTGTGGCTCCCCACAAAAGGAGCTGGGATATCTCTCTCCTGGAGCCCAGCCAGACGGTCCTGGGAAAAGCAAGTTCTCTTCCATGGGAAAGTCCTGCAAGGAGAAATCCCTGCTCAGCACAGCCAGCCCCACAGTTCCCCTGGGCCCTCGTGCTCCAGCATATCCCTGATGCTGTGAGGCTCAGCAGGGTGCAGGGCCAGTGGCTTCTCCCAGGCAGCCCTCCTCTGCCTTCACCCCTACTCCATGTGCCCTCATAGCAGTGGGGAGCCTCCCCCAGGGCCCTCCAAAGGGATCCCCCACAGCCCATGAATGGGATGGGGGCTTCCCCAAAGCTAGGCCTGACCTTGCCACCTGTATTGGGCTAATCTCTCATTATGCTTTCTTGCAGTTGTTCCTGATGAGCTGTCCTGAGGGAGCCCTGGGAGCCCTGCAGACAGAGCCGGGACAAAGACTTCACTGCATGGGACCACAGGCAAGCACAGGGGGTGGTGCTGGGCTACCGCATTTCATAGAATCATAGCTGCTTCTCTCTTCCTTGGCAGTGGGGAGCACGCTGCTCAGCGGCACCGCAGCGAGCTGGGAAAGCTGGGTGATGTGGAGCGCCGGGCAGGGGTGTTCATTCTCTCTGTTCCTCCCTGGAGTCATGAGTGCGAGCGCTGTGGCATTAGCAGGGGGTGACGAATGAGCGTGGCCGGGACCCCAGCCTGTGCCGCAGGGTTGCTGTGCGGGCGCTGGCGGCAGCTGCTCCTCCCGGGCGTCCCGCTGCTGGACCCCCACCGGCCGGGTGCATAATCCACCCCATTGTGTGGGCGAGTGCCCGGCCCCGGCCCATCTGGCGCCGAGACAATGGGGCCTTTTTCCGGCCAGCGCTGGGGGGAGATGAACTCGGAAGTCTTCCGAAGGAAAAGGCCGGTTTATAAATAGACGTCCCGGGGCTCCCAGCTTCCCCCCTGCTGCCCCGTCAGCCCCCATCCCACCCATCCCCAAAGCCTCGCACTGGGGCGGCAGTGCACTGGGGCTGGGAGAGGACCTGGAGGATGTACGTGACCAGCCTGTCCCAGCTGTGTACAGGCGAGCGAGAGGGCAGTACGTGGCTGTTTGTACGCTGTCCCAGGGCTGCACCTGCTCCGGGTCACGGGGACCCTGTACCCCAGGGCTGCTGAGTGACAGACCGGCCCTGGGTGGAGGGCTCCTCCTTGCCCGGCTCCCGGCCCCTCCTAAACAAAGGCCCCGTAGCCATGGTTAATAATCCCCACATAAAGGCCCTGCAGAAGAGGCAAGGAAGGAGAGGGGAGACACAAAGAAGCCGCCAGGAGCCCAGCGGGGGAAGGGGGGTGGCAGAAGGCGTTTTCCTGCGCTGTAGGACAGGGGTATTGAAGAGGGCTCCCAGTGGCAGACAGAGACAGGGTGGAGTTACCCAAAGGCAGCTTTGCCCTCCTGGCACATCTGGTACCCCATCCCTTGTGGTCTTCCATGGGGAGCAAGAGGTCAGACAGCCCAGGCAGGTCCTTGTACTTACCCCAGACCGCAATGCATTGCGTGAGCCTTCAAGCACTCCAAAATGTGGCTCCAGGGGCTGGTGGAAAGGTGCCTTGGGGGTTTCTACCTGGAGGAAGTGAGCCTCAGCGCTGCCAGCAGCAGGGAAGCCATGGGCCATTCCCAGGCAGTGTGGGAAAGCACGGCCACTGGCCTGCATCCCATCCCATCCCATCCCATCCCTGGGGAGTGGGGCCCCTCTTGGCCTTGACAGTGTTGTGTGAAGAGGTGCAGGCCTGGGCGGACATGGCCGCCAGCTTCCGCCTTGCATGTCTGCCTTTCATCCACCCTGGAGCCGCATAGGAACCAGCACCAGCTGACAGCTCATCACTCACCGGCACTGGTGAGGGGCTCACTGGGAGGCAGCCAGCACACAGAGCACCCCAGGCACCCCGCAGACCCCTCCTGAGCCACCTGGGCTGCTCTGGGACCCCTTGGCGGGGTCAGGGATTGCAGGGGCTGGCGAAGGCACAGGGCCCCCCACCCCTACCTGGGCATGCCGAGCAGCATGTCAGGGCATGCATGCATAGTGGGAGAGCAGAATGCTGCCTGCCCGCACAGCCCACACTGGGGCCAGCTCCCTCATTGTCCAAGCCCCAAGGGTCTCGCTGAGAGGGCAGGGAAAGGTGGAAAGGGCCATCACACTGGCCATCACTCCCCTCTGGCTGCACAGAGGCCAGGCTCAGCGGGAGCTGGAGAAGAAAGGCAAATGCAATTACACCCTGGCAGATCGTGCCTGCAACTTGCAAAGCTCAGATAACGCTGGGTAAATGTTCTTGCCCTGGGCAGGCTGTGCCCTCAAGCTGTCCTGCGGACACCAGGTTTCCTGCAGTGAGGAATGGCTGTCCGGCAGCTCGGCTGGGGGCTGCAAATCCCACCACCCCCAGGACAGAGCAGCCTCTCACCCTAGAGGTGGCAGGAGGGTTGGAGGGGGAGAGAGCTGTGAGCCAAGGGGGCCCAAACGCCCATATTCCCTGCTGCCAGAGAGCAAGAACTGCTCTGCGCCTCAGCGGGGGCTCGACCCCTGCGCCCTGACCCTGGCTGTGTGCGTGGGACCTCCACACGGGAGCCCAATCCACACTGTTTGTTTGCACAGCAGTGAATGGGCACCGGAGCCAAATCCATTAAGCAAGCAAATAAATAAGAAGGCGTGAGATAAGGCGACAAGAGAGGGAAGATGAAGGTGGCCAGCCTGTTGTGCTCCCCACACAGAGACCCAGGAGCGCACCGGGTGCCACACACAGCGTGGGGAGGGGCGGGGTGATTACATGCCTTGCTTTCAAATCCTGCCTGTCTTCCCCAGAACCATTAGTTTAGTAGCAGAAAAAAAGTTTTCTTCAAAGTTAAACAGTTTCAAAAGCAGAAGCCCAGCCAACTGGAGGCACAGCCGTTGCAGTAACAGCAGGAGGCTGTTTCAGGGTGGCATGGTCCCTGCCACAGTGGTTGGCCAGCCTGTTTTCTCCAGGGAGCGGCATTGCCCTTTCCAACTGCTGGGAATTTTCTGCTGAGGTTTTATTAGCAACATTTTGCTTTATTTTTAACACAGAATAAAAGTCAGCACCAGAACAAAATGCACCAGCGGTGTGTCATCTGGGTTCTCCCACTTGTTTGTTTCACTTGGTAGCTGCTTTCCCGCGGGAAAGCAGGACCCCTCGGGCCCTCTTCCCTCACAGGCTGGCATTTGCAGGGCTTGAATCATGGTATTTCATGTAAAATAGAACATCCCTTTCCCTCTTCCAAGGGGAACAGAGCCTGAGGCTCCTTTGGTGCTGCATCCTGCCTTTTGAAGGGAGAGGAAAGTGTGAGCACGTTGTCAGGGGCTGATGGCACAGCTCCCTTGCACTTGTTCCTCCCGAACGTGCCGCCTGGGAGGAGGCCTCCCCTCTGCACAGTGATGCGAGGGCTGTGATCCTTATGACTGCCCAGCAATACCATTTTAAGCAACTAATCTCGTGGGGAAAAAATTTAATCATTTCCGATGAATCATCAAGTCTATTTGGCTGGGAAAGTGTTGTAGGGGGGCTGGCCAGGCATGCAGAGGAGGGAGGAGGAGGGCATGGGAAGGGCTGGTGCATGGCACCAGCACAGGAGCAGGGCTGGGGCTGGAGGCCAGCACAGGGGTGTTAGGGCTGGAAAGGCTGGTGGTGTGTGAAAGGTGCTTGGGGATGCTGTGGGCCCTGGGGGACCTGCGGTCTGTCCCCAGAGTGGCCCGGGGTGGCCAGAGGGGCACAGCCCATGCTGCTTGGGCCAGGAGTGCTGCTCAGACTGCAGGAAAAGTAAGTGGAGAAGAGAAGGGGATATGCAAATGTTTAGAGCCCTTGGGCCAAGAGCTGGAGGAGAGTGGTCTTGCTGCTCCTGGGAAATGCTGGGCCCTGTCCTCAGATGGGGTGAACATGGGTCAGTAAGCTTCAGGAATACTGTGCGAGAGTGTGGGAGGCAGAAGAAGGGCTTTGAAGGAGAAGAAAACCCCAGTGCTTTGTCCTCCAACATAGCCCCTCTGGCTCTGATTGACCCAGGGGGGAAACCAAGGCGCAGAGCCAGGCTGTGATGGGGCAGGGGCACTGGACCCGATGTCCTGCATGGTTGGCTGCGGGCAACTGGGGTGGTTTGCTGTGCTCCCCGAGGCCTGTGCGGGGGCCCTGTCTCAGGGCTGCAGGAGGGGCCAGGCTGTGTTTGGGCTGGGTGATTACCCCTGGATAATAGCAGCCTTGTGCAGCCTTGAGAGCCCCTCCACCCCCGGGCCGGCCTGGGGCCAGGCGTGCTGCCCCAGCCACCGCAACCAACAGCTTTTCCACAGCCGCCCCATTCAACAGCTGCGCGGGGGCTCGGCCACGGCTCGCTGTGCATCACGGAGCTTGGGGACAAGGATGGGGCTTTGCAGGGAGCCTCCTTGTGGGGCTGGGGCCACTGCACACAGGGAGACCGAGGCAGAGCGAGTCTGGGGTGCAAACCCCCAGACCTCGGCGACCTGCCTGCGACAGCACCTCCCTCGTGTTCCTCACTGTCCCCAGGTGTCTCTCAGAGGCCAAGCAATGATGAAGAGTGGTTTGATCCCCCTGTTTTTGAGTCCACAACCCAGAAGCTGTGGCTGGGCTTTGGGGCGAAGTGGGGCTGAGCAGGGGAGCAGGTCTATTCTGCCAGCGGCACCCACTGACACCTGGAAGTGGGCCGCTCAGGGACCATCCCCCTTTCCAGCATTCCACAAGCCCCTGTGGAAACCATCCCGACCCCACGCCTCTGCCCCCTCCGCCGGTTCTGCTTTGTGATTCCCACCTCCAGCGCCCGGCAGTCTGCTGCCATCAGCCTCTGCAAGCCTGGGCAGGCAGGACCTGGCAGACTGCAGGTCTGCAAGCACAGCTGGAACCAGCCCCTCCAGCAGGGCGAGAAACGCCTGGAAACGGCCCCTGCCGGGACTGGGGCGGGGGGACACGTTCGCTCGGGGGAGGGGGGCGCCGTCCGGGAGAGCCGAGCGGCCCGTCCACCACCCTCGCTCGCCCGAGCGACGCCCGCGGGGGCCGGGGGTCCGCACGGGAGCGCGCTGCGGGGCTCGGCGAGGCGGCGCCCGGCCGGCTGCCGCTGGGGGGTGATAAGCGGCCGCGGGCGGTGGGCAGATACCGCGCCTTCCTCCTCCTCCTCCTCCTCCTCCTCCTCCTCCTCCTCCGCCGCCTGACGTCAGCCCGCGGCCCCTCTCAGTCGCGGGAGACCGGCGGCGGTGGCGGGCATGGCTGGGGGGCGGCGGGCGGCCGGGCTGGCCCTGGGCTGGGGCTGCTGCCTCCTGCTCTGCTGCGGTGAGTGGCCCCGGGCGCGGCGGGGCCGGGACGCGACGGTCGGTGCCGGTGCCGCGGGGCGGCCGTCGGGCGCACCTGCGGGGCGGTCGGGTGGGGACGGCGCTGCGGAGCCGCGGGTGCAGCCGCCTGCGGGGCGGGTGGCGGGGACCCCTGTCCCCGGGCGGGGGTGCCCCTTCGCCCCGCGCCTGCTGCTTCCCAGCGCCCGGCTGCGCGCTCCGGGGGGGTGTGGGGGGGTCGGCAGCCGGCGGCGCCTTCCCTCGGAGCCGCTCCGGGGCCAGCCCAGGAATCCAGCAGAGCTGACGCCCTTCGGGCGCTGCCTGGCTTGGGGCCAGGAATGCTAAAATTGTGGTGCCGGGGGAGCCGGGGTGGGAGCAGCCCCCTCGAGGGTACGGGCCTCGCCTGCACGTCCCCGGGCTCCGGGACGGCGGCGGGGGTGGGTCTCGGGGTGGGGGGAGCCGGGAGCACCGCATTCCTCATTCTGCTCTCGGGACTCCTCTGTAGCCCCTCGCTAAGGCGGGACAGGGTGAGGTGTGGCCTCTGTGTCCCCGGGGAGGCTGGCCCCGGTGGCCAGGAAAGGTGCAAGGCAGGCTCCTGGAGCCGTGCTCCGTGGGACAGAGGCAAGGGTGCGAGGGGCAGGGTGCCGGGGTGCCCCCACGTGTGTTTAGTGTACAGCAGGATGAATTGGTGGAGTTATTAGGAAGCATCCACCCCTTTCCTTCTAAGGAGTTTTTCCCTGAGCGCTGTGTTTCTCTTGGCTTTTTTCACACTTTCTTTTTATATCCTCTTTCCAGTCCATTTTCACCCTCGGGAGGAGGGCTGCGTTTCCTGCCCTTCCCTGCTCCCCGCAGCATGCTCTCCCCGCGCCGGAGGCCAGGGAGCGGTCCCGGTGCGCTGGCTGCTCCCCGCCGCCTTCTCGCCTTGTCCCTGCCCAGCCATGCTGCGGAGGTGGCCCCGGGCGCTGGGGAAGCCTGCGAAGGCGTTGGCGCCACGGGAGAGCTGAACGCCCCAGCCAAAGGCAGGCTGCTTCCACCCCCAGCCGTGCTGGGATCCCCTTCCTCACAGCACATGTGCCAAGCGAGGCGGGTATTGCTCGGTGGCATCCGTGTGTTTGCGAGCCCAGCCGTCGTGAAAGGCTTGATGCTTCCCAGAAGCATGAGCGGCCCACGGTCAATCCGTTTCCAGGCAGGCTGGGAGACTCACCGTGCTGCCAGGGCAGGGGACTGAGCCCACCCTGGACCCGCCGGTGCCATCCTGGACCCTTCCGTGCTGCAGTCTCCAGCTGTTAGAGACATCTCTGTGAATGTTGTCACCTGGCTGAGGTTGTGAACCTTTCCTCCTCTCTCATGGCTGGGTCCTCATGAGGTGGTGGGCTTTTGTGTAGGGGGTGCAAAGTGCCCGTCCTTGCTGCAGCAGAGCCTTGGCTCCCTTCCCCATTCCTAGCACAGTGAGGGAGTGAGGGCTGGGGCAGAGGCTGTTGGGCACTGGTGGTGGTGCTGCTTGCTGCAGGGCCGGGGCTCTGCACCCCGTGTCTCCTCTCTATGAGGAAGAAGGGATGCAGGTGATCCTGCTCCCTGGGAGCTGGGGCGCCTTGGCTCGGGGATCTGTGCAGGAAGGGTGGCTTTGCCAGGGCAGAGGAAGGCAGCAAGTGTGAGTGTGCTGGGAGCAGGAGGGATCTGGCCACAGCTGGTTTCCCCGAAAGGGGAACAGAAATCTGCGGAAACCTCAGGCATCCCACGTGTGGCCCTAGACCCCTGTGGTGCCCCTCCTCTCGCTGCTCCATGCCGGGGGCTCTGTGCTGGGGGCTCTGCGCCGCCAACGCAGCCGCACTCCTCGCCGTCTCCCCACACACCTCGGCTCCACAGGAGGCCGGCGGAGGGGCTGTGCTACTCCCCACCCCCTTCCCCGGCTCTAAAAGCAAATCTTTGTTCTTGTGGAGCTCTGGCTGCCAGCCGGCTGTCCGCCAGGCAGATGGAAAGGCACAGGGGCTCTCCTCCCTTCCCTGCTTGCTTGCTGCAGACGTCCTCTCCAGATCTCTAGGTCTCCCGCTGGAGCTGTGCCAGGCGCTTGGGGTGCACGGTGCAGGCTGGAGCTCAGCTCCACAGCTGGGCTGCTCCACGCATGGCCCATGGGTCTCCAGCCCTGCCCAGGTTCCCCCCACTGAACCAGTGCCTGCAGCCATGCTGGGCACAAAGGAGGATCGCCGTGTCCCCAGAGCCTGCTGTGCCAGGGCGCCTGTGCCCAGTGCCTGGCAGGCTGTGGGGTCTTGGAGCTACAGGAGGAAGCTTTGTGTCCCCAGGGTTGTGGGGGGCCTTGTGTCCCCCCGCTAGCTGCACTTGAGGTGTCACTGAGTGCTCCTTCCAGCCCAGGGGTGTTGGGGAGCAGTGAGCCCTTGTTCCAGGCAGGATGGGGGCTGCAGTGTCCATGTCCACCTCCTCAAGGGCAGTGGGTGGGTGGGAGGGATGTGTGCCTCATGCCAGCCCCAGATGCCAGCCATTCTCCAGCTCTGAGCTCATGGTTTCAGCTGCTTCGCTGCCTGGATGAGGGCTCTCATGCCGAGCGGGTCAGCGGGGTGGGCCAGCAGCTCTCCCTCTCCCAGAGGCTGGCTCTGCCTCAGGCCCATCTTGAAGGTCTGAAGAAGATGGAGGGGACAAAGCCCGGGCTGGCTGCCTGCAGCCCAGAAGTGTCAGGGCTCCGGGGGAAAGCGCAGGGGGGCAGCTGGGGTGCGCCCCAGGCTTGCCCAAGTTTGCACCAGGCAGCCAAGTTGTGGCTGTACAGGTGGGCAGGTAGCTCCGGCACAAAGTTATCTTTTCCTTTGTATGTTCGGTGGTTTCCTGACCCCAGCCAGCAGATGCTTCTCTCTGGGGCTTTCACCTGTTTTTCTAACACCTCCTTTCCTGTGCAGTGCTTTGTTTGTCCCTCTTTGCTTGGTGCCGACTGTACTGTGCCGGTGGGATGGGTGAGGGTGAAAGCCTGGCTGCTGGGGTGTCTTGAGGCGGCTAGTCCTGCGGGCCCTGTCCTTTGCTGTGGCAGAAGGACTCCTGGCTGCATTTTGGCACTGTGCCACCACATACCCACTCCAGACAAAAGAGTATTTTGTGGGCACGGCATTGCCCTTTGAAGTTGCCTCACTCGCGAGGCTCTGTGTCTGTTACCCAGCAGCGCTATCAAGGGAGCTGTTGACACAGCTGGCTTCCTCCAGCCTCTTGTCCGCAGCTCCCATACCTGGGCTGGGCTGTGGGTGCCGAGCAGGCTGGCCCCATGTCTGGGGGACAGACCTCTGTCCCTTCCCTGCAGGGCTGCTTGCCAGCCCAGGGCGTGCAGACCCCCCTTGCTTTGGCACCCGCAGGGCCGGTGGCAATGGCGCTCCCAGCCTTGCCGTGACACAGCCCTTGTCTCTGCTGTGGCCAGCTGGGGCTGCTCTGCCCCCAGCCCCTCGGGAAGCTTCCTTGTTCCCTGTCCTCGATCGATAGCCATTACCTTCCCCTGTGCTCTGGAGAGCGGCCAGGA
Organism: Gallinago undulata; assembly: GCA_026546715.1. Taxonomy (NCBI): domain Eukaryota; kingdom Metazoa; phylum Chordata; class Aves; order Charadriiformes; family Scolopacidae; genus Gallinago; species Gallinago undulata. Next base: position 5,399,099 of record JAOTQQ010000010.1, read on the forward strand.
GCTCCATTACTGCAGCGGGCGGCTGGGCTGGCTGGGAGGGAAGGTGGGGTGCTGGGGTGGGCGGGCTCTGCTCACCGCGGGTGCAGGTCCCTGCTGCCACCCATGCGATGGGTGGGCAGCACTGGGTTTGCTTGATGGGCAGGGAGCAGAGAAGCAGTGAGGAGCTCGCCTTGGGTATGATGCGGTGGGGGTGGATGCTCTGACTGCCGGGCAGCAGGGTCAGAGCTTGAGGAGGGGACTCAGCAGTCCTGGCGGTGCCACAGCCGTGGTGGCTGGGGACATGCTGCTTCCCCAATGGGCTCTGTTGCCCTGAAGGGGGAAAGGGAGCAGCAGGCAGCCACAGCTGGCTGGGACATCCCTCCTGAGCTGCTGCTCCCTGTGCCCCCGTCCTGCTGCAGAGGAACACAGTGCCTCATTCATGCCCCAGCTCCGGGGTTGCTGCGGGGGCTGCGCAGGCTGACGTCAGGGCTTTGGTCCCGGGGCGCGGGAAGGTGCAGCCTTTGTGCTGTCAGCTTCAGCCTCCAGCACCCGGCCCCTTCCCCTGCCTCTGCTAACCTCTGACACCTCCTTGCCTGGCCTTTGGGGCTAGTAGGGTGTGGGGGGTGCTGGTCTGGGATGCTGGCTCAGACCTGGGACCGGGGGGGGGAAATGCATGCTCCAGGGTGTGAGGGGCTCTGATTGAAGCTGCTGGCCAGGCGGTCTGCTGGCTCGCCAGCTGTGGGACACAGCCCCTTCCCATACCCATCCCTGGGCAGGGGGCAGCCGCTCCCTGCGTTGGTGGTGGTGGTGGTAGGAATTTGGAGCCTCAAAGGTCCATCTCAGTAAGGCTGGGATGCTGTGCAGAGGGCAGGTCTGGCAGGACTGCAACAGCAGTGGGGTGGATAGTTGTCTCCAGATGTCCTGGGGAGACTGGTAGTGCAAGCACAGCATGCCTCATCTTCTCTTCTGGGAACAGGGTTCATAGCCTGATCCTGAGGGCTGTCTGTGGACACAGAAGGCAGTATGGTGCCTGGAGTGGGGCCGTGCTCCTGGGTGGCACTCCTGCTGGGCTGGGACACTGCCTGGGGGATGACGGTAGAGGACATGGCTCTGCCCCACACCCTTCAGGGGATAGAGATGAGGACAGGCCTGGGCTCAGGTCCCTCGTTGACTCAGACAGAGGTGCTTCCCCATGCTTCCTGCCCCTGACTTTGGGCTCTGTCCCACAGCTGCAGCCAGCAAGCTGGAGGTCTCCATGCCAGCGGTGGTTGAAGTGGAGATCGGGAGCACGGCCAGGCTTGAGTGCAACTTCTACATCCCTGGAAATGATTCCTACACCTACATCAACTGGTTTTACGTGAGTGCTGAGCTGGGAGAGGAGTGGTGGGTGGTGGGCTGGGGTGGCAGCTAGCCTAGGGCTTTCTTCCGGGCTCCCCGTCAGCCTGGCCTTGATCCCTTGCCTTGCAGATCGACCACCGCAATAACCGGATGAGGCTGTGCCATATCACAGGCAGCGAGATCCTGGAGGAGAACACGGACTATAAGGGACGGCTGTCGGTGGGGGAGGACAAGGCCCTGTCCATCAGCAAGGTGACGGTGCTGGATACCAGGACCTTCGTGTGCCAGGTCGGGGCAGGCAGCCACGGTGAAGGCGAGAACAGCACTGAGCTGCACGTCTACAGTGAGTGATGGGGCAGGAGGGCAGCTCAGCCATTTGTCCGCGCTGTGGGCCTGGTGGGGGATCCCATCCCGTCCCGTCCCATCCCATCCCATCCCATCCCTCCTAATACACGTGAGGTGGTTTCTCTTTCCAGAGGTCCCCGAGGCCCCTGAGATCACAGCGAACTCAGCAGGCATCTCCGTGCAGAGCAGTGACATCCCGCAGGTGAGGAGAGGCTCCAGCTTTGCCAGGCTCCCCGCTCCCCTCTCCCCATGGGGGCATCCGATGCCCAAGGCTCTCTCTGCTGCTGCAGATCGCCCAGTGCGTGAGCAGGAACAGCTTCCCACACCCCAACATCACATGGCATAAGAATGGGGAGAAGCTGCAGCCGGAGGAGAAGAGTGAGTTGGATGGGGATGGGGACGAGGAACTGCACCTGTCTGAAAGAGGTGTTATCCAGGGCCTCAGTGGCTGGGGACTGGCAGCCCGTGGCCACCCAAAGGAGCCCTGTGCCCCCAAGGGAGCCCTCCTTGCCTTCTGTGGCCTCCCCGTGGGCTGGGAACAGCAGCTGTGTCCCTTGCAGAGGTGAAGATCCCAACCACGCTGACTCGGGAGTCGAGTGGGCTGTACACAGTGAGCAGCACCCTCTTTGCCCATGTCACCCGGGAGGACCGCAACTCCCTCTTCTACTGCACCGTGCACTACTGGCTGAGGGGACAGAGCCACACCGTGGAGTCACAGCGAGTCAATGTCACCGTCTTCTGTGAGTCAGGGGCTGGGGACCGTGCCTGCTGCCTGCTATGTGGCAGGGCCCTGCACCAACTCGTTCTGCTCCCTCCTCCCCCAGACCCTGCAGAGCATGTGAAGCTGCAGGTCATGCCATCCTCAGCGCTGGTGAAGGAAGGGGATGACATAAGGCTGGTCTGCGAGGCTGATGGGAACCCAGCGCCTGTCTTCAGCTTCTATAAGAGAGAGGTGAGGCTGGAGGGGGCCTGGGCACCTCTGCCTTGGCAAACCTCTTGTATCCTGGGTGCTCCTTGTCCCTGTGCCTGAAGGCCCCTGAGGAGTGGGATGCAGCAGCTGGGATGGAGGGTGCCTGTGTGGGGCTAAGGGCTCCTCTGCTTTCTCCCCACTGCCTTCAGCTGGAGGACAACTGGCAGGACCTGTCGTCGCTGGCAGACACCACCAGTGGGGTGCTGGACCTGCGTGGTGTGAATAAGAGCAGCAGCGGCCTGTACAAATGCCAGACCCTGGACTTGGATGATATGAGACAGATGGAGAAGGATGTAGAGCTTGTTGTGAACTGTAAGGCGGGGGACAGGACCCTGCGCACCTCATGGTTGGTGCCCCCATCCCTCCTCCTCACCCTTCCCTGGTCTTCATCCCTCTCCTAGACATTGAAGGGGTCCATGTGAAGATGGAGCCATCCTCACCCCTTCAGGAAGGGGATAGCGTGAGGCTGAGCTGTGATGCCTACAGCCCCGTGGCCCTGGACTACCAGTGGAGGGATGAGAAGGTGAGCAGGCATTCTGGTACCGTTGTAGCAAGTTGGGCAGAGCCAGGAGCCTGCTCCATCTCTCCTGAAAGAGGCAAGGGGTAGCATTCCCCTTTGCACAGCCCTGTGTTGTCCATCTCTACCTTCACTTCCTGACCAGTACTGTGGAGGGGTCCTGTGCTTGCAGGCTCCCATGCTGTGCTGAGACCCTCTGGGACAGCCACAGAGCCTGGGGAGATGAGCGTAGGAGGGCCTGGTGTTTGGGGCTCATTGGTGGGGGGCATCGCTTCCCAACAGGGCAGGAAGGTCGCGGAAGGGAACCAGCTCTTCCTGAGCAACCTCACCTTCGAAACCTCCAGCAACTTCAGCTGCAAGGTGATCGCACCAAGCGTGCCGGGGCTGGAGCAGAGCAAGCAGGTGGCTGTGGCTGTTCAGGGTAAGAACTGGCATGTGTGCAGGCACGCTGCCTGGCCAGAGTCCCATCCCACCCCGTCCCAGCCCTGCTCCCCCCCAGGAGCCACAGGTGATTGGTGTGCCCTCCCCACAGGGAAGCCACGGATCGTCGCCATCAGCTCCCCACTGTATGTGCGGCAGGACGAGGTGGTGAACCTGACCTGCAAGGCCATCGCTTTCCCCAGGCCCTCTGTCCACTGGAATGTCAACGGGACGGTGAGAGCTTCAGAGGGTGCTGGGTCCGGGCTGTGACCACCCAAAGAGAGGCTGCACATTGCTTGGGGTGCTGAATCCTTCACTGCTTTCCTCCCTCGTAGGCTCATGAGTACGTTGAAAATCAGCATATTGCCAGCAACCTGACAGTGCGCGTGAACCACGACCTGCTGCGGGCAGGAGCCATGTGCAGGGTCTCCAACTCGCTTGGTGTCAGCGAGAAGCACATCCAGCTGCTGGGTGAGTCTCGAGCACTGCCCTCTGCCCCGGGAACCCAGAGATCTATTAACGCCCCTCGCACAGGCGCCCGTGTGTGCCGTGCTGCCGTGACGTGGCTGAGCTCTTACCTCTTTCCCTCCCTTCCTGCCCTCCCAGTGGAGTCCATCAGAAAAGGTCAGTCTCTGCACCCAGCCCAGGCTCTGGAGGGAGCATGCCACCGGCAGGAGTCATGCTCGCCTCTGCCCAGGGGAGGGAGCCTCGGCTGCTGCCTCTAGCACCGCATCCCTCGCTGCTGCTCTCCCTGCCAAGGGAAGAGGCTCTGCTTCCACCTGTTTGCGGCGGTGTCAAAGCTGCCTGCTTGTCCTCAGCCTGTAGCCCAGCGAGGCCATCAAATGCAGCCTCCTGCAAGGAAGTGAAGGGATGCCCTGATGTCTTGCAGGAAACCCTGTAAGCTATCCTCCTACGGCATGCAGGAGCATGGCAACTGGGAGCAGGATGCAATGTGTTCATACATAAACTGCCCTAATGGAGCATTTTTGTACTGACATTTGCATCCTGCAGGGAGCTGGAGAAACATTGGGAACTGGAGTCCCCATGGTGCTTTCTTGGGGGCAGGGACCCTTTCCTTGCCCCCAGGGAGGTGCAGTAATGCAGAAGCCAGAGAGCATCAGGGTGGGACAGGCATTAACTTCTTCCTCTCTCATTGTGTTTAGATCAAAAGACACCAGAGAGCAAAGGGGTGATCATTGTAGCGATCATCGTCTGCATCCTCGTGGTGGCTGTGCTGGGGTCTGTCATCTACTTCCTGCACAAGAAAGGCAAGATCTCATGTGGCCGCGCTGGGAAACAGGACATGTAAGCACTGCTGCCTGCCCTGCTAGGGAGCCCTTGGGGCCAGAGATGCTTGCCATCACTCATGCTTCCTATCTCATTGCACCAGCCGCTCCCTGCCCAGTGCGGAGGGAGGCAATAGTGGAGCCTCGGGGGCATCACGCTGGGGTCTTGGCCACGCTTCCAGCTTCCCACAGCCTGGGCTCCGCACCGCTCACCCCGTCCAAGCAGGGAGGCGATGAGGAGGACAACAGAGTAGTAGAGCAGCCAAGGGGTCCCCCCGCCCAGGGAGGGGCTGGGCAGCCCAAAGCTTTCTCTGAGCTAGAGCCTCTTTCACCCCTGGCCTTTCTCTGCCCTGGCCCCACTTCAGACCATCCCCTGAGATGGAGCCCCAGGGCTTAGCCTCGCTCAACTGGCCACAAACCCACTTTGGTATCACAAACATGTCTCAAAATTGTCACCTCCCTCCCCTAGCACAAAGCCAGAGGCACGTAAAGACAAGATTGTAGTTGAAGTTAAGTCAGATAAACTTTCCGAAGAGGCGGGGCTCCTGCAGGGTGCCAACGGCGAGAAGAGATCTGCCGCAGACCAGGTAGGACAGAGCGTCGTGCACAGCCCTTCCCAAGGGCCAGGGCTGCTCCCGGGGCTGGGGGCAGAGGTGAGGAACATAGAGGGGTGCATCGAGGTAGTGCTTTGCTCCTCTCCCAGCACTCCCCACCCTGCATGGGCCTCCATCATCCGTCATCAGCGCTCGGGAGGGGTTGTGGGAGGGAAGGGGAGGTGACAAAGCCATGGCTCTCTGCTCCAAGGACTTGGGAGCAGCCTTCCTCTGCGTGTGTGCAGTTCTGCTCCATGCCAGCCCCTGGCACCTCCTGGGAGCACACTGCCCAGCCTGCTTGGCACTGCCTCCTTCCGTCCTCCCTGGAGCAGGATCCAGGCTTCCCAGGGTGCTTTGGCAGAAGGAACTACATAAACATCCCTGGCCAGGAGCCAGAGCGGAGGGGCCAGATCAGGCCCAGCCCTGGCATCTCTGAGCCAAAGCTTGTAGTGAAGGCTCCTGCACCCCTTATCTCTCACCTGGGGTCAAGAGCCACCAGGGCCTTGAGCAACTATTCAAGGTATCAGTGCTGGACTATCACCATGCTAAGGCAGGGGTTGCCACTCTTGTATGTCCTGCGGAGCCACAGGATGTGGCACCTGAGCCTGCTGTGGTTTTATTTGCCTTAGGCCAAGAGATAATCCTACCCCTGCTCCTGCTGCCCAGTAGCTCATTCTCAACCACCTCTTGCCCTGGCACAGATGTTCAGCCACCACAGGGTGGCCCGGGCTGGCGGCTCTCCCCCATCGCATTGCTGCCCATCACTCAGACACTGACAGCAGAGGATCTGGTTTTATGTTCAACCCTAACTGCTTTCCCCCCCCCCCCCTCTTTCTGTTTTGGTGGAATGAAGAGCGAGAAATACATCGATCTGAGAAACTAGAGAGGGAATCTACTACTAAGTGCTTTCTTCCTTCAAACCTTTCCTGCTCTTGGATTGCCTTGTCCCACCCCTGCTCCAGTACCTGGGGAGCACGGCCAGAGATGATTACTGCGTTGCAGTGCTGAGACCCAGTGCGCAGGGGACACTCCCCTGACTCACCTCTCCGTTACCTCAACCATGGGCTTGCAGGTTGTCGACTTAGCAGCAGCAAAGCTGGACTTGCTTACTACTACAGAGAAGCCAACAGCAATATTAGAAAGAAATACCCCATTAAGCTACCTGGTGGAAGGATTAGAGGCTTTTTCAGAAAATCCATCCTGTATGTGTGTGGGAAGGTTTTGATGCGTTTTACCCCCAAACTTGCTCAGAAAAGCTGGTGAAGTTTTACTTTTGTTTTTGGGATGTCCCAGGCACCGTAGATGTAGCGGTGTGCAGGTTAGATGAGCGAAGAATGGAAGTGGTGTGTTAGAGCAGCATTTGCCAGCTGCTGGGGAGGTGTTAGTGCTTTGCTTTTACTTTGAACTGTTCTTGTCTCGTTGGTTTAGCTCAGCATGTCCTGGCGATGCTGTGCTGGTAGAGAGCTCCACAACGGGTAGCTGTCACCCTATGGGAGGAGAGTACCTGGCAGAGCAAGGACAGGGGCACCCATCTCTCGGGCACATGCCAGACCAAGGGCTTAGGTGCTCTGGTTTGTAGCGTAGCCTTGCTGACACGAGGGGGCTTCCCTCTCCCCACTCCCCAGGGAATTGGATTGCTTTTAGGGGGGCTGCAGAGCTGCTGGCAACAGCAGGTCTCAGCCACCACCCCCCTCTCCCCAAATTTAAAGAATATTAGGCCAGGGCCAGTTGGCAACGTCTCAGGGTTCTTTTTATGCTGAATGACTACCAGCCCCAGGTAAAAGCAGTTTATTTATGTGCTTCGGTGGCACTGGCCCCACAGCCAGGCCAGTCCTACTGCAGCTGAACGGCGGAGAGGAGCAAGCAGCCTACCCTTAGCTTCCCATGCAAACATGGCTCTGCCTCCTCCGAGAGAGATCAGCCCCTGCAGCCTCTCCTTCCTCTAAGTCACATGTACTCTCAGTGCTACGCTGTCCACAAGCCTCTCTCCCCCCAGCCCTTTGGAGAGGGGCTGAGGCTAACCCTGGGCAACAGGAGAGATGTCCCCTCGCACACCCCCAGCATCCTCTGCCGGGAGCAGGGAGCAGCCCTGCAGCCAGTGCCCTAACAAGCGGTGAGCTATACTCGTGAGCTACAAGTGTTGTCGAAGCAGAAGCTTTGGTTTATATATATTTTTGTTGGATTGTGTGTAAATTTCCAGAAGTTTTGTCTGAAACTTGCAAGGTTTTTTTTATATATGTGAAAATAAAGTACAAAGTTCAAAGCTGGGTTCTGAACTTGTTCCCGCCGGCAGCAGCCCCACCGGGAGGGTAAGGGCAGCGCGTCTCCCTTCTCCCCACTCGATTTCAAGGCTCCCTTCCCCAGGAGCAGGTTACCAAGGTACCTGCGCACTCCCACCTTCAGGTTTGCTTCCACAACAACAGGATCTTCACCTCGGACACAGACTTAGGTCAGCGCACAGGCCGCTCTTCACCCTGGCCCTCGGGACACCACTGAAGGTCGGGGTGAACTGGTGGCTGCTGCCCCCGGGGTCTCAGCCCGGCTGCACGTGCTGCGGCGGCACGGCTCTCGCCAGAAACGGCCCTTTGCTTCCCGGTTGAAGGCAGCAGCAGAGGGTTGGCTCAGCCTGCCTTGGCACCGCTGCCGGGGCAGGAAAATGTGTTGTGCTCACTGGTAAGAGCTGATGGTGGTGGTGTGCCAGTCCGAAACCGAATACTAAGAGGTAACAGCCAACAAGGTGCAGATAGCTATTAGTTGATAATCCTGTTGGGAGTTAATTAATTTATAATCCTACCTTTATACCCTCTGTAGCTGGCAACAGATAATTCTGTAGATGCTAATTGGTAATTGCATTAATAGCGAATACAGACACTAAAAACTACCAATACTAGTAAGTCTGCTAATGTATTCTAATAGATAATGGTTGGATTAGATTGTAATATATAATTATATTACTAGTGATGGTAGATACTAAAAGATAATACTGTCGATAGAGTTTAATAGATCCCAATAATAAATCTAGTAGGTAGTTACATTAACAGCTAATACATATATAGTAAAAACTACTCCTATCACTAGATTCTAATAAATAGTGAGACGTTATAGTAAATAATTGTATTGATAGCTACTATAGACAGTAATAGATATTAATGGATTTTTCCCTTAAAGAGAATCAATAGATTCTGTTATTCGTATACTAGCTACCCTAGATCTTAATAGATAATTCTTACTAATATATTCTAATACATTTTAATTGATAATTGTATTCATAGCTACTATAGGTACTAAATACAAATAGGTAGTTAATTTCTTAGATGCTAATAGTAATAGTTTTTAATAAATAATTGCAATAATAGTAGTACAGATATGAATAGATAATTCTGTTAAGTATTCTCATAGATGATGAGAGAAAAGTGTATGGCTAGCTACTAATGAGAAATTCCACTCATGAATTCTAATACTTCTAATAGATAATTGCATTAATAACTACTATTGATGATTCTGTAAGTAGATTCTGTTATAGATTCTACTGGACTATTCTATTTCTAAAGAATACAGATAGTAGTAACTACTTAGTGAATTACTGTTATTAGATAGTGGTAGATTATACAAGAAAATCCTATTACCAGCTATTTGTAAATACTAATAAATCTAAAAAATACATTCTGATAAATCCTCATAGGTAATTTTAGGGCCAGCTAATGTAACTACTACTCTTAGATAACTATTGTTAGATTCTAATAGATATTGTACGGGTTGAAACAGCTGTTTTTATAACTCCTTACTATAGATACTGATACATAGTTCTATTATTAGAATCTATAAGAAAACTTTGCTACTCCCTGTTGTTAATGCTAATAATCACTAATAGACTAGTTTTTAGTAGAATTGATTCTAAAAATTGCATTGCTATTAGTAACTGTCTACAGATCCTATTACCTGATAGCCTTAATATTCTAACCTAATCTAATCAATAACCAGAATTATCTATTAACGATAGCTGCTGTAAACACTAACAATGCTAAAGCCAACTCTCTTAGTGGATTCCAATGCATATAATAACCTTAGATTCCAATGAATATAATAACCTTAACAAGTAAAAAGTAGTAGCTTCTGTAGTTACTGATAGTTATTAATCCATAATTGCAGGATTAGAATCTATCAAGTTCTAACACAGGAATGTTTTACTAGCTATGATAGACACACGCTAACCACTAATAAATAAATCTGATTACCAGTTCTGTTGTTGCACTGTCTCTGATTCTATGACATGGCTGTGCTAGCAACGAGGGTAGATGCCAATAAATGCTAACAGGTAACTCTGGCAATCCCCTGGCTCCTTGGAAGACGTGGGCCGGCACTGGATAAAGCTACTAACACCTGCACTAGCCACAGCCCCTTCTTAGATTCTGATTCTTGGATATAGTTCCAATTATGGACACCACCACCAGACCCTGTGTCATCCACTGGGCTCCACTGCCTCCATTTAATTAAACTGGTGGTGCTTGAAATGAGGAAAACCCACACGCCCCCTGAGTTTGTATTCTGTAGCCCCTGGTGGGGCTCCCCATTTCACCACAGAGTGACTTTGAAGGGTGCACACAACCTCAGTTGAGCCCTATGACATCAATTAACCCCACATGGACATATTGGGGAGTTACCTTCAGCTCAGGTGACCCCTTCCTACTATCATTTCAGGCCACATGAATGTTTGGGGGTTCATTTGATGTCAAGAGACTGCCTTGTGTACTCATTCAACCCCTGTGTCCTCATTTGACCCCAGATCGATAATTTGAGGGGTGATTTGACCTCAAGTAACCTCTGTGTCCTCATTTGACCCCAAATGCATAATTTGAGGGGTCATTTGACCTCGAGTAACCCCTGTGTCCTCATTTGACCCCAAATGGATAATTTGAGGGGTGATTTGACCTCGAGTAACCCCTGTGTCCTCATTTGACCCCA